>OU342745.1:154702082-155272492 GCA_910589775.1 Avena eriantha
ACACATGTAATGACTCTGGTGGATCCATGTGTGGTTTGTAAAAAGAACACACATGCAATGACTCTAGTGCTGGTTATAGTATAAGAACACACATTCAATGAGTCTAGTTGGTCCATATGTGGTTTGTGAAAAGAACACACATGCAATGACTCTAGTGGATCCATATGTGGTTTGTGGAAAGAACACAAATGCAATGACATTGTTTGATCCATATGTGGTTTGTGACAATAACAGACATGCAATTACTCTGGTGGATCCATGTGTGGTTTGTGGAAAGAACACACATGCAATGACTCTGGTGGATCCATGTGTGGTTTGTGAAAAGAACACACATGCAATGACTCTAGTGCTGGTTTTAGTATAAGAACACACATGCAATGACTCTAGTGGGTCCATATGTGTTTTGTGAAAAGAACACACATGTAATGACACTGGTTGATCCATATGTGGGTTGTTAAAAGAACACACATGCAATGCCATTGATTAATACATGTGTGGTTTGTGAAAAGAACACACATGCAATGCCATTGGTTGATCCATGTGTGGTTTGTCAAAAGAACACACATCCAATGCCATTGGTTGATCCATGTGGTTTGTGGAAAAGAACACACATGCAATGACATTGGTAGATCCATATGTGGTTCGTGGAAAGAACACACATGCAATGACATTGGTTGATCCATGTTTGTTTTTTGAAAAGAACACACATGCAATTACTCTAGTGGATACATATGTGGTTTGTGGAAAGAACACACATGCAATGAACACTGGTGGATCCTTATGTGGTTCATGAAAGGAACACAAATGCAATGACATTGGCTTGATCCATATGTGGTTTGTGAAAAGAACACACATGCAATGCCATTGGTTAATCCATGTGGTTCGTGGAAAAGAACAAACATGCAATGAACTCTAGTGGATCTATCTTGGCATAATTGTATGTATGCCACGATGTATTTCAGTGTAAAGGACACTCATTTTAATTTTTATAGTACTTAGCTTTGCCCTTGGTTTTTTGATACTACTCAGTTTTGCCCCCCCTCACTCTTTCGTAGAAGCCCAAACATGTGCCCACTCTATCTGCTACGCCCTGATTGGTGGCAAAGTTGTCACACGGATCGTGCGCACCAACCGTTGATCCTGTGTGATCCAACGAGGCTCGTTGCACACGTCGTGCCCTTCACAGGACAGCACGAACGTCTCCCTTAGCGAGACTTCTTCAAGAAGGAACATGATGCCGTCCATGGAAAAAGTCGTCGAGTGGTCATGTCACATTTAATCTAGTCTACAAAGGCTACAAGTCTACTACAAGGCAACTGGTCATCCACGGCCCACGGGCTATACCATTTTTACTACGCAGCGTGCCTGCAGTCTCACTTCGACATGACCCATGACACGAACCTTCCACGCGGCAGCCGCAGCCAGAAGAGCTGCCTACCGGGGCCCTCGAGGAGGCATAAACAGTCACCGCATTAAAAACCTAGCCTATCGGGTCTTCCATTCGCAGTCATCCACTACTATCTCCTCCCTA
Source organism: Avena eriantha (assembly GCA_910589775.1). Classification (NCBI taxonomy): domain Eukaryota; kingdom Viridiplantae; phylum Streptophyta; class Magnoliopsida; order Poales; family Poaceae; genus Avena; species Avena eriantha. The sequence continues at coordinate 154,703,614 of OU342745.1, forward strand.
TCTAGCAAAACCCCACAATCTTGAGCGTACATGCACGAACCTTCTCCATGAAACCAATGCGTGGGGGTGAGTGTGCGGGCATCGTCGCTGGGGTGGTGCTTCACGTGGCAGATCTGGAGGAGCATCACGCAGCAAAAGGCGAGGAGGACGTGCAGTTCAACCCATTGGGGACCATGTGCTTGCCGGTGCTGACAACTTCAGAGGCCCCGATGAGGGCATGGATTTCGACGAACACGCTCCGCTCGTGTACCCGGAGGTACATCTATTTCTACATGTTTCATATTTACTTCTCGAGCTTAATCTATCCTGGCTTCATAAAAAAATCTAGTCGTAATGATTAGATGCAACGTAGGAACCGGTACATGGAGAGATCTAGTTTGTTTTGAATAAATCCATATTATTTATTTTTTAATAAGTTATCAAGAACACAAACCACATTAATTTAGGAGCGAGCTGGGGAGACGGCCGTAATGAACTGCTGAACCTGTATAGACATGTTATTGCATCGAAAGTAACTTGGAATAGGTGGAAGGAATATATATTTATTATTTTTCTCATTTAGGTTTGCATTCCATACATTAGAGGTGGATTCAAGTGAGATGGACTCTGATAAGGAGAACAAGGACAACACGAGCCGCCATGTCATGAAGAAGCTCAAGAGCGGGATAATCCCTTTCCGCACTTGACTTGGGAAGCTCAGGTTCCCTTTCTAGAAGAATGGAGTCAACCCGAGGATTGCCAGCTTGATTCCGCATGCGGTTGGCATCGGTAAAAGCTTGGCTAGTAAACACAAGTCGACGACCAAGGCTAAGCACACTGCTTATGGCAAATTCCTAAGGGCATATGTCAAGACCGGCCTAGTGTCCCCTTACTTAGGAATCAACAACTTCTAGCCGACCAACCCGTCACTGTGCTGGCCTGGCCACTAATAATATTTAGTTCGCTTGCCATATCTGGACCCTTAAACTATGGTGATTTCAATTTTCGTACCCTTCAAATTATATTCAAGTTCATTTATTTATGGAGTTAATGTTCCGGTGGCATACTCATTATGTTGCATGGATAGAGGGGTGCCTCTGACAAATATAAGGGTTATCATGTCCGCTAGATCGTAGAGGATCAACGGTTGGTGTGCACGATCCGTGTGACAACTGTCTCGACCAATCAGAGCGTAGCAGCGAAGATGAGCACAGGTGCGAGAGATGGATACAAAGAGAGGGGAAAACCGAGTAGCACTTAAGAACCAAGGGCAAAACTAAGTAGAACTCAAAAACCAAGGGCAAAACTGAGTAGAACTTAAAAACCAAGGGCAAGAGTGACAAAGGGATTCAAATAGAAAATAGAAAATGATTTAAAAAATGGAACCAAACCGCTAGTGTTACGCTTGAGGGCAAAACTGAGTACAACTGAATCGCCTCGATTAGACACTAAGGGGAAAAACGTGACTCACGGTACTCGTGTGTGGTGCACGGGGCGGTAGCGGACACGTGTGGCCGTGCACGGTGTAGTAGCGTACGCGGTGCACGGTAGTGCAACGAAACGTCGCTTCCCTTCTCCTTTAATAGAGGCCTCCCCACTCCCACTTATCACGCACTCGCTCACTCAACCGTCTCCACTATCCCATCACCTTCTGCAAACGCCCAAAAAAACCCCAACCATGCCGATGATGGATAAGAACGGCGCGGTGGCCATCGGCGCCTCCAAGGCCACCGACGACGAGCCCCCATCCCCGTACAGCCCCTGTCCCCGTTCCCGCATCCGCCGTAGCCGCTGGCAAGGAGGCCCCCGCCTGTCTCGGACAGATCCCGCTCGGCTGGGACCCTACGAGGAGGTTGTCTACATAAGGCCGGAGAACCCCTACGACACCAGCATCGCTGACCCATGGTGGGAGGTAACCAGGGTTTTCTCCCCTTCCCTTGTTCTTCCCCTGTTCCCATCGTTGGATGCTAGATCATATGTTATTAGGGCTCGGCTGTTCCTATTTTTATAGTAGCTAATCCTCTTGTGTTAGATCCTGATTTTCGATGAATCCCTCTGGTCGTAGTTGGGATCAGTATTCGATTTGGTTTGAGATATGGGGAATAATCAAGAGATCTCAATCGGTTAATTTATGCAAATAATCAATCCCGATAATCAAAGTATCTCAATCATGTCCTTATTGCACTCTACTGTTTTTTTCCAACAGGAGGATAGCAGCGACGTCTGCAGCGATGACGAGTCCAAGGACACCAAGACTCATCATCTGCTGAGGAGGCTAATGTCCGGCCAGTACAACAACTTCTTCGCCGGTGACATGTATAGGTGCCCCTTCTACCCCACCAGGAGGCTCGGCGCCACATACTTCAACTCCCTCATGAAGCATGTCGTGGACGTGAGGACCTGCGGCGAGTCCGTGAACGTCCATGGCTTCTTAGCCAAGCACCAGGCGCTCGGTCTTCACCTCTGCAACCTCTAGAAGGTGGCTATTGAGGAGGGTCGCATGCGCCCGATCAAACCCAAGGCGCCCAAGGTTAAGGGACTGGGTAGAAAGAAGTGGAGGAGGCGCCAGAGGGAGGAGGCGGAGGCCCTCCTGGCAGACGCCACGAGGGGCCACTGATCAGCTGCTGCTGCTGTAAAGCAGCTTGTTTTCTTGTCTGTGTTGAACCTATCAGCTGCTGCTGCTGAACAGCCTAATTGTCGAACCTCGTTAAGTACCGTACTATATAACCTATATTAGTTGCTTTATCTACATCTACTCTGTTTACTAAATTTATTTATGGTGCTGGTTAGTTTTGCTGCTCTAGATTTGCTACCAGATTGGGGAAAAATGAGGGCAAAAGTAACAACGAATGAAGAGAGAAGCTGCTCTAGATTCCCTACCTTTTTGGGCAAAAAAAACACAACTGTTAGTGAGAGAGGGGAAAGGGTGCTCTTAAAAGGCCAAATAACAAAAAAAAAACTTCCAATTTACGCGTCAGGACGCACGTAACGGCCAAGCCTTTGACCAGACGACACCCCCCTCCGAGCGCATGTGAGGGCTTCGAAATAGAGGGAGGGAAAAAGTGAGGACAAACAAGACACAATGTTGCTATAGCTAAATCTGACAAAAAGCTAAATGTGGCTTTACCATGCAATTTGGCTAGAGCTCCACAATGTAGCTATCCTAAATCCCTAAACTATGTGGTGCGTTGAAACCTCATGCTTTTCCACCGATATGTGTGTTGCAAAGTTGCTTGACCGTGCATGCTTACACAAGTGGCCTACATAGAAACTTATAGAAGCATGGGCAAACGAGCTTCAATTTGGCAAATTCTGGACAAAATCACCAAATTAAATAAAGGAAATTGCAAGATTTGCGCAATCGGCAGGCCTGATCGGTTGGGTGACTGCCCCGAGGTGCATGGATGCTAGGTCATTGTCTATGCTTACACTTCTTAAAATTGTTAGGAATAATAGCTGTACACTTGCTTCTGTCCTGTCACCTTACGTCGTGTCAGCACCGCGCACCCACAACGGATCAGCAATGGGACGGTGGTCTACGTGACCGGTCTCTGCCACACCAAAGACATGTCGGACAACTGTCCTATCGCCTACCGTGACGGATGCCGAATTTAATCGCTAGGATTGGGAACCGACGGTGCTCGCCCGGTGAAACTTGCTTCTGCGTGGGTATGACCAGAATATTGGTAAGTGCAATTTAAGCATCGCCTTTTGTCTCCTCAGCACATCACTGTGCAAAAATCCCCAACTCATTCCTTCCGCCGCCGCCGCAGCCACCGCAAGAACCATCGATGCTGTCACAGGCACCGCCTCCATCGGGCCATACCACTGCAACCGATCACTCCACCACCATGCCCAGTCGCAGTCACCGCTACCGACCCTAGGCCACCACCGCCGCATTAGCTGTTGCCATGGACGTAGAGTACGACGTGTTCGGCGATGGGAGCGACTTCACCGATGAGTACACCGTCACCACCCATGGCACCACCAAGCTGACGGTCGTCCACAAAAATGTGTCAGCAGAGGTCACCAAGGTCATCGTCTTGTATGAGCGGTGGCTACAGGAGCCGATGGACAGGTACAAGATCGTCGGCCTTGACCTCGAGTATACCGGAGATAGGAAGAGGACGGCGCTTTTGCAGCTGTCCATGCGCAATCACTACCTCCTATACCAGATATGTAGGGCCAAATTGGTATACCCGGAGCTTCGTGAGTTGCTACACATGAGGGAGATCTACTTCGCCAACGTCGACATCAAGAACGACACTCCGAAGCTAGAGCGGAATCTCCTTGTTCATGTCGTCAATCACGTCGATCTCCAACGTTTGTGGAGGTACCCGGATGGCGATACGGGGAAAGCCGGCATGGCTAGAATCGCTGCCGACGTCATCGACTGCGAGTACGCCGGCATGATAGTCGAGTTCCCGAAGCACTTTCACGAGCGATGGGAGTGGAGGCACTTGGATTACGATGCGATCAAGTACACAGCCATGGACATGTATGTCTGTTACGAGATGCTCAACATGATCTAGCGGGTGGGTTAGTGTGTTGTTTACCACTACTAGTTTCGCATTTTGTTCCTAGTTTTATATCACCTGTATTTTATCTTGCATGTATTTTGTAAGAATTCTGTGTGTAAGAACTAAGCTCGTATGATCCCTGTGGTAACCTGTATGAATTACCTTCCCCTTTTGTATGCTCAACATTCATTCTTACAAATTCTGTCTGTGCTATTTTCATGCGGCAGAATCCAGGTCTGACATGCATAAGGTATGATACAGTCATAAGTCATAACCAAACCCAGATTATAGCTAAGTATACAGTCATAACCAAACCCAGATTATAGTTCGACAAAGGTAATACACAACAGTTTGTAATTGCTCACATAGTGTACTTCTGAAATAACATGTTTTAATAAACATAACAAGCCCCATACAAACACAACAATCATGCACTAAAAGTATACATCCCAGCCTATTGGAGAAGGCAACCGATCCCAGGATGCCTTCGGTCGCTTGCCCCGGCTTGTGGATTCATCTACACTCCGGCATCTGGGGCAAACAACCTGCCTTGGTGGTGGTTCAATGATGCGATGCCTGGAATGAGATTTTACAATCTGGCGGTACAGCTCATCGCTAACATACCCGTCAATTGCAGCGTACTTTAGATTATGTTCAGAAAGCAGCTTATCCTCCCAGTAATCATGCCCTAAACACCTCCATGAACATCTCGGCAGTTTGCCCTTCATGTCAGCGTACCACGGGTCGATGAGTTCGGAGGCAAGATCGGCCATCCCGGTACTGCCGCCCTTCATCATTGGGATCTAGTAAATTTCCTAGATGTCCACTCTACACTCCTCTGGGGTTCTAATGTTGACAGTCGGGCTTTCAAGAAGTTTAGTGTCACTCGTGATGTCAACACTAGTAAATGTTATGTGCTGGTTCACGAGAAAGTCATGAAACAGATCCCTAATCATTTCGCCCCACCTGCATGAATGAATTCAGACAAATAATATAGCAATAACTTTTGCAAATAGACGTTTCAGGAACAAAAAGACAGCAAAGTCTACCAGATCCCGTCATCCCCCTTCTCGCAAAAAGGCTGGTATACGAGGACGTGCCCCTTCATGGAGAGTTGCACCACGGCGATCCTATGGTGATCGCGGCCGTACTCAAGGTCGAGACCTATGAACCTGTTTTCTTCGAACCGTAGCCAACTCGTGTAATTACTCAAAGTGTTCGTCACCATCCGAGGGTCGATGGTGTAGATGACATTGATCTTCTTCACGCCATGTACTTCTATGTCGAAGTACGCAGTCGCTTTCCTGCCATCGTTTCGGACGTCCGAAAAGTCCATGACTACATGCAAGAGGGAAAGGATACGGAGGAAGAGGGTGATGCCGTGTCGGAGGAAATGGATGAGGCCATGGAGGAGAAAGTCGATGAGGCCGTGGAGGAGGAAAATGAGATGGAGAAGTGAAACTGCTTACTGCAAGATTGGAACCGCCCTTACTAATATCTGGAATGGTGCACGACCATTCGTGGTAGGGTGAAGGTGGAGAAAAATGACGGTTTTACACATTGACCCTAGCGCTACCTAAAATTTGTTCTGTGCCACTTGCATGCGGTGGAATCAAGGTCTACCATGCTCGATCCAAGTCAAACATAGTCACGTTTGCGCGTGCCGACCTTCACTCACTGATAGGCGGGCCGCACATTTCTCTCTCTTACGATTTATTTTTTCACTTCCTCTAGACGGTTCCGGTGCACGCCCTTAATAATTACGCCCCCTTCCTTGACTTCCACGCGGATGAGAACCGGCGGCGGAGGCGGTTCCTCACCTGGTCACTCCCTACTCAAACAACTGCCCCCATCCCTAATTCCATCCCCTCTCGAATCCATCCGCCTCCTTCTCACAACGCATCCATTAATCTACCAGATTCTAGACTCCATTTGCCGCTATGGGTAGAGCTTGGGGTAGCAGCAGGCTGAAGAGAAAGGCATGCGACGATGACATGGATGGCTAGGGGGACCGCCACCGCGAGGATTGGGGATGGCCGAACCTCAGCGTCGCGAACATGCATAGGATCTCCACGGGGTTGGATATCATCTCTACCGGCCGCCTCGCTCGCTGCATCCCTGGCTACCGCTTCACGATGCGATACATGGACGAACAACCGTTCGACACGCCAGGCCTTCTTTACCCCGATACCAGCAAATGGCCAAACGACCGCGATGGCCACGTAAGTTCCAGTATCTTGCTTATTGGTTTAGTCATATCGTTGATTCATATGTGTTGAACTCTCATCGGAATCCTATGTTCCTTTTGTCGAACGTGTTGTGTGCACGCGTGGTTTGAACAAATTGAACCATTTAAGACTATTGTGTACAGCGGAAGCTCTGCTCGTACCTGATATTCTGGTATTTTCGTAGTGACACAGTCTTACTTTAGGTGACAGACGAGTTGTCAATTTCGATTTGCAATGGAATGCCTGCTAGGTGATATTCTGTTTTCTGAAATAAAAACAAACAGATTAGATGATTTAAGGATGTTATGCCCCGAGTTGTTTATGATCATCATCAGGAGTTTGTTCTGGGGGTCTCTGCTTCTACTCCATATATTGGGTATCTTCGTAGTGACACAGGCACAATTTAGGTGATATCTGAGGAGACACTCGTATTTAGGCAATAGTTTGTGTACTTTAATCTGAAGGTCCAGTTGTCAAATTGTATTTGCAATGGACTCCATGCTAGGTGATTGTACCAACTAACAACAAACTCTACAAAATATTCATGCAAAACCGATGCTGCTGGATAAGTGGTCCGAATCAGTAGTGGTGAATATCAAGGAAGAAGAGGAGACGGAAATGGGAGATGACCAGAACTGGGTGGGTGGCAACAGCGAGCGGCTGGTCCTTTTATCCTAGTATGGGAGTACCTGGACACTAAAAAATGGCTACAGATCATTGAGACTTACATTTCCATCTTTGGAGCGTGTCGGCATTACTACATTCAACATTGGGTGGTCGCCGCCCATTTCTGAATTCGCTTAGAGGTTCAACATGGCAGAACTTGAGCTCCTGAAGGTACAACTCCCACATGGACCACGGGAGGTGTGGAAGACCTAGGAGTACGACCTCTTAGCGGTGTTCGACAAGGCAATCACATTCATTAGATGCTCAGAATACAAGGAATGGACAGTCTTGCGTGACGACTTCCTACGGCCGGAGAAGTATGTCGACACCGTCTTCACCTCCAGCTACCATTCGTACAAACCGCAACACATTTATGCGGTGACTAAACCTAGCGGCGACATGCGTGTTTGGGAGCCGTCCATTTGGGGTGAGTCATGGTGTCATATAGCATGTAAAATCCCATTCAAAATTCTTCTTACTGACTGTAAGTAACACACAGGTATCCACGCAGCCCCGCGCCTCATTCCAGCTCCGGTGATGAAAGATGCAGTAGCAGATGCTGAACTTGGGACACGGCGCTGATTCCTGGCACCTCTCGGAGGCGACACGAAACAGGATGTTCAACTCATGTGGATTCATATCAGGAGAGCACTAAACAACATTGGTGATACAGTAGAACATATGTGGACACACTTTTTTCATACCCATCGCTACGGTGTCACGTTTTCTCGAGGTCCGCATGCCCATCCAAAGACCCAGTAGAGCAAGTCTGGAGCAGAGTCGACAATTCTAAGGGACAATCTGTGTTTTTTGGGATCAACTACCCTTTATTAGTCAGAGCCCCTGGAGTTGTTGAACCTGTAATTACTCAGGCAACCCTGGTTGCTACTGCTACGGGTGGTGATGGTGGAGCTGACAAAGAACTAGCTGCTGCTGCTCCTGGTGAAGCTGACGAAATACTTGGTGATGCTACTGCTGGTGAAGCTGATGAAATACTTGCTAATGCTGCTGCTGGTGAAGCTGCTGAAATACTTGCTGAGGCTACTGCTGGTGAAGCTGATGAAATACATGTTGAGGCTGCTGTCGGAGTCTAGGAAGAACATGCTGGTATTGTTGCTGAGGTTCCAGCACTTCCAGTGTTTATAGCAGACTGTCTGTTTGCTGCACACTCACGCGCCTATCATGTTAACACTCCAGATCCGACCTGGAGCTGAATCCACGTCGGGGGGAGGGGGCCTACAATTGGCTCATCAGTGGGGTTGTACGATTTGATGGAGAATGACAAACGGCCAAACACAGCAATCTGGTTCGTTCCGACGATACCACAAGCTCTAGGGACCTTGTGTTCATACTAGCATATCCGATGAACCATTTGTGTTTATCTTTATCATTAGTTACGCTTATTTGTGTAAAGACTAAGTTGTGCTTATTTGTGTAAGACTAAGTTAGGCCTAACTGTGTAATACTCAGTGAAGCCCAGCTTTTCTTTCCATGCCCATAACAACAGAATTGCAGCATAGAACATACAAAGGTAATGTGCATACTAGGCGTTTTTGCTCAGGATAACAACCACATCAAGTAAATGATACATGGTGTACGCATTTGAATGCATCACTAGAATGTGCCACCTATTAACGATTGATGACATGGATCTAGCTTTTCTTCCCGTATTTGCATTGAATCACTCATTGATTTGTTCACATATTTTGTGGCAATGGCTGAATGAACTCCACTCTCTTGGCAACATGCTTCGTCAGCGAGCACTTGTTGATGCAATGCAAATTAGAGAACATGGTCGTCATCGTCATTCCATTTAGGTTATCTATGTTTCATCATCACGGAGCTACTAATTTCAAATGAAAATCTAGTAAACAACATATGTGTACATTGTTAGAGTATGCTACGGCCACGGTACATACATGTTTTTCTAGAATCACAAGAAGAAAACTTGATCCATTTTCACCTTGTTGGCGTTGTGCCAAACTAGGTGGATGTGGCTTTGGGGTTCAGAGAGGAAGGCGCCATGGCTGGTGCGTGTGCGACACGTCGACGGCGAGCTCAGATTCTGGAGGAGGCCAACAGGACCGAGCATGGTCGGTATAGTGACAGATCTCACCCGGGAATGAATTCCCGTCCCCATGCCGTGCCATGGGTGTGGCCATGGTGAGGGCAAGCTCCAATTCAGGATGGGGAGGAGAGCCAGGCCGAGCAGGTTCGTCCAAGTCCTAGCTCCACGCCATGGACGTGACACAGATTGCCGCCCCGGAGGAAGAAGAAGATGCGTAAAGGATGCATGCGCCAACGCTGCAAGCCTACATGGCAGCCACGACGACAACGACATAACAGCGAAAGCTAACTGGGGGGCCCAACTTGACAGCCGTTAGCCTGATATTTTGTATTGAAACGTGAGTTTGAATTCGTGCCAAAAAATACCCTCTAAGTATTTCGCACGCAAACTTTGGGCAATGCAGCTGATAGTAAGCAACTTGGGTACCGCGTTGCCTGGGGGCCCCAACTTTTGGGCCGCAAAATGATATTCTCCAAGGGCCTAGAGAATATCTCTCCATTACGGAGGGGAAAATCCCATCTTGGTAATCCACGTAACACAGCTTGCTGCACAACCAACCCGAACCCTACCTTTATAACTGCCCATTTACGGAACAATGTTTGATAGAACCTAAGTTGGCGATCTACAGCTCAGATCATGTAATCACCTCAGGTCAAAGGATTCCATTGCTTGAGACTGCAAATGACAACATGCTCGTTCATCTCAACTGTGGGTCAGTCTGATTCACTAAACTCTTTAGCCGAATTCATGTAAGTCGGAATAACATCTCCATGCCAATGACAAGTGGAACCGAGTGATCAACCGACTTTCACATTAGTCTAAGTTGTGTTTCCAGCACAACCTCAATGACCAAGGACACCTAGTATGAACAACATGAGTATATTGTTCCACAATCGAATCACATATGCAATTATACATATTAGTAGTTCATACAAGGACAATAACTTTATGAATACATTGGGAATAACATCATACATGATTGCCTCTAGGGCATATTCCCAATAGTTGCATCCTCTCGATGGCTGCAATTTTCTCTGGGTTTGCCTCAATCCCTCATTGTGAAACGAGAAAACCGAGTAGCTAGCCGGATGGGACGCCAAAGACGCACTTTTCTGGATTCAGCTTCATCTGGTACCCGCGGAGCTTGCCAAACGTCTCTCCCAAGTCCTCGAGGAGGGTGCGGTTCTCCTTTGTCTTGATGACGATGTCGTCCACATAACCATGCATGTTCCGGCCATCTGTGAGTGCAAGCATTTCTGCATGCAGCACTGATAAGTAGTGCAGGCATTATTTTCAGATCGAAGGGCATGGTTACGTAACTGAAAGCCCTGTACGGGGTGATAAATGTCGTCTTTATCTGGTTAGCTAGATTCAACCGGATCTAATTGTAACCAAAATAATAGTCCAAGAAGGACAACAAGTTGCAACCGGGCATGGAATCGATAACTTGATCGATATGGGGAAAAGTGAAGGGGTCTTTTAGGCACGCCTTGTTCAGGCTGGTGTAGTCGATACACATGCGCCAGGTCTTGTTTTCCTTCAACACTAGCACTGGGTTGGCCAGCCATTATGGGTGGTACACTTCCATGATGAATTCGGCTACGAGGAGCCGGGTGATCATGTCACCGATGATCTTCCTTTTCTCTTCTGCGAACCGGTGGAGGGGCTGCTTGACCGGCTTAGCATGTGGCCGCACATGGAGTGAGTGCTCGGCAAACTCCCTCGGAACACCCGGCATGTCCTTGGGTGACCATGCGAAGATGTCTCGATTCTCACGGAGGAAGTCGACGAGCGTGCCTTCCTATTTTCTATCCAAGCCAGCACCGGTGGTGATGAACTTGGTCGGGTCGGTGGGGTCAAGTAGGATCTTCTTTGTCTCTTTGGACGGTTGGAAAGCTGCGTCCCCAGTCAGCTTCCTGTTAGCCGGTACTCCCTGCTGAGCCAATGCCATGTTGCGCATGATTTCACGCTTCTCCTCAGCAATGATGAGGTCTTGTGCCAGCTTTGAGCCTGCCGACGCACACTCCATCGACCGCCTGAAGCAGCCGGTCATGATGATCACGTCGTTAGGCCCCGACATCTTCTTCTTGAGGTATGCATAGTGGGGGACAGTCATGAACTTGGCAAGGGCGGGACTTGCGAGGAGAGCGTTGTAGGAGCTTGTTAGGTTCACCACCTCGAACCATACCGGATCACGGCGAAAGTTCTCCTTGGTGCCGAATATGACATCAAGCCTGATTTTACCCAGCAGAGTGCAAGCCGGCCCTAGCAATACGCCATGAAAGGCCATGGTAATCGGGCGTAGGTCGTATTTGGGGATGCCCAGCTTCTCTAGGTAGGACCGGTATAATAGGTTGAGGCTGCTGCCTCCGTCGATGAGGACGTGTGAGAAGCGGCAGGTGCACTCGTTGGAGACGATGAGGGGGTGTAGCACCATTGTGTAGCCCCTGGGATTCAAAAGGTGATCTGGCTGGTCCTCCGATCTCCAGGTGATGGGGTCTCTGACCAGCTCAGGTATTGGGGGACTAGGCAGACGATGGCATTTACCTCCTTGGAGTGCTAACTGCGGCTGTGCTTGTCGTCTGGCTCGATTTCAAAGATGTGGTAGGCGGCGTGCGGCTAAGGGTAGCCGTTGTTGGTGTTGCCATTGTTGCCAGCTCCCCTAGCCGGTGGTGGTGGTCTGCCAGGAGGGGGCAGTGCTGGATGGGGTAGGTCACCTTGTTCTTTCATCTAGCGGGTCCAGCTATAGTTCCGGGTAGTATGAGTAGCTGGTTTGAAGGGTCCGCTATGCCACTTGCATGGGCCGTTGAACATTTGTTCGAAGGTGAACCGCGGCTTCTACCTCCTTGTGTCACCAACCGGCGCATCGGGTGCGCCCTCCATGGCATTGACCTGCCTCGCATGGTAGCGGGGCTTCTATTGTCCGGCTTGGTGGTCACCATGGAAGCGGCTGTCATTGCCGTGCTGCCTAGAGGATGCGGCTTCGCCGCCCAGGTTACTCGGTCGGTCGTGACCCGACTCGGTGGGAGTCGGTCGACCATCAGCATTCACCTAGAGGGGCTTCTTCATCGCGGTGTCAGCCGTGGCATACTGGTCCACGATCGTCATGAGCTCTACCATGGTTTTCGGCTCGTCACACAGTAGCTGATGGCCGAGCATGGTGCCTTCTCGGCATCCTTCCACGAAGAACCCAATCGCCTGGCTATCTAGGATGCCCTCGTAAGTGTTGCATAGCTCGGTTCATCTGGCGAGGTACTCGCAGTCCGATTTGCGGTCTCCCTAGATGCATTGGGCCAGATCACGAGGGCGACCCAGACGCTTGTACGTGCCGTTGAAGATGCGGACGAATACCTTCTTGAAGTCTGGCCAAGCGTTGATGCTATTGGTCGCGAGGCTATTGAGCCATGTCCTTGCCGACCCGGTTAGCATGAGGGGGACGTAGAGCACCACTATGCGCTTGTTCCCATGGGCAATACCGACTGCCGTAGCATAATCGGTCAACCAGTCTTCCAGTTTCATGCTGCTGTCATATTTGGGGGTGTCCCTTGGCAGGGTAAACTTATCCGGATATGGTTCGTTCCGGATGCAAGGTCCAAAACAAACCAGCCCGGTGGAATCTTCCTCCTCCATGATGCGTGCTTGAGCTAGGAGCTCAATGCGGTCACGGGCGTCTGGACGGTCCGGATTGGGCGCTCTTACCTGACCTGAGAGAAGGGAGCTGGCAGGTCATGGTGCTTCGGTTTGTGGAGGGGGCTATGGTGGGTTCCTTTTCACCGTTTTCCCTTGACACGGCTGGCCCTTGTGGCCCGAGTCACGGTGCTTGTTGCGGGATTTCTCCACCAGACAAGAGGATGCCTGCTAGGTCTCGCGGGGTGCGCCCTTGATGTTGCCGGGCGACTTGCTTCAACTAGAGCCACTGGGGTCCTTGTGCATCTACCGGATGGCGTCAGCCTGCTCGTCTGCGATCCGGAGGAGCTCCTACACTCGGGCGTGTTTCTGGTCTCGCTCCTCGCCCTCCAGGTTGTACAGCTCGTCAGCCATGGCTTGCACCGCACGCAAGTTCTTGATGGGCGTGCTATTGGTGGGCCTGACAAATATAGGAGGTGGATCCGACTCGCCGTCTCTCTCCATCCTTCCACGTAGCTCGCCGCCTCGACGTCGCACCTGTCCGTGCCGGCTTGGCTCCTTGGTAGCCGGAGTGTGGCCATGAGCGCAGTCGTACTCGCGCATGGTGATGTCGACCTGCTTCTTGGTGGTGGCTAGGTCGATGGCTTCCCGCAGGAGGAGCTCTCTCTCCATGGCGAAGTTCGCCTCAGCCTCCTTTGGGTTTTCCCCGAGGGTAACCGGAGTGAGGAGCCGATCGATGGCTTCTTCCACTAGTGCGGAGGGGCGGATGTTCCGGCCTCATTGCTGCCCAGCTCCCAAGGACGGCGAGGCTGGGTGCTAGAGCCAGCCATCATGATCTCAACGCCGCGTGGAGCGACGGAAATGCCGTTGTTGGGGAGCTGTCACTCCGAGATGGAGACAATCTCCCTAGGGAAATGCTCCGGCACGGTGGTGACATAGACGAAAAGGTCGCCGAACAACAAGATGGAGCTGTTTGCCGGGAAGGTGGATCCACCGAAGCACGACAGGTTGTCGATGGTGCAGTCAAATTTCCCTAGCATAAGCACGAGGTCGGAGGCCACGCGCTCACCGGCTGAAGTGCAGGGTCCCATGCGGAAAGTGACTCCGGTCGAAGCCATGTGAGCTCCGCGGTGGGCGCCAACTATCGTTGTATTGGGAATGGCAGTACCGGAGAAGGTTAGATAGATGTGTGGGGACTAGCAGGAAAGCGCTCGACGGCGTCTGCATGCGGGATTGGGTACGAGCGAGTGTAGCAAGACACAGGAAGTACCCAGGTTCGAAGCCCTCGTGGTGAGGTAAAACTCCAACTCCCGCCGATCTGACTATGGGTAGAATACAGAGTACACTTGCTCCTCAAGCTGTATGAACTAGCTACCTCTTAAATGCTCAACACTTGCTACGAGAGGATCACCCCTCCTTATATAGGCAAAGGGGTAATGGTCTCACTGGCCAAGCCAGCTGGCGGGTCCCACAAGTGGTCCCTAGCCGGCTGGTCACCTATAGTGTCTAGTGGTGTTTGTCGTGTCGAAGTACACGCCATGCGGGTCGTCGTGGGTACATTGAACACCGTGCGAGCTTGTCATTAGCAACTAGCCACTATGCCTACGTCACCCGCAAAGTCTTTGGTATTTCCTCATAGTTGTGAGACTTGTCGCTATACCGGGACGTACCATGCACTATGCACCACGTCGTCTTGTCCTCCTGATTGCATCCGGCTACGCCCATGTAGCTGGCTCCGTGTATCTGCTAGCCGGACCCAAGCCATCTGTCTTTGTTCTTGTCCAGTCAGGGTACCCGGGGGTCATCCCCTCGACACTTATGCTACTTGTCATAATTTTAAATTGCAACAAATGGATGTTAATAGTGCTTTCCTTAATGGTCCCTTGAAGGAGTTGGTTTATGTCAAGCAACCTCTAGGTTTTGAAGACGCCCTCTTCCCGGACCATGACTACAAACTTGATAAGGCTCTCTATGGCCTTAAACAAGCCCCACGTGTGTTGTATGAGTGCCTTAGAGAGCCCTTGTTAGACCGTGGTTTTGATGTTGGGCTAATCGACCCCACTCTTTCTACTAAGAGAGTTGGAGGAAACTTGTTCATTTAGAAAATTTATGTTGATGACATTATTTTTGGGTCTACTAACAAATCTTTTAATGATGATTTTGCTAAGATCATGACCGACCGATTTGAGATGTCTATGATGGGGGAGTTGGAATTCTTTCTTGGTTTCAAAGTAAAGCAATTGAGGAAGGGAAGCTTCATCAACCAAGCCAAATATATTCAAGACATGCTCAAGAAGTTAAACCTTGATGAATTAAATGGAGCCAAAACTCCCATCCCCACAAAGGTTAATCTTGATCATGATCCCAAGGGTAAGGCTATGGATAAAAAACTTTATCGCTCGATGATTGGTTCATTGCTTTATCTTTGTGCATATCGACTAGATATTATGTTGAGCATGGGTATGTGTGCAGGATTCCAAGCCCATGGTGGCGGTCAAGATAATCTTTCCATATTTGGTTCATACCCCAAATTTTGGGTTGTGGCACCCCAAGGGAGCTATCTTTGACCTCCTTGGATACACGGATTCGGATTGCGCGGGAGATAAAGTGGGAAGGAAGTCAACCTTTGGAGCATGTCAATTTCTTGGAAGATCCTTGGTGTGTTGGTCCTCCAAGAAACAAAATTGTGTGTCTATGTCCACCGCCAAATCCGAGTACATAACCGCCGCACATTGAGATTCGTCAACATTTCATTCGGGATCATGTTGCAAGAGGAGACATTTCTTTGGAGTATGTTCCTACCAAGGCCATTCTAGCGGATCTTTTCACGAAGCCTCTTGATGAAGCAAAGTTCCGAGAGTTGCGGCATGAGCGAAATATCATAGATTCGAGCAATATGGCTTGAGTGACTTGAACACCTACCCGTGTCTCAAAGAATATCTTGTTTTGATGTATGCATGGATTTAGGGGGAGTGTAGTTCCTCACATGAATCATTCATTCTCTATGGTCTCTCAAGGAGGCAAAATGAGCTTCAATGATGAGTTTTGGTAATGAACCCAAGATATATATTTGCGGTGTCAAGGCAAGTTTACTCATATATGGTGGCGTCAGCCACCGACCTCTCGTGTGTTTCTCTTAGTGTTCTATTTTGGTGTTTCCCCTTGTTTTTAGTGTTTTTCTTTGCTTTTGGGTGTGTTTTTGGTTCTTCACTGTTTGAGCTATCTATCCCAAGCCTTTTCCCCTTCCTTCACTGTTTTTTGTTCTTCACTTTGACTGGTGGCACCAGAAATTCCGGCCAGAGATGGTAGTACCGCTCCTGTGAATTTTTCTCTGGAAGTACTCCCTGGGCTGGTACTACCGCCCCAGCCTGGAATATCTTCGTCACCGGTAGTTCCGGCCGCGGACTGGTACTACCGGTCGGGTTCGTCGACCTCTAAATATCGGGCCCAGGAGGAAAATAGGGACCACTCCTCATTTTATTCCTCGACCCTATTTTTACAGGAAACCGCCGCTGGCTGAAGAACTCTCGTGGAGGCGCCGCCGGGGGCTTCAATTCCGTCAATCTTTCTCAGATTGCTCCGTGGGAACCTTCCCGACCTCGATCCCTCACCATGGACCCTAGTATTTGCCCCTCACTCCCTACGTTCATGGAGATCTAGCCATTCTTGCTTGAGTTACGGCATGTCATCTCTAGGGCTAATTATTTGGCTAGATGTGTCTAGGGGATCTTGGTAGGCCTAGGAACCTCCGCTAGAGAAGATTGACCAAATACATTGTTGGAATCCATGTTGTTGTGCTCCCAGATCTGATTAACTGCCCCATTCGTGCTCTCACCGATACTACCAGTGGGGCACGACTGGTACTTTTGGTGCGCTCCACACCACTGGTAGTTCCGGTGGCTCACCAGAACTTTCGTTGCACACAATTTGGACTCCAACTCTATATTTTTCAATCTCTCACCGTATTTTGTTTCGAACTTGTGCACTTACCCACCCTTTCCCTCCCTACCTTATGCTTTCTTCTCAAGGCAAGGTGGTTCCTATGGTGGCTCTAAGTGGGCCTGTGCTTCTCGAGTGGTCCACCGGAGATTGATGAGGATGATCTAGAGGTTGTGCATCTGGCTAGCCAGACTTCCCGTTAGAAAGCTGCTACTGAGCATCGTGTTGTTGCGGCTGAAGGAAAGAGGCTCGCTTTAGCCTCCCAGAAGAAACCCACCACTCGGCATGACACCAATAGGAATAAGATTTCTTCGTGGCCTCACACTACAAGAAAAGTTTCCATCCGCAATGACTTGGCCCGATGGTCGTTGTAGAAGGCGCGTCTTCCGCAGCGAAATTCTTGGCTCGACCGTGGCTGATGGAATACTTTTTTCTGTTTTTGCGGCCCTCTACTGCGACGGATCCGCTAAAAATATGGAGGAAGCTCAGCCAGCACGTGGTAGAAGCAAGATTTTCGTTTCCTCGCACGATGTTGACTCGCTGAAGTTTTTTGAGGCGTGTGGGTCCCAAACGTCAATGTCGCTAGCGGACCATACTTTTCGGTCATGCGTCCCTGATTTGAACTCGATAACGTTGTTCGATGCGTCTGTTGTTTAGTCAGGCTGCTAGGTCCCACAAGTCAGCCTCTCATTAGAAGGATTGTGTGTATGCTGGATTTTTTTCCTTCGCTCACGCTACCCTGTTCCGAAGTTGATAGCGCTGCTCGATGCATCTACCGTTTAATCAACCTCCTGGGACCTACATGTCATCCTCTCATTAGAAGAAACGTGTGTATGATGGAATTTTTTCCGTCCCTATTGCTAACCTATTATGAAGTTGATAGCGTTGCTTGACGCATCTACCATTTAACTAACCTCCTGAGCCCCACATGTCATCCTCTCATTAGAAGAAACGTGTGTACGATGGATTTTTTTCCTTCGCTCGCGCCACCCTGTTCCGAACATGATAGTGTTGTTCGATGCATCTACTGTTTAATCACGCTGCTGGGCCAAACAAGTCATCCTCTCATTAGAAGAAATGTGTGTATGATGGATTTTTTACCCTCCACCGCTCCTTTGTGTTCTGAACTTGATAATGTTGTTCGCTGCATCCGCAGTTTATTCAGGCTGGTGGGTCCCTTATGTCAGCGTCACATTAGAAGAATCGTGGGTATGATGGAATTTTTTCTTCTCTAGCGCTACCCTATTGTGAACTAGAAAGCGCTGCTCGACGAATCTGCCGTTTGTTCACGCAGTTGGGTCCCCCATTTCAGCCTCTCATTACAAGAAATGTGTGCATGCTAAACTTTTTTCTCGCTCACGCCTCCATGTTTCGAACTGGCAACGTTGCTCGATGCAACATCTATATAAGGTTATGCTGCTAGGTCCCACATATCAGCCTCTCTGTAAATGAAACGTGTGCATGATGGAATTTTTTTGCCCATGTCCGCTGTTTTGACCTTGGCAACTTACTGGGTCCCTGATGTCAACCACCTCTATGCAGGAAAGTCTATGCTAGGTCCCAGCTGACAGCCTCTATTTGAAAGAAACGTGTGTATGTTCGAATGTTTTTTCAGGTCCTATATGTCAGCCTCAGAGTACAAAAATGCTCATAAAGGCCGAATTAAAAAGATTCTGGGCTAACTCGGGGCAGATGCCCTATTTGTTATGGCTTATATTCCATGGGCTTATTCCTAAATTGAATGGGCTATGGTCGGTGGCCACAAGACCATGAAAAGGCCAAATTAGAAGGTATTGGGCTATGCTTGGGGCTGATAGGCTATTTGCATGGGCTAGGCTTAGGGCTGATGGCTAATTTCATGGGTTATGCTTGGGCCTGCTGGGTCTGACATGTCAGCTTCTCTATGAGTGCAACGTGTGTATGATGGACTTTTTTTCGTCCGCGTCCACTATTTTCATCGTGGTAGCCGTGTATGGTCTTACAGGGCCCTTATGTCAGCCTCTCTGGCATGTTCTGACTTGTGGGTCCCTGATATAGTCTTATATGTTCTGTATGGTGGGTCCCCGATGAGACCCTCTGTGTACAAGTATTTAAACTTTTTTTTCGAACCCACCCTCAAAACAAACTCTAGGGACGCTGCATGCTCATGGGTCCGTGATGTCAGCCTCTTCGTAATCGATATTGCTAGAAGAAAAAAAATGGAAACCCAAGATACGATTCGAACTAAAGACCTTCAAATCAAATAAACGTAAACTGAGTGCATTGCCACTACAACAAAGATATTTATATAATAAATATCATTAAAACTTTTTAGTACTACAATTTATGTATTAGTCTTCTTAAAAATATTTTGTGTGTCTATGTTTATCTCTTTTAAAATATAAAAGGGCAGCGCACCTGGCATCTCAATTTATAAAATGCCACATAATGGAGTATTTTCTTAAAAACATGGGTATGCAGAATTTTTATTTTATTTTGAGAGGTGGGGGAAAATTCCCAAAAGGCCGAATTAAAAAGAGTTTGGCTATTCTACATAGGCTGTTGTACGTGGGTTATGCTCCATAAGCTATGCTCCATGGGCTTCATTGTCAAATTTTATTGGGCTGTGCTCAGCAGTCCCCTGACCCCTAAAAGGCCGAATTAATATGTTCTTGGCTATGCCCCTTGGGCTACTTTCTCAAATTTCACTAGGCTGTGCTCAACAGTCCCGTGACCCCGACAAGGCCAAATAAAATGTTCTGGGCCAAAAAGGGGCCGAATGAGCTACTAGATTTCTTCTCTTGGCTAATAAAAATTGCATTATGATGTGCTCAGCCGGATTCGAAATAAAGACCTCGGAGAGGGAGGGGAAAAGTGATAATTCATTTTGGAAGCTATTCATGTCAAAATTCAGCAGTACATAATAAGGTAGAAAAATTATGAACTAATTCAAAGTTCATATTCAAGATCACTTGACCAATTTGGCAGCATTTCAAAATTGACCAATTTAGCAATAGAGATAATAAAATACAATAGCAGTACAGAGAGAACCAGTTGTCGTCGGATTGATCACAAGTACGCCATCAGGGGGTCCTCGAGGCGTGCGGAAGAGAGGGGTGTGAGACGTACGGTGTTCCGGGATGGTGAGCACACAAGTTTACCCAGGTTCAAATCTGTTGGACAGATCCTACTCCTGCTAGCAATCCAGTAATACGGTAGAGCCGGAATATGGGTTACAAGGGTTTGCCTGTGCGAGTTGAGATTGTAGACTATTGAGGGTGCCCTAAAGGCTCTCCCTAGGACAACTTATATAGATGTCCGGCCTAGGGTTTACAGGAGAGATCTGTCTGGCTATGTCTAAGAGTCGATTACAAAGTACATCTTCAACTACAAGTAACACTATGGGCCTATGTCGGTAAGTCTTCTGGGCCTTCCCGTAGTCGGACTGGACTCCGTCTTTTCTCCCTGACTGGGCCTCCCATGAAGCAAAGCTCTAACCCGAAGTGGGCCACCCTGGTCAGTGAGGAACTGTGAGGATACCCGGAAAGTATATCCCCAACAGCAGCCCCCGGAAGTCTCCAAGATCCAAAGTCGGATTCATCGTCGTCTAGCTTGATCTTCGGCTTGCAGAATCTTGAAGGGTTCCTGAAACTTCAAAACAAAAAATACGATCCGGGTCTCAAAAATAAGTCAGACCTATCAACATGTTACTTGGATTTCTAGCTTGATTTTTAAACTAAACCGGAACTTGGTCTCTGACGTCAACTGACACTAGTCATGGTCAAGTCACGTCATCTGACAAACATCATGTCAGCACGACGGTTGGTGGGTCCGTCGTTCGTGGAACCGAGGCACCGTTTCAATGCATTCGCGGAGATCGAGGTGACGTAATCATCGCGTGGGTTCTTCCTAGTTCCTTCCATGACCCGTGGCGGTTACACAGTGCTGTTTGCCCAAATCTTGGCACGGTTAGGTGGTTATAAGGGGTGAGGATTTCTTTTCCTCATCTTCACATGTTCCCTTGTTGTTCCTTCTTCTCCACTTATCCCTCGCGCATAGAGTTCTCCTGCCTACCAGATTCCTAGCACCGCCCCTCTAAGGTCACCGGCGCACCGGAGAAATGGCTTCCTCTTCATCATCCGGCTTGGCAGCAGCAGCGACAGCGGCGGCGGCGACGGCAACGGCAGAGAAGGAGAGCAACCGGGGGGTTTGGATCCCATGCCTCCTCGATGGCGAGAAACTCCACAGTGTGGAGAGTGAAGGTCTCCTCCGCATCGGCGACTGGCGGAGCGGTTCCGGCGAAACCATCCCCAATCCGCACGCCAACAAGTGGGTACACTTCGGCACCCACCTTGATAGAGGTTTGTCTTTCCCTCCCTCGGAATTCTTTTCCGAGGTGATTGATCACTATTATGTTCAGCTTCATCATCTTCCCCCGAACTCCATCTTAGAGATGATTTCTTACGCAGCTTTGTGCGAGGGGTATCTCGGCATTAGGCCGAGCCTTACTTTGTTCCGGTATTATTTTCATGTCCAGAGAAACTCCATTACCGCCGGTAATCCTTACATTATCGGCACTATTAGCCTTTCAGTTAGACGCGAGCGTGTTTATCCTCGTATTCTAGCTAGTGAGTCGGTCAAACAATGGCCGGCCACTTTCTTTTACGATAAGGATATTCCTGCTCCTGACAAAGATACTGCTTTGCTGGCTTTCATCGATGGAGCTGCCACGGCCCAACCGTCTTGGGACGAGGCCCCTCCGGCTCTCAGTGACGATCTGATCCTCGCCAAGAGGCAGATCGAATACTTGATGAAACACAAGGGCCTGAAAGGGTCCGACTTAGTCCAGTGTTGGGTGTCATGCCGAATCCATCCTCTCCAGTATGACGGTGACCGACTGATGCATTCCATCACAGTGTCAAAACAAGATTCCCTCCGCATCTGCCCCAATTCCCTAAAGCCACAGGACTCCATAAGCCAGATTAAATGGCTGATTAAGCAGCGGATTGAGAGAAAGATCCCGGATGTGTCTCTGGACATGCAGATAGTGGAAGACCCTGTAGTTCCGGTAAGCTTTAACAATAAACCCTTTTATGTGTTTCACCTTTTAAGTTATTTCACAATACTGAAATATTTTATTCTTTTCAGTTTGACGACCTCCTCAAATCGCAGCTGGCTCCTCTCGAGGGGTATCCTCCGGAATTTTCTCAGGAGGAGGAACTGGTCCCACTGCCGGACGTTGTGCCCAGGAAGCGCAAAGCTCCAACAGTGGCCGTCGGCACAAAGGAGGTGCCAGTTGTGAAGAGGTAAGTTTCAACACAAGTTCCGACTTTGTACCTTACGAGTAATTTCTTCCGAGATGTAATGTTTTCTACTTTATCACATTCTCGAAGCTAAATAGCTTGTCAAGGGATAGGGGAAGGAAACTTCTTCGAAGCCCTTGCGGGAGACGAAGCTGACTATGGCTTCTCCTGCCGCAGCTCCTCCGACTCCTGCCCCACAACCTTCTACAACACCGATGATCACTCCATTGCTGGTTGTCGCAGAAGATCCGGCTCCTTCAACGGGGCCAACGACCCTTGAGTCGCAAACTGACGCCACCATGGGTGGCTCAGGATTAGATAAGGGTGAACCCTCTTTGGGTAATGATCCCTCAAAAGTGACTTTCACCGAAAACCTCCTAAAAAATCCGGGACTTGACAAATTTGGCTTGTCTCAGAAATCTGTGGAAGAAATCGAGCTTCTGGCCCGGCAATGCCTAGAGAGCCAAAATCTCTCTGCCGAAGAAGAAGCACAAGAAGCGGAGGACGTCAAGTACTCCGACCTTATTAAACAAGTCCGCCTTCGCGACGAGGGACTTAGAGCTGGTGTGCTTCCACCACCTCCGGTTATTCCACTCACCCTCACCGAGAAGGTTACCACCAAAGTGAACATGTGCGCGAGCAAGCTCACACATGAACATCATGTAAGTCAGAATTCCAACTCACGTTTTTCTTTAGTGTACTTTATATCATATCCTCTAGCCCCCAAGCATGAAGTAGGATATACAATCCGGGTTTATGCTTCCTTAAGATGCCAAAGAATGAACTAGTGTAGCCCCCAAGGCTCGTGCTGCTATTAGTAACAATATTAGCCCGAGACTTTAGTAGACTTCTGAGTCTGGGTATTCTGACTTATAGAAAGTTAATTCATATAACCAGGACTTTTTGAAGAATGTCTGCAACAAGCGGAGAGAGATCAAGGCTCTCCTACTTCAAAATGCTGAGCTGAAGGTTTCAAAGGATGAGGCCGAATGTAAACTTTCCGAGACTCAAGCCTTGTCCTGTATTTTCATAGTCCAATATTTTTTGTTGAACTATTGTTCTTTTGTCTTACAGCACTGGTAAAATAGTCCTGTGCTATGATTGAAGAGGCCGAGAACCTCAAAACCCTGGTGGTGGAGAATAAAGAACTTCGCCAAGAGCTGGATAGGCTAAAGGCAGATCATGAGAAGAGCATCGCTCAAATTCTCGAATCCACCTCCATGGCCACTAATGAACGTGATCGTAAGATTGCATCTCAAGATTATAAAATCTAGGATCTCAACAATATGCTTTGCAAAGAGAAGGATCTTTCCGAGGCACTCCAGGCTGAACTCCGGAGTCTTCGAGAAGAGAAGACCAAAGTTGACGACGTCATCTTCTGTATGTTCCATCTCTCTGACTTGTCTATATTCTTCGACTCTTTTGATGTCAGATTTTCTTAACCATTTTTGTGTTATGTGTATAGGTCCTCTTAACTTGATAGACTCTGCCTCCACCGAGCCTTGCACCCACCAACCTGGGTCCACCGACTTACCCAAGTCGGTGATTTGATTCATGACTTCCGCCAATCCATCGAGGACATTGGCGAAGCTCTCAGGGTTCCGGACATGCACAGCAAGTCGAAATTTCAGGTGTGAGACAAGGCGAAGGATATGCCGCAGGACTGGAACATGTCCTACGCGCGATCCGCAACGCAGAACGCTCTCACCATGGTCATGAGCCACCATGGAAGCATGGATATTTGGCAAGTGACCAGAGGGTACTGCAAGGTGGACGACGACGGACATGAGCAAGATATCAATGCCAGCATGGACTCCTGCGCCGGATACGGGTGTCACGTAGCTGACTTAACCAGCTACGATGCTCCCTTCTTCACCCGCGTGGACACACCGCCTCCGCCTCAGGAAGAAGCAGCTGAAGTTTCCGACAATGAACATACTGTATCGGATCTGAACATCTCGGAGCGTTATCAAACCGAGGCCGATGCGTCCAGCAAGCCGGCAGCTCCTACCTCCTCTCCTGCATCATAAATTACCAGAAACAAATGTATTATTCTGAGAAACATAATGGGTCTGTAAATATGCAGTACTATAATTTTGCTAGTGCTAAGCTTTAATCTATTCAGCACTTTTGGCTTAAATTTTTATGTTCCCGAAATGTTTACATAACCACTTATACTTTTTCGTCTATACTTATCGTTTATGTGGCTTTCCGCCTCGTCCCTTTTGCGAGCCAGCTAAACCTTCTGTACGGAAACTTTGCCGAGCAACGGAGCTCAATTGCTAAACCAGTTTAAACTCGGAAACAAAGCCGGCTTCTAGTACCAACAATTCACTACTCAAAAAATGCCCGCATCCGGCAATCAGGCAAATAACCAAAGTATAGACTAGAAACTTTAGAGTTATACCCAAAGGTAGCATTTTTAGAATCGGAAATCTAAACTAAAACAAACATGAGCATAAAATACTTTCCAGTATTCTGGGATTTTCGACTGTGACATGATCATTCGGAAATAAGATGGCAAAAACTTCTCAGAAAAAACATGAGCCAACCAAAACTTTTATTTCTCACAGAACGTGTACACATATATGATTACAAAGAAGAATAAACTAAGAATAAAAGGGATGTAGCTGAGCAATATTCCACGGTCTGTCTAACTCATCCAGATTTGTACTGCCTCCAGCTCTCTTTCTCTTCTTAGTAGCAGGTCTTTCTTTGACTGGCCTCATATCAGTTAAGTAGTACGAACCATTGTGCAATACTCGACTAACTAAAAAGGGCCCTTCCCATACTGGGAAAGTTTGTGCTTTCTTTGTTGCACAAGCCGGAGAACCAAATCGCCCTTGTTGAAAGACCGGTTTCTAACTCTCTGGCTATGATACTTGTGTAACTTCTGCTGATTAGGCTATTGATCTCATTTCAGCAACCATGCTGTAACATCTCAAAACTTCAATCCAAGCTTATCAAGATCAAATCAACCAAAAATGGGGTTAACAAAAACTATTCCAAATTTAAAATGAAAGCATTCATATATGTGTGCATTAATATAGGAGTTGTTTGAATTGCCATGATTAAGTGATCCAATGCTTGTAAAATGTTTCTTAGGTGATTGAAACATCATCTACAGCATTCCCAAACTTTTCCTAAAGAAAATCAAATCAAAAAAAATTAAAAAGGAGGAATGGTCATTTTGGCCATTTTAATCCACTACACTACTTAGAGTGTTCCTAGCACTTGTTTCTTAACAGAAACAATTCTTGATCTTTGTACCCCTTGCTGGTACACATAATGAGGTACCAAGGCCCACCTCTTGATCTGCTAAAAACATCCTTTTACTTATTTTAAATAGCATTTGAAAATTGAATCTAATGCATATGCAGAGATCACCCCTATTTCAAAACCCCTATATTTGAGATCCACTTTCAAAACCCTTGTAACCATACACTACCTAGAACTAGTGGAGATCACTCAAAAATTTTGAAACCAAAATTCAAAACTTTTTCTCTTTCGGCCATTTTGTCAAACACCTTGCTGGTAGGATCATATTGGCCTAACTAATACTGTTTTGGGCTGATTTTGCCTAGAAATTTGGAAGTGCTTTGATCATCTTGTCCCCCCGCTAGCCCAACCAGACCCACACCAGCATCTCCCCTACCTCCTAGGTGCACTGCCATGCCATGCCGAGCACCCTCTCGCCGGCCGACCGTGCACTCATCGCAGCAGCCCTCTCCCGCCTCTCTCTCCATGTCTAGGAGGTAGCTCACACCTCACCGCCACCCTCTGTCCCCTGCCCGAGCCCAGCCTTGCAGTGGACCACCGAGGAAAGCCCGCGCCCAGTGCAACGGCACCATGCCGGTGCCGCCCCCAGAGCGCGTTCTGTCCCCGCTCACATAGACCGCCCCTTGGCTGCAGCCCGCGCCCGCCGCTCTGCCACGACCTGGAGAACACCCCAGACACCCTCGCTGGCCGCCCAACGCCTCACAGCCACCGCTCGCCATGGACACCGCCGCCTCTGCCACTCAGAGCGCCACCTCGCTGCCCCTACGGCCGCGTTCAATGCCTAGAGCACCGCCAGCAAATCGCACGTCGATCGCCACCCGCAGCCATGCCTCTACCCCGCTGTAGCCATCTCGCCACCGTCGCCTGCCCATCCCGCTCGGTCTCACCGTCGGGCCTATAAAAGGAGCCCTCCCCAGCCTCTTATCTCCACACCATTCCACTCCTCTCACCTCTCTGAACCTCACCCACCTCTACCGGAGCAAGGCGAGCTCTGCCTCGCCGGAATTGGAGCCGGAGCAGCCGCGGCAGGAGGAGAAGAGCGCCGCTGATTGCAACCACCCCAAGCTCTGCCACAACCGCGCCTCGCCTTGCCATCGTCTTCCACTTCGTTTGCCCGCCTCGTCGGACCCGCTGGAGCCCTGGTACGTCCCCAGCAGACCCCCACCGAGCCGCTAGGGTTCAAGCTCGCCGGCGACCTGTTCGTCGTCGACGACGACCCTCAGCCGTAGATCTTCCTTCTAATCCTACGGCCCACAGCGCGCGTACCATTCCCCGTGTTAAGTACCGCTGACAAGCGGGGCCCCTTGTCAGCTGAGCCCCGTGCCGCGGAGCGCCACTGGGCCGGCCCAAGTCTTTTCCCGCGCTAGCCCAACCGTTCAAATCTGGATTTTTCTTTTTAGTTAAATCTAGTTTCTGCCCACTATTTTAAAATTCAATTCTGGGAGTTTCACAAATCCAAATTGCATGAAACAAATTTTGCATTAAAGGTATTAAGATGATCTATGCAGGCCCATTGGAGTTAATTCAATTAGAGTTATAGATCTCTCCTAATAAAAATAAGAACATAGAAGCATTTGCAACTTGCAACATTTTTATAAAATCAACAAAGTTAGATTTTGAGTTGATTCCAACTCACAAAAATCACATTTCATCATATCTATCTAAATTTGTAATAATATTAAGGTTTACATGCAGTAACATTGGACTAGTACCCAAATAATGCTATATAGGCATTTCTAGTCACTTTAAATCATTAAATAATGAACTTAAACCAAAGTAATATTGATCCAACCCTTAATTCTTATTCCCACATGTTAGGATATGTGGTGATGACATGTGTCCACATGATCCCATATTTTGAGTGGTGAATATTAAATCTTAGTTAATTTTTCAATGAGTAGAAATTACTTTTCTAAAATAAAAAGGAGGAAACTGTTGAATTAAACTTGTGATGTTTGTGATGATAATAGATCATCAAATGTGTGTATTAGAATGCTATTTAGCCTAGTTAAGTATTGTTTGGTGATTGTGCACTCCCTATGTATTTATAGATGATAGTACCGACCAAGCTTTCGAGGAGGAGGAGTTCTACCAAGAAGAAGAAGAAAACTTCAACCACTGCACCAACCAAGGCAAGCTACTATTAGCAAGCTGGCACTATCTAAGTGCAAGCCACCATTAACAGTGCAAGCTAACACTTGCAAGTTTAGTTCTTAGCAAACTAGAATCAAACTAGATGGTTTAGCAAATATGCCTTAAGCATGCTTTGATCACCCCCCCTTTTTACTATTAGTACCCCAAGTCTTAGTTGCACGATTTATTCCCTTAGTTTACACCAAGTTCTTTACTTAGTTTGAAGGTAGCATAAAAAGTATAAAACTTGACCTAATTAGATCCCTTTAGATGTCATTCTATGGCATGAGATTGAACCCATCCTTTCCACCTTAGTGAACACTCCTAACTTAGTAGTTAGAGTAGATTAAAAACCTGAGTCACTTTAGATGGGAACACTTGGTGAAAATGAATTATGAAAACCTTGGAATGATGAGTCATTCTATTGAGATGTTTTGACATGTGTTGAGAAAACACAAATGGTTGATGATGATGAAAATGTTGAGGCACGAGTCTTAAGACTTTTATAAAACTGATGGTTGGATTGGGATGCGATACCATTCGAAATTTACCGTACAACCACACTACCTGAATTGGGTAAGGCTTAGCTGGAAATTTATGTGCATTAGTATTAGTTCCCTCACGGGAGAGGTCTGAGCTGAGGCTAACTCTCATGATTTCCACCTATGCAGTGCCCAAGATGACTGATGGTCATGGTTTGGAGGCCATGCTCATATGAGAGGTGCTTATACTAGAGTGTGTAAAGGGAAGGTTATGTTTGATTATCTGCATACTCAGTATGATGATTCAGGGTTATCCCTAACAGATGTATCGAATCTTGTGGTGAAAGTGTACTACCTCTGCAGAGTGTCAAACTATTCGAATAGCCGCGTGCGTGGTTATGGACAGTTGGAATGGCCATACTGTTTCATTGTCAGATGTTTTCTAAATACTTTGAAAAGAATGATGAATCTTGACTTGACCACAATAGGGTTGTGTTTATAACAATAGCTTCCCAACTTAAGTGATTCTAGGACTTTACTTTATCTTTCTTTGCTTCTGAACTTAGCTTAGGCTCCAAACTTAACTTTATAGTTAAACTTAGAGTTAGCCCTTTAACTTTGAACTATAGTACTTGTTAGTGGTAGTTTGCGAGTACTTAAAGAGTACTCATGGCTTTTTTCCCTGGCTATTATCATGGCCAGACTATGAAGGAGACTATCAAGATGATGGCCAACAGGACGGGTATGATAACTAGGACCATCTGCCTTTGTCAGCATTGCCTGTGCCCCTGAAGATGGACCCCACCGCTACGCTTATCTTTTATTTCCGCTGCTTGTTGTATTAAGACTGGATCATGAGATCCTTATTTGTTTAAGACCTTATGTATGGTTTGTAATGTATGATGTACTGTAATATCCAATCCGTTATGTCTTGCAAAAATGGTAATCCTGGGATTGCGAGGTATGGCATAACGGGAATCTGGGATTAAAAATTCGGGTGTTGACAAGTTGGTATCAAAGCCATCCTCACCATAGGAGACCCTAGTTAGAATGGATGTCAAAACAAAAACTTAATTTCAAAACCAAAGTGAGTATTTATGAAAAACTACCTCCTCTCTTACCCTTGTGGATTCTTTCTCAAAAATTCACGATACTCAAAATTCTTACACTACTACTTAAAATTTGACACACCTGATCACTTCACTAATTTCCTCATCCTTAATTCTTGTAGATGGAGACTCAGTTCAGCAAGTTTTACCAGTTGGGAAACGGAGGTCAAATGATCTTCGAGAGGGATCTGGATTCACTGTCGGAGTTACTGGGACGCCTGCACCCGGAGTTTCTTGGAGCTCAACTTCCAGGACCCCCAGGAGGAGACCTATAGTGGCTCGTCACCGCAGATCTTAGAGGAATCATTGAAGCACCAACTTCTGGAAGAATTCAGTTCTCTGTGAGAGAGAACAACTGGCTAGATGGATTAGCCAGGGCAATGCATGAAGCTCTCGCACGTCTATGTGCCCTCAGCGTCAACAAGACCCAAGGAACCCGTTTTGCCCACTATGCAAGACGTGATTTCATGGGAATGCCAATGGAGATGCCGGGCCACCCGGAGTTGAGGCGTCAAGTGGAGAACCTTGACTTCTTGCTTCACGATAGACAGCAGGAACTGGACAATGCCAGGGAGTTAGCCAACCAGAACCGTGCCATTGCCGACCAGAAGGCCAAGACTTGCGCACTACTTGTCCAAGACCGTCAGTCTCTTCGCCGCCAGCGTGCTAAGAAGGATCGCACCATCGCCCGTCTTTGCAAGAAGGTGGCCGACCTCGAGAAGACCGTCAAGGAGCAGGAAGCCCAGCTCGCAGCAAAGGAAGAAGAAGATGAGGGTGAAGACATCCAAGGAGACATGGATTCTTACCTCAGCAACGATGATGACTTTCTGGCGGAGGATGTCGTGGACTTCTACACAGATGATGAGGACTCCGACTTCATCGACGATGAGTAGATGCACTAGAGCACTGTCGTAGCATGAGATGTATCAATCTCATTGTATCTTAGCTTGCAGAATGGTTCTTTGAACCATCTGTTTTCCCTTTGATTGTTGTGGTGTGTGTTGTATCGTGTGCTTGCTTGCATGAATGAAAATTAAGTTAGTTGAAAAACCGGAGTCTAACTCAAAGTTTTAGATTTGAAAACCCCAAAACCATGAACCTTAGAAATTTCCCTCTTACCCCTATATCTCAATCTTCAGATGACTCGTGGAAACCAAGGAGGGAGTAGCTCGTCGCAAGACCCAATGCTGCAGATCTTGCAGAATCTCATAGCAGACTGTGAAGCAAGCAGGCCAGAGCATCAAGCCAACTTAGCAACACTTCAACAGATCGCCCAGATGGCTCTCAACAATCAAGAGCATGGAAACCAGGATCATTAAGGATCCAAGCTCAAAAACTTTTAGAACACTAATCCCCCAATCTTCAATCAATCTAAAAACCCGTTAGATGCTGATGACTGGTTACAGACCATGGAGAACAACTTAGAAGTTGCCCGAGTTGATGAAAATGAGAAAGTTCTCTTCGCCACCCACTATCTGGCAGGAGATGCAAGAGGTTGGTGGAATAGCATCCGCAATATGAACCATGGTCAAGAGATGACATGGGAAGCATTCAAAGTCAAGTTCCGCCATACCCACGTGCCGCAAGGTCTAGTCAACAGAATGAGAGATGAGTTCCGCAAATTGAAGCAAGGAAGAATGACTATGGTGGAGTACCGTGACAGATTCCTGTCACTTTCCAGATATGCACCTGATGAGATCAACACGGAGGCCAAGAAGAAGGAGAGATTCTTGAACGGACTGCATGATGAGATGCAGACTGTCCTCGTCAACATCCATTTCCAGGATCTCGAAGAGCTAGTCGACTCTGCCATTCAGATGGAAGGGAATATTAACCAGGCAAACGACAACCGCAAGCGTCGTATGATGCAGCAGTTTGGATCCAACAGTCACCAGAAGTACCGTCCCAACCCTTCACCAGGATATGCACCAAGGAACAACTGACCCCCAAATTCTCGCCCAAGCTACCCCAACCGTAGCGGAAGCAATGTGAAGTCCGGAGGAAACAATCACAACTCCGGTAATGCCAACAATTTCAACTGTGCACCTCCCAAGAACCACAACAACAACAGCAACACTACACCCAGAACTGGCAGCAATGTTGTACCTGTCGCAGTCAAGGACAAGTCCCA
The DNA here is from genome assembly GCA_910589775.1 of Avena eriantha. NCBI lineage: Eukaryota > Viridiplantae > Streptophyta > Magnoliopsida > Poales > Poaceae > Avena > Avena eriantha. The sequence goes on from OU342745.1 coordinate 154,735,057, forward strand.
GATCACTTATTTCGGGTGTGGAGTAAAGGATCACTACTCCAATGAGTGTCCCAAGAAGACTGCAGCCAATACCAATGTGAATGCCCCAGCTCAGCAGCAGCGTCGTGTTCAACCAGGAAGGAGATTTTCCCAGGGAACCCTCACAACCGCAACGGCCGTCTCTTCCACATGAATGCAGAAGAAGCCCAGGAAGCGCCAGATTTAGTGCTGGGTATGTTTTCTGTCAACTCAGTTCTAGCAAGAGTATTGTTTGATTCGGGAGCATCGCATTCATTTGTCACCGAAGAATTTGCATGCACTAGTAAGATTCGTCCAACCAACCTGAAGCATGTCATGATAGTTCAAATCCCCGGTTCAACAACCAAAGCTAGAAAAATTTGCAAAGTTGTACCTATCAGAATACATGGGATAGATTTTTATGCCAACCTAATTGTACTTGGAACCAAAGGTGCGGAAGTAGTACTAGGTATGGAATGGATGTCAAGGCATAAAGGATTGATAGACTTTGCTAAGAAAGCCATCACCATGACCAGTAGTTCTGGAATCACAATAGAGCATATCTCTGAAACCTTACCCCAACAATTCAAGTGCAACCAGAGTGTAGCCTTGCCCACCATAGACCAAGTCAGAGTACTCTGTGAATACCCCGACGTATTCCTAGATGAATGCCAGGTATGTCCCTGGATAGGGATATTGAGTTCATTATTGAACTAACCCCTGGAACCGGACCCATAGCCCAGAGACCCTATAGCATGAACCCCTTAGAACTAGTGGAACTGAAGAAACAGTTGGATGCTATGCTAGCCAAAGGCTTGATTCAACCAAGTGCATCGCCATGGAGATCATCAGTGTTATTCGTTGACAAGAAAGATGGAGGAAACCGTCTGTGCACAGATTACCGAAAGTTGAATGATGTCACCATCAAGAACAAGTACCCCTTGCCAAAGATAGAGGATCTATTTGATCAGTTGACTAGAGCTTAGGTATTCTCAAAGATTGATCTTAGGACTGGTTATCACCAACTTAAGATTTGTGCAACGGATATTCCGAAGACCGCCTTTACTACTCGCTATGGTTTATACGAGTATACGGTTATGTCTTTTGGATTAACCAATTCCCCTGCTTATTTCATGAATCTCATGAATAAGATCTTTATGAATTTCCTAGATAGGTTTGTAGTTGTGTTTATCGACGGCATCCTTATCTACTCCAAGTCCGAAGAAGAGCATGAGCAACATCTGTGAGTTATCCTAGAAACCCTGAGAGAGCATTAGTTATATGCCAAGTTCAGCAAGTGTGAGTTTTGGTTGAAAGAAGTAGGATTCCTAGGACATATTGTGTCTGCCGGAGGAGTCTCTGTTGATCCCGCCAAGATCAAAGATGTCGAAGAATGGGAAGCCTCAACCACTCAAACCCGAGTCCGTCCATTTCTCAGATTAGCGGGATATTACCGCAAGTTCGTAGAAGGATTCTCGAGCATAGCCGGACCAATGACCCAATTGTTGAAGAAGGACAAGAAGTTTGAATAGACAGACAAATGTGAAGCCAGTTTTGTCATGCCGGACATCAAGAAGCCCTTTGATGTGTATTGCGACGCATCCAAGATTGGTCTAGGATGTGTATTGATGTAAGAAGGCAAAGTCATCGCTTATCTGTCTCGACAACTGAAGTAGCATGAGCAGAACTATCCGACCCATGATCTTGAGTTAGCAGTTGTGGTGCTAGCACTAAAGACATGGCGTCATTATTTGATGGGTAATCGCTGTGAGATTTACTCAGATCATAAGAGCTTGAAGTATATCTTCACTCAGAAGGAGCTAAATATGAGGCAAAGAAGATGGATAGAGTTAATCAAGGATTATGACCTTGACATTCACTATCACCCAAGCAAAGCCAATGTGGTAGCGGATGGTCTTAGCAGATTGCCGTGTAGGCTTAACACCATGATCAAGGAGAAGCAACCCAGTTTGTATGAAGAATTAGAGCAGTTCAGAACTGAATTAGTTAGCAAAGGATTCTTAGCCAGCATTGAACTTCAACCCACTTTGATTAGCCAAATCAAGGAAGCCCAGAAGGGAAATGAAAGTATCGACGGAATCAAACATCGTATTGGTACAGGAAAGGTACCTGGATTCACCGAAGACGAAGAAGGAGTACTGTGGTACAAAGGACGTATCTGTGTGCCAGCAGATTCGGAGCTGAAGGAGGTTATCATGAAGGAAGCTCATGATACTCTTTAATCTATCCACCCCGGAGGAACAAAGATGTATCAGGATTTGAAAGAGCAATTTTGGTGGCACAAGATGAAGAGAGAGATCGGAAGCTACATCGCCAAATGTGACATCTGTCAAAGAGTCAAGGCAGAGAACCAGAGACCTGCAGGACTGTTGCAACCATTACAGATTCTAGAATGGAAGTGGGATTCCATCGGAATGGACTTTATCACCGGTTTACCTACCTCTAGTAGGGGAAATGACTCAATCTGGGTCATAGTTGATAGACTCTCCAAGGTAGCCCACTTTATACCTGTCAAGACCACTTACCAGAGTACAAAGTTTGCAGAGCTGTACATTGCTAGGATTGTTAGTCTGCATGGAACCCCCAAGACCATAGTATCAGATCGAGGAACCCAGTTTACCTCGAGATTTTGGCAGAAAGTTTAGGAAGGATTAGGAACCAAGTTGAACTTCAGCACCGCATATCACCCGCAAACAGATGGACAGACTGAGAGAGTCAACCATATCCTAGAGGATATGCTTAGAGCTTGTGTGTTGGAATATGGATCAAATTGGGAAGACTGCCTGCCTTTCGCAGAATTCTCATATAACAACAGTTATCAAGCTAGTTTGCAGATGGCACCATTTGAATTCCTATACGGAAGAATGTGTCGTACCCCTTTGAATTGGTCGCAAGTAGGGGAGAGTCAGATTTTCGGACCCGACATTCTCTGAGAAGAAGAAGAGAAAGTTCACAAAGTCCGTGAGCACCTCAAGACCGCCCAGTAGAGACAGAAGAGTTATGCTGACAAAAGATGAAGAGACCTGACTTTCAATATCGGAGACTTTGTATATCTCAAGGTTTCACCATTGAAGGGAACTCAACGCTTTAGTCTGAAGGGAAAGTTAGCCCCCAGATATATCGGGCCCTTCAAAATTCTGAACCGTCGAGGAGAAGTATCATATCAGCTGGAACTGCCTGAAGAGATTTCAACCATCCACAATGTGTTCCATATGTCGTTACTTCGCAAATGTCTGGAAGGGCCCGAGAAGACTAAAGTTTTCAAGAACATCGATCACAGAGCTGTGGAAATCAACAATGACCTGACCTATCGAGAAGTACCCATCCGTATCTTAGAAGAAGCCTACAGAACCACCAGGACCAGGAGCATCAAGTTTCTCAAGATTCAGTGGAGCAACCATACCGAGGAGGAAGCTACTTGGGAGCGAGAAGATTACATTAGGACAGAGTTCCCAGATCTCTTTAGTTCCTAGTTTTCTTTGTAAATCTTGGGACGAGATTTTGTTTAAGGGGGGAAGGTTTGTAAATCTCAAAACTTCAATCCAAGCTTATCAAGATCAAATCAACAAAAATGGGGTTAACAAAAACTTTTCCAAATTTAAAATGAAAGCATTCATATATGTGTGCATTTAAAATAGGAGTTGTTTGAATTGCCATGATTGAGTGATCCAATGCTTGTAAAATGTTGCTTAGGTGATTTAAACATCATCTACAGCATTCCCAAACTTTTCCCAAAGAAAATCAAATCAAAAAGAATTAAAAAGGAGGAATGGTCATTTTGGCCATTTTAATCCACTACACTACTTAGAGTGTTCCTAGCACTCATTTCTTAACAGAAACAATTCTTCATCTTTGTACCCCTTGCTAGTACACATAATGAGATACCAAGTCCACCTCTTGATCTGCTAAAAACATTCTTTTACTTATTTTCAATAGCGTTTGAAAATTGAATCTAATACATATGCATAGATCACCCCTATTTCAAAACCCCTCTATTTGAGCTCCACTTTCAAAACCCTTGTAACCAGACACTGCCTAGCACTAGTGGAGATCACTCAAAAAATTTGAAACCAAAATTCAAAACTTTTTCTCTTTCGGCCATTTTGTCAAACAAGTTGCTGGCAGGATCATATTGGCCGAACTAATACTATTTTGGGCTGATTTTGTCTAGCAATTTGGATGTTCTTTGATCATCTTGTCCCCCCTCTAGCCCAACCAGACCCACACCAGCATCTCCCCTACCTCCTAGCTGCACTGCCATGCCATGCCGAGCACCCTCTCGCCGGCCGACCGTGCACTTGCCGCAGCAGCCCTCTCCCGCCTCTCTCTCCATGTCTAGGAGGTAGCTCACACCTCACCGCCAACATCTATCCCCTGCCCGAGCCCAGCCTTGTAGTGGACCACCGAGGAAAGCCCGCGCCCAGTGCCACCGCACCATGCCGGTGTCGCCCCAGAGCGCGTTCTTTCCCCGCTCGCACAGACCGCCCCTTGGCCGCAGCTCGCGCCCGCCGCTCCGCCACGACCTGGAGAACACCCCAGACACCCCCGCTGGCCGCCCAATGCCTCACAGCCACCACTCGCCGTGGACACCGCCGCCTCTGCCGCTCAGAGCGCCACCTCGCCGAGACCGCATGCCACCGCCCCTACGGCCGCATTCAATGCCTAGAGCACCGCCAGGGAACCGCACGTCGATCGCCACCCGCAGCCATGCCTCTATCCAGCTGTAGCCATGTTGCCACCGTCGCCTGCCCATCCCGCTCGGTCTCACCGTCGGGCCTATAAAAGGAGCCCTCCCCAGCCTCTTCTCTCCACACCATTCCACTCCCCTCACCTCTCTGAACCTCACCACCTCTAGCCGGAGCAAGGTGAGCTCTGCCTCGCTAGAATTTGAGTCGGAGCAGCCGCGGCAGGAGGAGAAGGGCGCCGCTGATTGCGACCACCCCATGCTCCGCCGCAACCGCGCCTCGCCTCGCCGTCGTCTTCCACTTTGTTTGCATGCCTCGCCGACCCCGCTGGAGCCCTGGTACGTCCCCAGCAGACCCCCACCGAGCCGCTAGGGTTCGAGCTCGCCGGCGACCTGTTCGTCGTCGACGACGACCCTCAGCCGTAGATCTTCCTTCTAATCCTACGGCCCACAGCGCGCGTACCATTCCGCGTGTTAAGTGTCGCTGACAGGAGGGACCCCCCTGTCAGCTAAGCCCCATGCCACGGAGTGCCACTGGGCCGGCCCAAGTCTTTTCCCGCTCTAGCCCAACCGTTCAAATCTGGATTTTTCTTTTTAGTTAAATCTAGTTTCTGCCCACTATTTTAAAATTCAATTCTAGGAGTTTGACAAATCCAAATTGCATGAAACAAATTTTGCATTAAAGGTATTAATATGATCTATCCAGGCCCATTGGAGTTAATTCAATTAGAGTTATATATCTCTCCTAATAAAAATAAGAAGATAGAAGCATTTGCAACTTGCAACATTTTTATAAAATCAACCAAGTTAGCTTTTGAGCTGATTCCAAATCTCAAAAATCACATTTCATCATATCTATCTAAATATGTAATAATATTAAGGTTTACATGCAGTGACTTTTGACTAGTACCCAAATAATGCTATATAGGCATTTCTAGTCACTTTAAATCATTAAATAATGAACTTAAACCAAAGTAATATTGATCCAACCCTTAATTCTCATTCCCACATGTTAGGATATGTGGTTATGACATGTGTCCACATGATCCCGTATTTTGAGTGGTGAATATTAAATCTTAGTTAATTTTTCAATGAGTAGAAATTACTTTTCTAAAATAAAAAGGAGGAAACTATTGAATTAAACTTGTGTTGTTTGTGATGATAATACATCATCAAATGTGTGTATTAGAATGCTATTTAGCCTAGTTAAGTATTGTTTGGTGATTGTGCACTCCCTATGTATTTATAGACGATAGTACCGACCAAGCTTTCGAGGAGGAGGAGTTCTACCAAGAAGAAGAAGAAGAAAATTTCAACCACTGCACCAACCAAGGCAAGCTACTATTAGCAAGCTAGCACTATCTAAGTGCAAGCCACCATTAAAAGTGCAAGCTAACACTTGCAAGTTTAGTGCTTAGCAAACTAGAATCAAACTAGATGGTTTAGCAAAGATTCCTTAAGCATGCTTTGATCACACACACCCCCCTTTTTACTATTAGTACCCCAAGTCTTAGTTACACGATTTACTCCCTTAGTTTACACCAAGTTCTTTACTTAGTTTGAAGGTAGCATAAAAAGTGTAAAACTTGGCCTAATTACAACCCTTTAGATGTCATTCTATGGCATGAGATTGAACCCATCCTTTCCACCTTAGTGAACACTCCTAACTGAGTAGTTAGAGTAGATTAAAAACCTGAGTCACTTTAGATGGGAACACTTGGTGAAAATGAATTATGAAAACCTTGGAATGATGAGTCATTTTATTGAGATGTTTTGACATGTGGTGTGAAAACACAAATGGTTGATGATGATGAAAATGTTGAGGCAGGAGTCTTAACCCTTTTATAAAACTGATGGTTAGATTCGGATGCAATACCATTCCAAATTTACCGTACAACCACACTACTTGAATTGGGTAAGGCTTAGCTAGAAATTTATATGCATTAGTATTAGTTTCCTCACGGGAGAGGTCTGAGCTGAGGCTACCTCTCATGATGTCCACATATGCAGTGCCCAAGATGACTGATGGTGATGGTTGGGAGGCCATGCTCATAGGAAAGGTGCTTATACTAGGGTGCGTAAAGGGAAGGTTATGTGTGATTATCTGTATACTAAGTATGATGATTCCGGGTTATCCCTAACAGATGTATCAAATCTTGTGGTGAAAGTATACCACCTCTGCAGAGTGTCAAACTAGTCGAATAGCCGCATCCGTGGTTATGGACAGTTGGAATGGCCATACTATTTCGTTGTCAGATGTTTTCTATATACTTTGAAAAGAATGATGAATCTTGACTTGACCACAACAGGGTTGTGTTTATAACAATAGCTTCCCAACTTAAGTGATTCTAGGACTTTACTTTATCTTTCTTTGCTTCTGAACTCAGCTTAGGTTCCAAACTTAACTTTATAGTTAAACTTAGAGTTAGCCCTTTAACTTTGAACTATAGTACTTGTTAGTGCTAGTTTGCGAGTACTTAAAGAATACTCATGGCTTTTGTCCCTGGCTATCATCATGGCCAGACTATGAGGGAGACTATCAAGATGATGGCCAACATGACGGTTATGATAACTAGGACCATCTGCCTTCGTCAGCATTGCCTGTGCCCCTGAAGATGGACCCCACCGCTACGCTTATCTTTTATTTCCGCTGCTTGTTGTATTAAGACTGGATCATGAGATCCTTATTTGTGTAAGACCTTATGTATGGTTTGTAATGGATGATGTACTGTGATATCCAATCCGTTATGTCTCGCAAAAATGGTAATGCTAGGATTGCGAGGTATGGCATAACGGGCATCTGGGATTAAAAATCTGGGTGTTAACACACGCGAACTTCTTCGACTAAGTCGAGATCATTTTGTCGAGAAATCTCGGCATCCTCTTTGATATACACGGCCACTCTAGGAGAAGTGTGAATCAAATCGCTAGGAAGAACTGCTTCTGCGCCATAGACCAAGAAGAAAGGTGTGTATCCGGTTGACCTGTTCGGGGTTGTTCATAAACTCCATATTACAGAGGGTAATTCCTCTGCCCAAGCCCCCGCAGCATGTCGTAGGGGTGCTTCGAGTCTCGGTATAGGCCCTGTAGGATTAAAGCATTTGCCCTTTCGACTTGTCTGTTAGCATGTGGATGTGCGGCTGACGCAATGTCAAGACGGATATTCTGTTCATTGCAGAATTCGGCCAATTCTCCCATAGAGAAATTACTCCCGTTGTCCGTGATAATGCTATGTGGATAACCATACCGGATTATAACATCCTCGACAAATATTTTGGTTGTTGCTCCATCGCAACTAGTGACGGGTTTAGCCTCAATCCATTTTGTGAATTTATCCACCATCACTAAGAGGTGAGTATCTCCACTTGGAGCTCGTCTAAACAGTCCTACCATGTCAAGCCCCCAGACCGCAAAAGGACATGTTATAGGTATTGTTCGCAGCTGATCAGCTGGAACATGAGCTTGTTTGGCGTATTTTTGGCAGCCCTTGCACATCTTGACTAGCTGTTCGGCATCTGCCTTGGCTGTAAGCCAGAAAAAACCGTGTCTGAAAGCTTTTGTCACTAAAGATTTGGCTGCAACATGGTGACCACACTCGCCTTCGTGTATTTCCCTTAGGATTTCCACTCCTTCTTCTGGAGATACGCAGCACTGAAATACCCCAGATACACTCTGCTTATAGAGCTCACCACTAACTACAGTATAGGTTTTTGCTCGTCGGACAATCTGTTGGCTCAGAATCTCGTCTTCGGGTAATTTGCCATCTACCAAATAGTCAAGGTAGGGTTGAGTCCAGCTGGAAATTACAGCTAGAACTACTATCAAAAGTGAGACAGATTTGGTCAGATATTTCTCGTCCACTCCCTTTATTGCGGGAACTTTCAGGTGCTCTAAAAATGCGCCATCCGGAACCTCTTTTCGTGCAGAGCCTATCCGAGATAAGGCATCTGCTTCCTCATTTTCTTCTCTAGGGATGTGTTGAACCTCAAACCCTTTGAATGATTTAGATAAATCATCCACGACAACTTTATATGCTGCCATGTGTTTATTTGCATTACAAATATCTGACACTTGCTGAGCAACAAGATCCGCATCTCCGTAACACATCAATCGTCGGATGCCGATTTCCTTAGCAATCCATATTCCATGTAGCAGTGCTTCATACTCGGCAATATTATTTGTCGCTGTGAAGTGGATCTGCAACACGTATAGAAGTTTATCTCCTTTGGGTGATTTGAGCACCACGGCAGCCCTCGAGCCCCCACGAGCCTTAGACCCATCAAAATATAAGGTCCAATATTTTGACTCAGGGAGGGTCATATTCTCCTTCGTCTCTGTCCAATCAGCAACAAAGTCGGCAATGATTTTGGATTTGATTGTTGTCCGAGGTTTGTACTCAATATCGAAAGCTGAGAGCTCTATGCCCCATTTGGCGACGCGTCATGTGGCATCACTGTTGTTGATTATATCTCTCATGGGAGCTGTGCTCACCATGGTAATTGGATGCTCCTAAAAATAATGTCGTAGCTTACGAGATGCTAGGAAAACACCATAAGCCAGCTTTTGATAGTGCGGATACCGCTGTTTCGATTCTGTCAGGACCTTGCTGACAAAGTAAGTTGGACGCTACAACAACTGTTCCTGATTTTCCTCCGGTCTCTCCACTACCATGACGATATTGACAATTTGTTTGTCGCAGCAAGATAAAGCAGCATCGGTTCCTGTGGTTCCGGTGCAGCAAGGATAGGAGCAGATGAGAGTACTTTCTTCAGGTCTTCTAGTGCGGCTTCAGCTTCATCAGTCCAAATGAAATCCTTGGTCCTTTTCAGGAGTTTGTATAATGGTGCGGCTCTTTCACCAAGCCGGCTTACAAACCGACTGACTGCATCGATGCAACCAGTTAGTCTTTGTACGTCCTTCAAGCGAGTTGGCCTGGAAATATTGAGTATAGCCTTGATTTTGTCTCGGTTTACCTCTATGCCTCTTTTTGTGACACGATGAAACCTAATAGTTTTCCGGCTGGGATTCCAAAGAAACACTTCTTTGGATTAAGCATTATGTTGTATTTTTGTAGATTGGCAAACGTTTCCTCTAAGTCGGAAATAAGCGTTTCCTTCTTTTTGGACATTACCGCAATATCATCCACATATGAGTGTACATTGCATCCGATTTGATCGTGGAAGCAACATTGCATTGTGCGCTGGTACGTAGCTCCTGCATTCTTCAGCTAAAAAGGCATCGTAACAAAACAGAAGGTTCCGAAGGGGGTTATGAATGAAGTTTTGACTTTGTCAGATTCCTCCATCCGAATTTTGTGATAACCGGAATATGCGTCAAGAAAATAGAGGAGTTCCGAGCCTGTCGTAGAATCGATAACTTGATCAATCCTAGGCAGAGCGAATGGATCTTTTGGACAAGACTTGTTCAAAAGAGTATAATCAACACACATCCTTAAATCAGTGGTGTCCTTTTTAGGGACCATTACAGGATTGGCCGACCACTCAGTGTGGATGACCTCTTCAGTGAATCCGGCTAACTCGAGCCATGCTAGTTCCTTAGCTATTGCCTTACGCTTTTCATCGCCAAAACGTTGTCAGGACTGTTTGACGGGTTTAGCGTTTGGGTTTACATTTAAAGAGTGCTCGGTAAGTTCCCTAGGTACTCCGATCATGTCAGTTGGCTACCATGCGAAGATATCTTGATTTGCTTTGAGGAACTTGACGAGCGCGCTTTCCTATTTGCTATCTAGGCCTATGCCTATCTGGGTCACCTTGGAGGGGTCATCATCCTTCAATGGCGTCTTCTTCGTCTCTTCTGATGCCTTGAACTCCGGATTCGGCTTTGTCACCTCCTTCTTTGTTGTGGGCATCTCAGAAGGATCTATGCTCTTCTTGATCTCCTGGTACTCCTGGGCATGCAACATGGCTTCAACAAAGGCGGCATTTCCATCCTCGCACTCTCGCGCTTTCTTCAGGTCTCCCCTGATGGTCATCACGCTATTGGGACCTAGAATTTTCATCATATTGTAAATGTAACACGGACAAGCCATAAAATCCCAGTAAGCCAGACGTCCGAATATAGCGTGGTATGCGCTCTTGAACGGGACCACTTCAAAGGAAAGTGCCTCCGTCCGATAGTTCTTTGGAGTTCCAAAGGTAACTTCCAAAGTGATTTCTCCCAGGGAATTAGCTTGTCTTCCTGGGACAACTCCGTGAAAGATCATAAAGCTATGGTTTAGCTGGGTCTCCGAGATCTTCATCCAGCGTAGCGTTTCGACATACAAAATATTATTACTACTGCCACCGTCCATGAGATCCACCAGTGTGTGTTCTTTTCACATACCACCTATGGATCCACCAGTGTCATTGCATGTGTGTTCTCTTCACAATCCACCTATGGATCCCACCAGTGTCATTTTGCATGTGTGTTCTTTTTAGTAACAACAACCAAAGTCATTTTGCATGTGTGTTCTTTTCACATACCACCTATGGATCCACCAGTGTCATTGCATGTGTGTTCTTTTTACTAACAACAACAAGAGTCACTGAAATGTGTGCTCTCTTTAGAGACCACACATGGATCCACCAGTGTCATTGCATGTGTGTTCTTTTCACTAACAACAACAAGAGTCATTGCATGTGTGTTCTTTTCACATACCACATATGGATCCACCAGTGTCATTGCATGTGTGTTCTTTTCACAATCCACCCATGGATCCACCAGTGTCATTGCATGCGTGTTCTTTTTAGTAACAACCAGAGTCATTTTTCATGTGAGTTCTTCTCACATACCACCTATGGATCCACCAGTGTCATTGCATGTGTGTTCTCTTCACAATCCACCTATGGATCCACTAGTGTCATTGCATATGTGTTCTTTTTAGTAACAACAACAAGTGTCATTGCATGTGTGTTCTCTTCAGAGACCACTACGGATGCACCAGTGTCGTTGCATGTGTGTTCTTTTTACTAACAACAACAAGAGTCATTGAAATGTGTGCTCTCTTCAGAGACCACACATGGATCCACCAATGTCATTGCATGTGTGTTCTTTTCACTAACAACAACCAGAGTCACTGCATGTGTGTTCTTTTCACATACCACATATGGATCCACCAATGTCATTGCATGTGTGCTCTTTTCACAATCCACCCATGGATCCACCAGTGTCATTGCATGTGTGTTCTTTTTAGTAACAACAACCAAAGTCATGTTGCATGTGTGTTCTTTTGACATACCACATATGAATCCACCAGTGTTATTGAAATGTGTGTTTATTTCACAATCCACCCATGGATCCACTAGTGTCATTGCATGTGTGTTCTTTTTAGTAACAACAACCAGAGTCATTTTGCATGTGTGATCTCTTCACATACCACCTATGGATCCACCAGTGTCATTGCATGTGTGTTCTTTTTAGTAACAACAACCAGTGCCATTGCATGTGTGTTCATTTCACAATCCACCTATGGATCCACCAGTGTCATCGCATGTGTGTTCTTTTTAGTAACAACAACCAAATTCATTTTGCATGTGTATTCTTCTCACATACCACCTATGGATCCACCAGTGTCATTGCATGTGTGTTCTTTTCACTAACAACAACCAGTGTCATTGCATGTGTGTTCTCTTCACAATCCACCTATGGATCCACCAGTGTCATTGAAATGCGTGTTCTCTATAGAGGCCACACATGGATCCACCAGTGTCATTGCATGTGTGTTCTTTTTAGTAACAACAACTAGTCATTTTGCATGTGTGTTCTTTTCACATACCACCTATGGATCCACCAGTGTCATTGCATGTGTGTTCTCTTCACAATCCACCTATGGATCCACCAGTGTTATTGCATGTGTGTTGTTTTTAGTAACAACAACCAGAGTCACTTTGCATGTGTGTTCTTTTCACATACCACCTATGGATCCACCAGCGTCATTGAAATGTTTATTATTTTCAACTACCGCCGTTGGCCACAAACAATCGGGACGTAGAACTAACCAGCAACTGCTTTGGGCTTCTAGAAGACCCGATCCCCGATTGTTAGGCGTCGTTGGATCGGGGTGCGTGGACGATAGTGATGTCCTTCGCGAGGGTGATCCACGAGAAGTCTGTTCTGCGAACTGATTGGCTGTGGCAACTATGCTGGGCCTACGACCTTGCCTTTATCCCCTTAACCTCGGGGCCGAAAATCAGATCGTGTTCCTTTACCGCCATGGAGAGGGAGAGGCCCAAACTCAGCTTGCACGAGGCTCAGATGTTCGCCCACTGCGGCATACTCGCGCCGCCGTTAGCGAGGCTTCCGGCCGGCTTCGAGCTCAGCTACGCCGGGGTTCCTGTCGTGCTGGTCTTGCGCGACAACGCGTTGGCGAGGCAGATCGAGGAGCGCTGCCGCCAGCTATCGGAGCAGAAGAGGGCAATGGCGCGGTACTCGCGTACGAGCGCGTACTGGCGAAAGTTGTTCAAGAAGGAGCGGGCTGCGTTGATTGAGCTGTGCGGAAATCACCGGCGGGAGATCCACCCGGATCTGCGCAACCCCGAAGGGAGGCAGCGCTTCTAGGCAGTGCCTGGGCATACGACCTCCACCATTATCGATGCAGCACGCCGTGAAGAATCTATGAGGATGAGGAACACTGCTGGGAACGTCCACATCGATTCCGATGCGGACGAGGCTGGCAGCGACGCGGACAACGTCGTCAATGATGGAGACTACAGGAGTGTCATAGTCGATTAGGGCCACTTAAGCATAAATTAAATCTATGTACGGTATCTTAATGCGCTCTTTGGATCTGGGTCACCTGAGTCATGGTCGATTATCGTTGTAATCTATATATGTTGGCCATGTTTTATGTTGGTCGAAACTCATCCGATCTTGAAAATAAAGTTTGCGCATTCCCTGGCATATCTGATGGGACAATACGCTGACTCTGCTCCTAGCACTTGATGGCACAACCGTAATTTTGAGTGCGCCTAAGGAGAAGGGATCGAGCGTGTTGTAATAATGTAGTACTCCTGTCCAGATATAACTGACTTAGTTTTTTTTGATATTTAATAAATGTGTCTATACCCAAAACATGTCTAGATACATGTTTTAGGTTTCTCTGTCTTTCAAACTAATCAAAAGTCGTCAAATTCTGAACAAACAAAGTCATTGCGTTCACACCTGATGGGACAATACGCTAACTCTGCTACTTGATGGCACGGCCATAATTCTGGAGTGCGCCAGAGGAGATGGGAATGCAAGGGAGATGGGAACTAGTAGCCACGTCCAAACGCAGGTAAAAAATTAATATAATAATATTTAAAAAAAATGTAATCTGGTCCACATGACCCCATCACAGACACGTTGCACGCGCCAGATATAAATAAAGACGACACAGCTAGTTTAGTTTCAATGATACAATTCAACATAGGACGTTACTGTGCCCGCATCTTTCTGCTCCTCTTATTAGTCTGCTAGCCCACGGTGCATTAAGCATCAGTTGATGAGGATAAAAAAATGATAAAATGGCAAATAAAACAATTTTTAAGCTTACCTTTCATCCGGAGAATCCTACAAAGATGAAATTGGCAGGGATTTATTATTTCTCCTGCAGTTGATCCTCAAGAACATCCTCAATCACCCATGCAACTTCTTCATATTCTAATACACCTCCATTATTTGCCCTTTCCTGCCCGTTCCGCTTAACCTTTTGTTTCTTTTCACACCCTTTTCTTGCCGGCACCTCCACTTCTTCATAAATTGGCTGCTTACGTACGTTTTCCTCCAAGTGTTCATCACCGTCTTCGCGCCGCTCTTCCACCAATTCTGGCTGAGAAGCATCATTTTCTGCCACCGGGGTGTGAACAGGGACAATAGCATGTGTAACTGGGTTCTTGCACAACCTGTTGATATGACCGAATCCGCCACAATGTCCGCATTTCCTTTTCCTAGCACCAAGCCTTGGACCTTTATCGGTGGAGGCTACGATCCTTAGCTTTCTTGGCCTCCCAGGTGGCCTCCTAAGAACTGGTGGTTGAAGTTTGAACCCTGGATCGACAATCTCTCAATCATTTTCATCGGCCATAGGTGGTACGTTTTCTGCATAAGTTGCAGCAAACTTGTCCACGGAGAAATAGTTGTCGACATAGTTCTCTATTTCAGCTCCGTTACCTCTAAGCTTTAAGATGAAGTAAATTGCATGGTGACATGGCAGACCAGTAATCTGCCACTGCCTGCATGAACAAGTCTTGTTTCCAATGTCTACAGTGTACCTCCGTTCACTTCCACGCTTGTATTCTGCATAAACCTCAGCCAATGTTCTGGAACTTCTGACCACCCTCATCTTTATCATTCTCATTGCCCTGGTTCTTGCATTCAGTAACATAACCACCTTTGGAACTATTTTATGGCCTAAAAAATTTCTTGCACAAATTCTTTGCCTTAAACCTATCTTCACCATTATGCACTGTCTTATTGCATCCAACAAAATAACAATTCCAAGTGTCTTCATGCCCGAAATCTTATCATTGAAACTCTCTGCCAAATTATTGCATATAAAATCCACCTTGCTTAACTCACCAAACTTGCTTCTGACCCATAGCTTGGTGTGATGTTCCTCAAGGTATTTTTTCACCTTTGGAACTACATACATGTTATGCAAGTAAGTAGCATGTGTGCTTGGGATGTATGTGTATGCTGATCGCCACAAGTCCTCTTCAAAGATCCTTCCTTCAAACTTCTTCGTGAAGTTAGTAGCGAGGTGCCATATACATTCCCTATGCTCAACCCCAGGAAACACAGCATCAACAGCATTCTCAAGACCCTCAGATGCACCGGTGTGTATCACCAAGCCTTCAGGGTGACCAATTACTTCCCGTAGTCTCTGCATGAACCATGTCCAGCTTTCATTTGATTCACCCTCAAGAACAACATAAGCTACGGGTAGAAGCCAATTATGCGCGTCCAAAGCACAAGCAGAAGCAACATGTCCCCTGAACTTCCCTGTTAAAGAAGTTGCGCCTATTGCCAAGTATGGCCTGCAGCCGTCTAGGAACCCCTTCCAGCATGCCTTCAGGTAGACAAAACATCTCCTGAAGCATATCTTATCTGCCTGCTTATACCTGACCCCCCTCGAGACCTTCTCTCTCCCTTTCACAACCTCGTAATCGATGTCAACAACACTACTAGGTGATGTTTTCTCTACCTGAGCTTTGAAACTATACAACATATGAAAACTATCATTCCACTTGCCTTGAATGAAGTCTAGAGCCATCTCCTTCCCATCAAAGACTCTGTGATAAGGAATCAGAACGTTAAACTTTCTAAAATGAAACCCGGTCCCGTCTCCTACCTGTCCTGGTACATTGCCCGATGAGGTGGATAGCCACGGCCTTTTTTTTAATATGTTCGCACTCTTATGCTGAGAAGGGAAATAAAGATTGAGCTGTTAATGCAACGAGTGTCGAATTATTACCCTCTAAGGAAATGGGAAATGGTTATTTTCAC
Source organism: Avena eriantha (assembly GCA_910589775.1). Taxonomy (NCBI): domain Eukaryota; kingdom Viridiplantae; phylum Streptophyta; class Magnoliopsida; order Poales; family Poaceae; genus Avena; species Avena eriantha. Next base: position 154,751,243 of record OU342745.1, read on the forward strand.
GCGTGCCCGTAGTCCAAACCTACTACCAGTCTTTCACTCCCCTTCTCCGACTAACCACAGTTCACCTTGCACAGCTCCTCCGCGTCGCACAACCTAGGGTAACATGGCCCCGCCTAAGCCGCCACCGCCGCGACAGCCGCCGAAACTGGGGTATTTAGCCCCTCTAAGGCAGGCCATGAAGCTCTACTTCAAGGCCGGTCTCCCATTGCCCTGTCAGGCGGATGATTTCCCCGAATGTGCCGAATCGTCCGCGGCGGCGACTGCGCCGTCGTCGGCGCTAGATGCGGCAAGCAGGGCCAAGAGAGCGATGTGGAGAAATCGCGCGGCGGCATTACGGCATGCTCTAGGCAATGGGAACAAGGTACGTATCAAATCGTTCATGAGAGCATGTCGCCGCCGAGGGTACACACCCTCGAACAGGGCAGCGCCAAGGTCTAGAAACTCTCGCGTCCACGCTTCGGCGCGGACTACCTTTCCTCAGTGGGGTAGGCTGGGAGCACGCCGTCTGCGGTAGAGACGCTCCATCCTACGCACCGTCGAAGGCCGTACCGTGGCGGCGACCAAGCGTCTACACTCAGCATGCTGGATTGTTCAACAGCCGGAGCCGGCGGCAGGCATCAGCTCAGCCCCGGAATTCAGCTTCGAGTTCACACAGACCTACGATCCCGAGAACGAGATGTCGAATTTCAGTTTTGAAGAAATCGTTGCGGCGGTGCGGATGGTCCAACTCAACCGGGACTGGCGCACGCAAATCGCTCGTGCATGCACGATGCAGATTTCTTGTAGTTTGGCGGGAAGGCAATAGATCAGTTTGGGTTAAATGATCAAAGAACTTATGTCCTCTCAAGGCAATTGGCCAGCCAACTTTTCTGGTGGAGATCTGTAGTTTCTTCAGTGCAGAATAGTTAAGTTCAGACTGAAGAATGGCTTTTGTAGATGAAATGCTGACGAATTGTTCTATAAACTAGTAGGAAGTTTAGCCCACTTTTGTGCAGGTATAAGACCCTTTTGTATGGAAGTACTACTGTTGTAAGCAAATACTATCAAGTACCTATTTCCTTCAATTACTAGTCGTGGTTCAACCCAGTTAACTGGCATCTTTTTATCCCAGACTACAGATTTTGCGTCTGCTGTCTGTGTTGTAAACCATTTTTTCCTTTGTCTTGTGTTGCCTGCAAAATGGTCCTGCAGTTCAACGTGTTACAAATGTAGCTACCTTGTACTCCCTCATTTCAAAATATAAGATGTTTTAGCTTTGTGAATGAAGTGTATCTAGTCCCCTTTTAGTATGTAGGTTCATCTAGGTTTAGAAAGCACCATCACTAAAAGATGTCTAGATACGCTCCATTCACAAAGCTAAAACATCTTATATTTTGAAACGGAGGGAGTACTTGAAGAGGAGATGGACTAGATTTTCCTGGCATCCACAGAATTGACATTGCTCATTGCCAGACCACCCTCTTTTCATGAGGTTGTCCTTGGTTATTCACAGAAATTATAAAGCACGATGTTCAACTACATTGATTCAAACTATTACACGCACACAAACTACATCAAATTCATTTCCCACACATACTACATCGATTCAAACTATTACACACACATACTACTTCAAACTATTACACACACGTACTACATCGATTCAAACTATTACACATTTTTAGTCAATGCTAACTTCGTGCTACGCTCTCCATACTACAAATTCATTAGCCACACATACCACGGCAATTCACTAGAGCTCTGTCTTCACTCGAGGGAAATCAGAACCACCAGCTCGTCCAAGCCCGGTCCCCCCACCGAAACTGTGTGCCCCGTCGCGAAACGGTGGCGGTCCTGTGCCATCGATCCTTCCAGGCCAACACTGCAGGCGACGAGGGTGCTTTATGGCAGCCTCTTCAGGGCCCTGAATGCCATGTACCGAGTCCAGAACCTCCTCCAGGTGGATGATGACTGGGTGCTTCCAGCAAAGCTGTCGCCCTGCCCTGCTTGGAATCTGCACCTCGTACATCTTAGGAACGGCATCAGGATCTTTCAGCACACCTTTACCTTGACGACCCATCTGTCGCTCGGTGGCACGATTTCCACCAGCTCGCCGCCAAGGCTACTGACAACCCTCTTGAGGGCCTCCGGCTCCCAAGCATCCAATGGGAGGCCGTCAAAGCCGAGTTTGGAGAAGAAACGAAGATGCCCCAAGCGATCGTCCCACCCACAGGCACGATGCCAACGCATGAAGCTCATTTTCTACCCGCAGCACTCGAAAGAATGGGAAGAATGCAGAACACGCTCGGTGTCTGAGCTGTGCTCGAACCGGACGAAAAAATCGAATGGCGGTGCGCATACCTCAATGTTGACCTCATTTCATCTGATCCCAAAACGAGACCTGAAAGCCAACAACAACTCTGCCGGCAACACAGCGGGATGGACGCCCAGCACGGTGGCCATGAGAGCGTGGTCGTCGAACTGCTGTGCTAGGGCTACCATGCCTGGGGTGCGCGGCAGCACGCAACTTCCCGAGGCCGGTCACCGGCCTGGACCGCCCGACGGGATGCGCTCCGCCGTGCGAGAAGGACTAGCCAGAGGCGAGATATTAGTCCGGGGACGCGAAGCTTCGAGACGGCAGACGATGCAACAACGACGGCTGCGAGCTTCGATTAGAGGTGTGGGAGGTTGATCGGACAATTGGCTGTTAGATTTGTATTCACCCCCATTTGGACCTTCTGGACAATTGGCGAAGCTACTATGGCCCCTCCGCGCGATTGATGGCAACTCGGGTACTGCGGTGCGCTCACCCACCAACTTTGGTACCGCAGACGAACATTCCCCTCACCATCGTAATTGGATGCTCCTAAAAATAGTGTCGTAACTTACGAGATGCTAGAAAAACACCGTAAGCCAACTTTTGATAGTGCGAATACCGCTGTTTTGATTCTGTCAGGACCTCACTGACAAAGTAAGTCGGACGCTGCACCAGGTGTTCCTGATTTTCCTCCGGTCTCTCCACCACCATGACAATACTAATGACTTTGTTTGTCGCAGCAAGATAAAGCAACATGAATTCCTGTTGTTCCAGCGCAGCAAGGGTAGGAGAAGATGAGAGTACTTTCTTTAGGTCTTACAGTGCAGCTTCAGCTTCGTCGGTCCAAACAAAGTCCTTGGTCTTTTTCAGGAGTTTGTATAATGGTGCGGCTCTTTCACCAAGCCAGCTTACAAATTGACTGACCGCAGTGATGCAACCAGTTAGTCTTTGTACGTCCTTCAGGCAAGTTGGCCTGGAAATATTGAGTATATCCTTGATTTTGTCCCGGTTCACCTCTATGCCTCTTTGAGACACGATGAAACCTAACAATTTTCCGGCTGGTATTCCAAAGAAGCATTTCTTCGGGTTAAGCATGATGTTGTATTTTCGTAGATTGGCAAATGTTTCCTCCAAATCAGAAATCAGTGTTTCCTTCTTTTTGGACATCACCGCAATATCATCCACGTATGCATGTACATTGCGTCCGAGGTGGTCGTGGAGGCAACACTGCATCGTGCGCTGGTAGGTAGCTCCTGCGTTCTTCAGCCCAAAGGGCATCGTAACAAAATAGAAGGTTCTGAAGGGGGTTATGAATGAAGTCTTGACTTTGTCAGATTCCTTCATCCGGATTTGGTGATAACCGGAGTATGCGTCGAGAAAATAGAGGAGTTCCGAGCCTGCCGTAGAATCGATAACTTGATCAATCCTAGGCAGAGCGAACGGATCTTTTGGACAAGCCTTGTTCAAGGTAGTATAATCAACACACATCCTTAAATCAGTGGTGTCCTTTTTAGGGACCATTACAGGATTGGCCGACCATTCAGTGTGGATGACCTCTTCTATGAATCCGGCTAACTTGAGCCGTGCTAGTTCCTTAGCTATTGCCTTACGCTTTTCATCACCAAAACATCATAAGGACTGTTTGACGGGTTTAGCGTTTGGGTTTACATTTAAGGAGTACTCGGCAAGTTCCCTAGGTACTCCGGTCATGTCAAATGGCTGCCATGCGAAGATATCTTGATTTGCTTGGAGGAACTTGATGATTGTGCTTTCCTATGCGCTATCTAGGCCTACGCCTATCTAGGTCACCTTGGAGGGGTCGTCATCCTTCAATGGCGTCTTTTTCGTCTCTTCTGATGCCTTGAACTCCGGATTTGGCTTTGTCACTTCCTTCTTCATTGCAGGCATCTCGGACGGATCTATGCTCTTCTTGATCTCCTGGTACTCCTAGGCATGCAGCACGGCTTCAGCAAAGGCGGCATTTCCATCCTCGCACTCTCATGCTTTCTTCGGGTCTCCCCTGATCGTGATTACGCTGTTGGGACCTGGAATTTTCATCATATTATAAATGTAACACGGACGAGCCATAAAAGCCCAGTAAGCCGGACGTCTGAATATAGCGTGGTATGCGCTCTTCGAAGGAAAGTGCCTCCGTCCAATAATTCTTTGGAGTTCCAAAGGTAACATCCAAAGTGATTTCTCCCAGGGAATTAGCTTGTCTTCCTGGGACAACCCCGTGAAAGATCACAGAGCTATGGTTTAGCTGAGTCTCCGAGATCTTCATCCGGCGTAGCGTTTCAACATAGAGAATATTGATACTGCTGCCACCGTCCATGAAGGTCTTGGAGAAACCATAACCGTCAATAAGTGGATTGAGGATTAAGGCGTATTTTCCTCGCCTGTGTAGCTTAGGCGGATGATCAGCACGGTCAAACGTGATTGCCACCTCCGACCAGTCCAAGAATTGGGGACAGCCGGAACTGTTGCATTGAGCTCATGTAGAACTGCCTTTTTAACCTTTGCTGGTTGAGATCCGAGGAAGGTGACATAAGTGTATTTCTTGGTCGGAAAATTTTGCTTCCCTTCCGGCTTGGGATTTCAAGCATCAGCGTCCTCCATGTCAGAATCTTCCTTGGTCTCCTTATCTTTTTTGGGATTCTTCTTTCCCTTCTTCCGCTTAGCTTTGTAGCCAGTGGTATCATCTCTTTTAATGTCGTCATTGAAACGACACTCAACGTTTGTGTGGGACGAGCCCCCATTGGCGTCTAAGTGATGCACACATGGGTTATTAGCAATGTCGGCCCAAGAGTAGGTTTTGCCTGGTTGCTCCTCTCCTCTATCTTGAACTCTCGAAGTCCCACGACCGCGCCCGCGGCCTCCACCACGTCCTCCTCATCGTCCAAACCCGGAAGTAGCAGTGACCACTGCCATTTCCGCATTGGGTTTTTCTTCCGAGGTATTCTTGCGCTTCTGAGCTTGTTGCTTCGGTTGTTTTACCGACTGTGGCACAGCCAGGGCGTTGAGTAATCCCTCTGCATCATTGTCAGCATCTGCATACTTGCTCGCTGTTTCTATCATCTCTCCCAAATCAGTGACCTTGTCACACTTCAAACGATGACGCAATAAACCAATTGGGAGACCTGCAATGAAAGCTTCAATCGCAGTTTGGTCATTTACTCCATCACAGGAATTCTTGGTGTCGATCCATCGTTCAAGGTAATCCCGGCAAGTTTCTCTAGCTTTCTGGGTGCAACGCTGTAGGTCTCCGACCGTACAAGGCCTCCGGTATGTGCCTTCGAAATTCTGAAAGAACGCACTTTGCATGTCATACCAGTTATGGATGGTGTGCTCCGGAAGTTCATTGAGCCATGATCTTGCCGTCTTCAGCAACATGAGTGGGATATATCGGGTTGCGACCTGGCTATTTCCACCTTTGGCGATGCAGCAAGCTTGGAAAAAATCCTGTAGCCAAGTATCTAGCCAAGCTATGCCGTCGTAGGCCTGGATATGTCTTGAGATAACAAATCCTTCCGGGAATCTTGTAGCTCTTATGCGTTGTCTGAAGCACTTTGGGCCCACGCATATATCGTCATTTTCGTAGCCCCGTGCCTCTATATTGGAGTTGATCCTGTGCCTTGCATCGTTCCGGGATAGAGATCGTCCCGAGTGTCGGCTGTGGCTACGGTGCGTTGGAGCGGGACTTCGGCTTCTGCCACCACCTCCTCCACCACGATGCCCTCCTTGGCCTTCTTGGGAGCCGTTGTAATGGCTACTTGGCGGAGAGGGTGGAGCAGCTGGGTTATTTCCGGCTGATCGCCGGCCTCCACCCGGAACGTCATTATTCCGGTTCCGTGGAGGGTCTTCATTGTGACGAGCCTCCTGCCGGCTTGTCTCAGCACGGTGTTCCTCGTTCCTTCGTCCGTCATCCGGATGGCTTGCATGTCTAGGAGGTGGCATTGTTTGTCGGTCCTCCTCCCGACGTTTCTCCTTATCATCGTCCCTGCGGTCTTTTGACTCTCGTCGAGGCGGGTTCCTCGGATTCAGTGCAGCAATTTCCTCCTGCTCCACAACTGGGTTAATGTTACGCCAGTTGCTGGCAGTTTTGTGGTGCTGTCCCGAAGATCCGGTTCTTGAGTAATTGTCGTCCCGATGGTCGGAACGGTGGTGCTACTTCGGAACACGCTGGGGTCTTACGTCAGCCCATGCCGGATCTGTGCGAAACTGGTTGGAATCAGAGACCAGTTTTTGACTTCCGGACATGGCGACCTTTTGTTGCTCTAGTCCCTTGTTGAGTAATTTGATGCCCAACCGGATCTGCTCCGGGCCTGGATTAGCCGATAGAATTTCTCGGGCTGCAACAGTATTCTGTAATGGGGTTGGATACACCCAATCCCCTTGGCTATATTTCCGAGGCTTCCCCATTTCTTCTCTAAAAAGGACGGCGTGAATCTGCGGGAATTGGTTGTCATTAGTATGACGCTTCCTGGTTTTCTGGTATTGCCTGGAGTTGTACTTCTCCGCGGATGACATGCGTTTCTTTTCCTCCTCAATGTTTTTGGCTTCATCGAGGAGTACTTGACGATGCGCTTCTAGGTCCTGTGCCATCTTGTCCAGTTCTTCAGCAGTAAGTTCTGCAGCTGTAGGAATAGGTGTGGTTCTCGCATCATCGATGAATTTACGTGCACCTTCAGTGATCACGTGTCCATCCACCGGTTCTTATTTTTTGGGCTCGTCTGGGATAAGTGCTCCATCCGACTCTTCCTCATATTCCTCGGCAATCACCTCCTCTGCTGGAGTATCTTTTGCCAGGGTCTTGTTCTTCTTGTTCTTTTTCTTTGCCTTCTTGGCAGTGCCGGTAGAAAAGATGGCTTTGGGCCCGTTTCTCGGATTCAAGCTCTAATCGGTACTTTCGACCAGTTGGTCCTCGAGATCGTCTCCAAGATCCATGTTGTCGTGCGCTTTGGGAGAGTTTTCTTCGGATCCTTCGTCCATGTCTTCTCCTTCTGCCGCAGCTGTGGAGTGAAGCTCCTCGTCATATTCCGCGAAGAACTTCCGGAAATCTGCCGATGTCATCGACTCATCTGAGGATGCGGGTACGTCGGCGTTTGTTCCGATTGCTTCCAGCACGGAGTCGGTGTTGTCTCTAGCATCGGCAAAGCCAGATCCGGATCCAACATACCCGATGAAGTGTGATGCGCCCCTCCTGAGATAACTGCGGTCTTCATAGTAGGCTTCGTCGAAACGTTTGATGGTTTCAAGGATTTCATCTATGCCTAAGTTCTGCATCACCAAACGTCATAGCGTGTACCTCAGGAAAGGCCTGTCTGTCCCGGCATCGTCAGAGCCGGAACCGTCGTTGTTCTTGTGCTCCTCCTGGATTTCAACCTCAGCGGGTGGGTCGATCTGGGATTCAGTCTCTCCTAGGAGATCCACTCCAGATTCGATTTGGACTGCTAGGTCTGCTTTAGGCTCGAATTTCTCCACTATCTCCGCAACTGGTGCGGGCTGGGTGGGTTTAGGGTTTCCTGAGATCCGGAACTCAGTCGCCTCCGGGGACAAAGGGGACCCAGAATTTTCCTTTGCCTCTATCATCACCGCTAGGGTGGGTGGGACAGGTTCAGCGAAACCGATGTAAACATCGATCTCACCAAATGACATGATAGTGTAGGTGGTCACGGCTTCCCTAGCCGGAATCCAGGTCTCATCGAGAACGATGAGAGGGACATCGCTGGTGTAGAGGATGCAACCGACGTCGATGGTTTCGCTGATTCCGATTCTTGCAGATTCTGCTCGGAACGCAGATCCGAAGCTCACTTGCCCCACGGTGGGCGCCAACTGCCGTCAGATTGATGACAAGTACACCATAAGGGGGTCCTCGAGGCGTGCCGAAGAGAGGGGTGTGAGACGTACGGTGTTCCGAGACGGTGAGCACACAAGTTTACCCAGGTTCGAATCCGCCGGCTTTGGACGGATCCTACTCTTGCTAGCAATCCAGTAATACGGTAGAGCCGGAATATGGGTTAAAGGGTTCGCCCGTGCGAGTTGAGATTGTAGACTATTGAGGGTGCCCTAAAGGCTCTCCCTAGGACGGCTTATATAGATGTTCGGCCTAGGGTTTACAGGAGAGATCTGTCCGGCTACGTCTAAGAGTCGGTTACAAAGTACATCTTGAACTACAAGTAACACTATGGGCCTATGTCGGTAAGTCTTCTGGGCCTTCTCGTAGCCGGACTGGACTCCGTCTTTTTTTCCTGACTGGGCCGCCCGTGAAGTAAAGCTCTACCCCGAAGTGGGCCACCCTGGTCAGTGAGGAACTGTGAGGATACCCAGAAAATATATCCCCAACACTAGTTCTTGTTTCAGCTCTAAAAACCTTGTCACGCGATCAATTTGTCCTTTTCATCAAACACACTCAACCATTGGAGCAAGCAAAACTAACGATCAAGTCTGCTTTGAGTACCTTCTTCTCACATCAATGCCTGTGTGACCCCCCGTATGCAACCCAAAATTCCCAAGTCTCATCTAGATTGTGACACGACCATGTTTCAAAAAAAAGGAAGACTATCTACTGCCCTTGATTTAAACAAGTACCAGTACATCAGTATTAGTTCCAAAAAATTCTTTAGTCATAGTAACGACAGAACATTTGAGAGATTTAGTAGGTTCCCTGCTTGAAATTCTATAGCAGTACAGAGAGAATCAGTTCTTGTTCCAGCTAAAAAAAACTTGGCGCACGATCAGTATGTCCTGGTCTTTGAAGAGACCATCGGAGCAAGCAAAACTGGCGATCAAGTTTCCTTCTATGTGAATACCTCCTCCTTACGTCAATGCCTGTGTGACTGCACATATGCAACCCAAAATGCCCAAGATTAATGTAGATAATTGTGACAATGCTAAGTTTCAAAAGAAAAGCAAGACAATCACTTCATCTAAACAAGTACCAGTACATCACAACTCATTCTAAAAAATATTGTACTGATAGTAACGACAAAGCATTTGAAAGGTTCAGTAGAATTTGAAAGATCCAGCAGTACAGAATAAGACCATGAAAATATCAGACAGATTCCTCGTTGCTATTCAACAGCACTTGACAAAGTCAGCACAACATTCAAAGTGACCGGTTGGCAGTACAAGCAGTGACCAAAAGAATTGACAGATTCAGCAATGCGGACATTGGAATTCAATAGATGTAGCAAGGCCTGATTCAAAAGGAAAGTGAGACAATATTCTACACTCGGCCGGTCAATATGAATAAGTACCAAACAAAACTTTTGATAGGTTCAGTAGCATTTGAAAGATTCAGCAGCACATAATAAGAAAGAAAAATATCGACAGATTCCCAGTTCACATTCAGTGCCACTTGGACATATTCGGCAGCATTTCAAAGTGATAGATTTAGTTTGCCCTTTTCTCCGAACACTCGTAATTTGAAGAAATAATACTGACAATCAAGTTTGCTTTTGTGTACATGCCTCCTTCTCACATCAATGCTTGTGTGTGACCTCCATAGGCAACTCAAAATGCCCAAAGCCTTGTCTAGATTATGAGTTTATGACACGGCCAAGTTACAAAAGAAAAGCAAGACCATCTACTGCACTTGATCTAAACTGAAATATCCTATTACATAGTATTACGATTACTTACGATAGTTTGGTTCCAATCGCGGGCATTGGCGAAGCTCGGGATTAACCATAATGGAATCTCCGGATATTTCCATGCAACGTTGGTTGAGAAATCAATAGCTGCTGCTTCTTTGGTATTTAGACTGAAGCAGCATATTTCAGCAAACGGCGTATATCCAAGTCATATTGCATGGTGGGAGGTGTAGACATAGTTGCTTCTTGTCAGATATCCTGGGGCAACATCTGCACCGCCTACAACAATGTTAATCGGATAGTTCAATCCAAGGAAAAGGGAATATGCTCATAGGTGAGGAATCGCTATCCATGGCTTAGGTGGATACAAGTAAGCAGTGTCCTTTGAGTACATATTGCAGCCAAACCCAGTAGCACAGGAATGTATCAAACTACCAAAATACAGATGATTCTAGACATAAACACTACCACTCTCAGTGGCTATAAACACTAGACCCTTGTGGATAAGTGCATCGCTGTATCCGAAATAGCACTGGAACTGGTTCTCACGAACTGTCCATGCATACTCATCGCCATCAAGGGTAGCAATTGAGTAGTCAAAGATAGTGACAATAGAGAAATCTAAATAATCCGCCGTAGCTATGGGAGCTCAACAAATAGCAAGGTTCTGTAGGAGAATAGGGCGATCATTATGCATGAATGTAAACGGATCGTTGGTGGGTACAAACTCATTGACTTGTGGGAGATGAACGCGTTGATGAGTGTACACATTGACAAGCTCCCACTTGCACTCGGACCCAACAGTGGCGATCCAATCTCCATTGCCACCTACCCACTGCTTACCCATACAATTTAGGAACACAACATCAGAGGAGAACCTGTCCAACAACGTCAGCTTGCATGTCGTGCCCTTGCCTCGAAGTACTCATTGCATTCCCATGGTTTCTTAGTTCGGTGAGAATGAAGAACACAGGGGAGGCCAAACGGTTGAGAAGCATGTAACGTTGCACTATATTTTGCCGAGTCAAGAAGATGTTTGGACGTACCAGCGAGGGTCGCGGCGGTGATGACGTCGCATCTGGTTATGAATTCTTCAAGTGGGCCTTCAGTAAAAATATCTTGGAACAGCTAAGAATCATCATTGTTCTTTCTCAGTCCTACCATCGCAAGGGAGCTGATGAAAGTTGGGATGGTTGCTTGATTTGGTTTTCTTGAAAAGATACAAGATCGATGGCGGCGGGTGGGTCAGGGAGAAGAACAAACACTCTCGTATTGTGCGGTGAACGGGATCGTAAAGCGGCATTGTGGAGGAGAATAACGGTGACGCTTGGCGTAGAGTTAGGGAAATGGGGAACTGGGGATAGAGTGTATAGGTGAGGTTGAATAAAATGAAAACGAGCGCATGTTCCTCTGCTCCAGTTCCCTTCAAAATAGTACTACTCTGCTCCAGTTCCCTCCACAATAAATCTTTCTTGTAAAATGAAAATGGAGTACTAATAATTACTCGAATGTAGGGGCAGCTGTAGGAGTAGCGATCCACCTATAATAATAATTTCTCCCGTTCTCAAGATCTTTTGTGGTACTAGTTTCTAACAAAAGACTCTTATGTACATATAGTAGGACATATTGCGAAACATGGATTTTGAAAGGCTGCCAAAAAGTCCTTGTTTTAAAAACAATCAAACAAATAATAATGAGTACTAATAACAAAAGAATTCACACGACGTTCTCCTGCATGTACTGCTTTCCATGAAGATAAACATGAGTTTTGACAACTGTTTTAAGATAAACGTGAGTATGAACATTCTTGGATTTCAAGCCAAATGACCAAGTTCAAGGCCATATCTACATCGTACTTATGCCGATGGTCCCGTATCCAAATGGTTCCGTATCCACGAATATGCATGGCAACAAATTTGGTCATATTTTGAAAGCAATCGAAGAGGAAGTTGTATGAAGAGTACGGCCCAATCATCTGCTCTCTCAAGGAGCCGATCCTGACTATTTTCTTTGTTAAAATTTATGGTCCTTTATGCTAAATGTATGGACCTTAGTGTAATTTTACCTTTTTAGGTCCTTGATATAAAATGTACTCCCACCATCCGTGTAAAATTCTAACCAAAAGCTATAAGTGGTGAACTTTGAACGAATTTAAGATTAGTTGTCAACGAGTATGAAAATTCTTGGATTTCAAGCCGAACGACCAAGGTCAAGGCCATATTAACATCATACTTTATGGTTATGATCCCATGTCCAAGAATTAGCATGCCGATTGTAGCACCCCGGGTAAAACCACTACTAGAAAATTGAGTGGTGTTTTTGTTTTGTGCATCATCATGACCACATGCTCATGTCATCATGCCACATTGCATTTGAGCATCGTCATGCAAACCAGCATTTTGTTTGCCAAAAACTATTTTCCAAAAGCTATCTTTGTTTTCTTAACAACCTCCTCTCTATTTCAAATCAAACCCTAGGTCCATCCGGATCTTCTATTTGTCTAAAACCTATTTGCAAAATAAGTTGTTTTAAAATAAATAACACAATATTTCTGTGGGGGGCTAGGCAGCCAATGGCCAGGACCGAAGGCCCAACTGGAGGCCACCAAGCCCACAACCACCAAACCCTAATCCTACCCTTCCCAAACCCTAGACCTACACCTAGTCCCACCCCTGCCGCCGCCGCATAGGAAACACAACGCCCCCACACAGCGATCGACACGTCCACCACTCCATCGGGCGCCCCCGCGATCCCGTATAGTGCACGTCGCCCTCGCTCACCCTGTCGCTCCCCTGGCCCCACCACGCATCAAGGCCGCGTCCATCCCGCATCCCTAACCCCACCCCGACGCGAACCCCGTGTGAAAGTGAAGCACCCCACACCGCACGCATCCCGCGATCCCCACCAACCCCACGCTCCTGAAAGCATCGCTGGCATCAGGTCCCACCCCGCACGTCGATGCGACCCCGACGCCGCCGTCCCTTGTCTCATGATCCCCTCGCCCTCTCTACTCGCGTGCGATGCGACAACCCACGTAATCCCCATCCCCGAGTCCCTCGCCTCCTTCGATCCCTCCAATCGCCGCCGCCCTCTCTCCTCCTCCTCGCCTCGTTGCTTCTCGTCTCCCTCTCCGGGCATCTCCCTCGTCGTCGCCCTCCTCTTCACCGAGGCCGGCCAGCCTCGCTGCCAGCAGTCACCGCTGCCCTCTATGCGTCCCCAGTGCCCTGTTGAGCCCGACTCTTGCGCCACCATGATCTGGCCCCTCTCCGCCCAGCGCTCCAACCGGCCTTGCCCCTGCGACCGACGGCCTTCCTCTTCCCCGCGACCTCTGCAGCACGCCTCCTCCTGCTTCGGCTGCTGTTCGCCATCGAGCTGCCAAGTGCCTCGGCTCCGGCCTCCATCTCCCACGGCCGTTCCCCTGGAGTTCCAGTGTCGCTCGCCGTCCCTGACCTTCCCCTCGCTTCGATCCCCTGTGCCTCGGCCCTGGGTTCGCCTGCCACCGCTACAGCAGGCCGCCGTAGTGCAACGGGTCTGCCTCTATCCCGTATGGCGCCATCGCCGCCCCTGCAACCTTGCATGTGTGCACCCGGCCGCTCCTATGCAGCAGCACGCTGCTCCTGTCCGTGCTCCCGGCCGTCTCCTCGATTTGTTGGTGTGTGACCAGTACCAGGACATGTGTGTGTATGCTCATCTACACTGGTAATCATGTTGTTGCTGCTGCAAAGTATGTATGATGTGAATGTCGGTTTGGTGCCCGTGCCAAACCGGAGGAGTGTGTAAGATCTTTCTCGCCGACAAGACACGCTCGATGCCGATAGGTTTAGAAGAATGTACATGGTGCCAATCAAGACCTCCATCCCGGATCTGAACCTCGACCTGGAGACCTCCTTCTCGGACTGCCAAGATCGCCACACGGAACCGAAGGTCGCCTTCCCAGATCTGAACCCTGAAGACCATGATCCCAGATTTTGAAGACGAACCTGTCGAACCCCAAACCCCTCTGAGACCCCAAGATCGTTGATCCGACATGTGTGATCCCTTTTCTGAGACCCCTATTTTATAAATTTCCATGCCATATAAACTTGTTGTATATTAAATCATCCATACTCGCATACATGTTTATTTTTTGGGGGGTACCTTGTTGATTCACCTCATATTAAATATGGAGATCATATGCGGGTAGATCTAGCCTTATATTGACTCCATTTAAATTTGTGTAGCGTCGATGTCATGTTTTGCCTTGTTAACAGAACATTTAAATTGTGGGGTACCTTAAAACATGAACCTCGTAATTAATTATCAGGGCCCCGGTTTCGCTTAATATTGACTAATTGCACCGCATCTTTGCCATGTCATGCACCATACATACATCATGCTGGATCTTTTGTCGTAGTATTAAATAATGCAGCTGGTGTCCCTTTTAGTGCTTTGTTTCTTCGTGGATTAGGCCGTTAAGTTGATGTGAGTGTCGACAAGTCCTTCGGATAATGTATCTTCGGCTATGTTTCCCAGGCGAGCATTCTCCCCCTTTCTACCTATTTTGCGTTTATAGTCTTTACTTCCGCCTGTTGATCTATTGCTATCCATGTTGCGACGCTTTAGTTTTCGAGCATCAGTTATATTCCTTATAGCCTCTATATTGCCTTGGACACATCCTATTGCCTGTTGTTTGATAGACATTCAGCCTTGCGAGTCGTAGTTTCTTGCTCAGGTCCTGCTTCGCGTCGTTGTCATTCCACCGTTGATGAAAGGTTGACACATGCTTAATGGTGGAGATGCTTAATGGTGGAGATGATCATGGCTTTAATTACAACTTGATGTTAAAATGCTGGGAATAGATATAACTGATGTAGAGGCACATGTGGGCAATATATAATATCTGATTTTTCCATGCTCACTTGTGTCCCGTAGGCCCTGAGTACTTGGTACCTGTTCCTTGACTATTCACACTATCCACATACGGGAGACTCTATGAATTCCCCTTTGCCTGAGCTTGATTTTCACTTTATTTCTTGGGGCCACAAACTAGTTTAGGGCTTTATTACTATCATGTACTTATGCCATGCTTTACTGCTTTATTTATGATTGTGCGTGGAGCACCTGTACAATTTTGGACCGTGACACATTTTCGCTGTATCGACAAGCCCAGTCACACATTCGGGTTCCCAGTCGTTTACCACCATCTACACAAACCCTGGGTCCGTCTCGGAGCTGGCCATATTTGTTGCGGGTAGCTTAGTGGGGTGGCCCCCTGAAATGATTTATGAATCATGTGAATGCTTGGTCATGAGGCCTCGTTGCTTTTTATTTGGATCTTCCCAAGGTTGATCATGTATGTGTTGCTATTTGTGCACCCCTGCAGAGTAAATCTTTCTAAAAGCAGTGTCCACGGTTATGGACTACTTGGAGCATAGTATCTCGATCATAGACAACCATAACTAAAGTAGTGCTATAAATTTGACTATGACATGTCTAGTAATCAGTATCACTACAACGGAATGAGAAAATAAAAGTGCCAACAACTCCTGGTTTTGGGATGTCTCATGCTAATTGCATCTAACTAGTAAGTATTGCAACTACAACGGAATGGTTAACTAAAACTACCCACTGCTTATGATATCAGGATGACTCATGCTATCTATATCTGACTAGTAATTGCTGCAACTATAACAGAATGAATAAAACTGCCAGCTGTGTGAGTTCCTCGGTTCGACTTTCTCGTTTGGTCTCGAGGGGGAATACTATGATGGGTATGTTTTGGTGTTACTATCAAGTTGGATCTGAATATATCTTTCTTATCCCTCTCTAATAGCCGACTGTTGAATCGAGTCTCTATAGGTTGTTTAGTGCATGCTTTGCTGCCGCTTCAGCCCACTATACCTATGTAGGCGAGAGCCGACGAATTCTAGACTCGCTGTGTACTGGCCTCAGTACTGACCGCTCCCTTTTTCCTTTTCCTTTGTTGTCCCCCTTTTTGTTTAACAGGTATGAGTTCGATGTTGTTAGCATGGTTACCCTTCCGGCTTGGCCTGGGCAGGGTTATGGACGCCATTGGTTATTCTCCAGGACTCTTAGTCCAATTTTCTACTTATCCGTATTCGGATGTTGTATCATTTTTCAAGGTGATTTAGATCTTGGTATTGTAAATCTATATTTTTGACTCATGGAGTCGTTGTTGTATATATATGTTTCTGTGGGTCCCATCATGGACTATTGTGTAATGTTATTACTTCGTTTTCCACCCGCACGCAAGTTCCTAGTGGGCATCTTTGAATTGTTTCTATGTGGGTTTGGTTTGAATTGCTAAAACTTGCATAGGGTCGATTCGAGGGTGTTACACCGAATTTGGACATATTTTGAAAACAATCAAAGAGGAAGTAGTATGAAGAGTATGGCTCGATAAGTTGCTCTCTCAAGAAGGAGCCATACACGACTGTTTTCCTTGCTTATTTTTAGGACGGGTGCTAAATGTATGAACATCGATGTAATTTTCCCTTTTTTGGGTCCTTGATCTAAGATGTACTACCACTCACCGTGTAAAATTCTAACCTAAAAGTGTAAGTGGTGAAATTTAGGCGATTTCAAGCTTACTTGTCAACGAGTATGAACATTCTTGGATTTCAATCGAACAACCAAGGTCAAGGCCATATAAACATCATACTTTATGCTGATGATCCCATATCAGAGAATCTACAAGGAAACAGATTTGACCATATTTTGAAAACAATCGAAGAGGAAGTAGTACGAAGAGTTTGGCTCAGATCAGCTGGTCTCTCGAGAAGGAGCCAAAACAGAAAGTTTTCCTCTGTATGGTCCTTTGTGCTAAATGTATGGACCTCCATGTAATTTTCCCTTTTTTAGGTCCTTGAGGTAAAATGTACTCCCATCGACCGTGCAAAATTCTATCCTAAAAGTAAGGGGTGAAATTTAAATGAATTTAAGCTTAGCTGTCAATGAGTATGAACCATATTCTTGGATTTTCAAGACAAACGGCCAAGGTCAAGGCCATATCTACATCATACTTTATGCATCTTATCCCATATCCAAGAATTTGCATGCCGACATATTTGGCCATATTTTGAAAACAATTGAAGATGAAGTAGTGTGAAGAGTTTGGCTCGATCAGCTGCTCTATAGAGAAGGAGCTGAACCTGACTGTTTTCCTTGCTTAATTTAAGGGTCCTTTGTGCTAAATGTATGGAGCTCAATGTAATTTTCACTTTTTCTAGGTCCTTGATGTAAAATGTACTTCCACACCCGTGCAAAATTCTAACCTAAAAGTGTAAGTGGTGAAATTTAGACGATTTTAAGCTTACTTGTCAACGAGTATGAACATTCTTGGATATCAATCGAACAACCAAGGTCAAGGCCATATAAACATCATACTTTATGCTGATGATCCCATATCAGAGAATCTGCGAGGAAACAGATTTGACCATATTTTGAAAACAATCGAAGAGGAAGTAGTACGAAGAGTTTGGCTCAGATCAGCTGGTCTCTCCAGAAGGAGCCGAAACATAAAGTTTTCCTCTGTATGGTCCTTTGTGCTAAATGTATGGACGTCCATGTAATTTTCCCTTTTTTAGGTCCTTGAGGTAAAATGTACTCCCATCGATCGTGTAAAATTCTAACCTAAAAGTAAGTGGTGAAATTTAAAAGAATTTAATCTTCGTTGTTAATGAGTATGAACCATATTCTTGGATTTTCAAGACAAACGGCCAAGGTCAAGGCCATATCTACACCATACTTTATGCATCTGATCCCATATCCAAGAATTTGCATGCCGACAAATTTGGCCATATTTTGAAAACAATTGAAGATAAAGTAGTGTGAAGAGTATGGCTTGATCAGCTGCTCTCTAGAGAAGGAGCTGAACCCGACTGTTTTCCTTGCTTAATTTAAGGTTCCTTTTTGCTAAATGTATGGAGGTCGATGTATTTTTTACTTTTTCTAGGTCCTTGATGTAAAATGTACTTCCACACCTGTGTAAAATTTTAACATAAAAGTGTAAGTGGTGAAATTTCGACGATTTTAAGCTTACTTGTCAACGAGTATGACAATTATTGGATTTCAAGCCGAACGACCAAGGTCAAGGCCATAACAACATCATACTTTATGTTGATGATCCCATATGAGAGAATTTGCATGGCGACAAATTTCCCTATTTTGAAAACAATCGAAGAGGAAGTAGTGTGTAGAGTTTGACTCAGATCAGTTGATCTCTCGAGAAGGAGCCGAATCAGAAAATTTTCCTTTTAGGGAGCTTTATGATAAATGTATGGACCTCGATGTAATTACTGCTTTTTTCAGGTCCCTAGTGTAAAATGTACTGTGACCAACCGTGTAAAAATCTAACCTAAAAGTAAGTGGTGAAATTTATATGAATTTAAGCTTAGTTGTCAATAAGTATGAACCATCCTGGGATTTCAAGATGAATGACCAAGATCATGATCCCATATTCAAGAATTTGCACGCTAACAATTTTTTCTCTATTTGAACAATCAATGATGAAGTAGTATGAAGAGTATGGCTCGATCAACTACTCTCTCGAGAAGGAGCCGAACCCGACTATTTTCCTTGCTTAAATTTAGGGTCCTTTGTGCTAAATGTGTGGATCTCGATGTAATTTTCCCTTTTTAGGTCCTTGATGTAAAATGTACTTCCATACCCATGTAAATTTCTAACCTAAAAGTGTAAGTGGTGAAATCTCGACGATTTTTAGCTTACTTGTCAACGAATATGGCCATTATTGGATTTCAAGTAGAACAACCAAGGTCAAGGCCATATATGTCAACCATCATACTTTATGTTGATGATTCCATATGAGAGAATTTGCATGGCAACAAATTTGACCATGATGTAGTTTGACACATATATATGGATCCCCTAGAGTGATTGAATGTATTCGTTTCCTAAACCACACATCTCCACTAGTCATTGATAATGATCCACCACATGACCACATTACAATGTGTTCTTTTCTGAAACCACATTGATATCGACCACACACACCTACTCTAGTGATTCTGTGATGCAACTTCAATCACACTAGTGCATGCAATGTGTGAAAGTTGCTTTCCTATGTGTTTTTGGTCTTCTACACCATGGTTTTTGCCACTAGTTTGGACCCCCCTAGAGTCATTGTACATTGCATATAAGACGAAGTAGTATTAAGAGTTTGGCTCAGATCATCTGATCTCTCCAGAAGGAGTCAAATCAGAAACTTTTCCTTTTAGGGAGCTTTATGATAAATGTATGGACCTCGATGTAATTTTTCCTTTTCAGGTACCTGATGTAAAATGTACTCCAACCAACCATGTAGAAAATCTAACCCAAAAGTAAGTGGTGAAATTTAAACGAATTTAAGCTTAGTTGTCAACGAGTATGTACCATTTTTGGATTTCAAGATGAACGACTAAGGCCATGATCCCATATTCAAGAATTTGCATGCCGACAAATTTGGCCATATTTTGAAAACAATCGAAGATGAAGTAGTATGAAGAGTATGGCTCGATCAGCTACTCTCTCGAGAAGGATCTGAACCTGACTGTTTTCCTTGCTTAATAGGGTCCTTTGTCCTAAATGTATATTTTTCCCTTTTTTAGGTCCTAGATGTAAAATGTACTTCCACGCCCGTGTAAAATTATAACCTAAAAGTATAAGTGGTGAAATTTCGATGATTTTTGCTTAATTGTCAACGAGTATGGCCATTATTGGATTTCAAGCCGAATGGCCAAGGTCAAGGCCATATGAACATCATACTTTATGTTGATGATCCCATATGAGAGAATTTGCATGGCGACAAATTTGGCCATATTTTGAAAACATTCAAAGATGAAGTAGTATGTAGAGTTTAGCTCTCAATTAGTTGATCTCTCAAGAAGGAAGTGAACTAGGAAATTTTCCTTTTATGGAGCTTTATGATAAATGTATGGATCTCGATGTAATTTTTTCTTTTTCAGGTTCGGGATGTAAAATGTACTCCGACCAACCGTGTAAAAATCTTACCTAAAAGTAAGTGGTGAAATTGAAATGAATTTAAGCTTAGTTGTCAACAAGTATGAACCATTCTGGGATTTCAAGATGAATGACCAAGGTCATGATCCCATATCCAAGAATTTGCATGCCGAAAAATTTGGCCATATTTAGAAAACAATCAAAGATGAAGTAGTATGAAGAGTATGGCTGGCTCAGCTACCCTCTCAAGAAGGAGCCGAACCCGACTATTTTCCTTGCTTAATTTTAGGGTCCTTTGTGCTAAATGTATGGACCTCGATTTATGTTCCCCCCTTTTTAGGTTTAAAAGTGTAAGTGGTGAAATTTAGACTATTATTGTCAGCTTACTTGTCAACGAGTGTGAACATTCTTGGATTTCAAGCTGAACGACCAAGGTCAAGGCCATATTAATATCATCCTTTATTTGCATGGAAATAGATCTGGCCATGTTTTGAAAACAATCGAAGAGGAAGTATTATCAAGCGTTTGGCTCATATCAGCTGATCTCTTGAGAAGGAGTCAAACCAGAATTTTTACCTTTTAGGGTCCTTTATGCTAAATGTATTGAACTTGATGTAATTTTTTCTTTTTTCAGATCCCTGATGTAAAATGCACTCTGATCAACCGTGTAAAGTTCTAACCTAAAAGTAAGTGGTGAAATTTAAACAAATTTAATCTTAGTTGTCAACGAGTATGAACCATTCTTGTATTTCAAGACGAACGACCAAGGTGAAGGCCATATCTACATCATACTTTATGATGATGATCCCATATTCAAGAATTTGCATATCGACAAATTTGGCCATATTTTGAAAACAGTCGAAGATGAAGTAGTATGAAGAGTGTGGCTCGGTCAGCTAGTCTCTCGAGAAGGAGCCGAACCCGACCGTTTTGCTTGCTTAATTTTAGGGTCTTTTGTGCTAAATGTATGGACCTAGATGTAATTTTCCCCATTTTTAGGTCCTTGTTATAAAATGTACTCCCATCGACTGTGTCAAATTCTAACCTAAAAGTAAGTAGTGAAATTTAAATGAATTTCAGCTTATAGTTGTCAACGAGTATGAACATTCTTTGATTTCAAGCCGAACGACAACAAGATCAAGGCCCTATCTCTACATCATTCTTTATTCTAATGATCGAGTATCCAAGAATTTGCATGCATATAGATTTGGTCATAATGTGAAAACAATCAAAGAGAAAGAAGTATGAAGAGTATGGCTTGATCAGCTTCTCTCTCAAAAAGGAGCTGAACCCAGTTGTTTTCTTTGCTCAATTTCAGAGTCCTTTGTGCTAAATGTATGGACCTCGATATAATTTTCCCTTTTTTAGGTCCTTGATGTAGAATGTACTCCCACCGATCGTGTAAAATGCTAACCTAAAAGTAAGTGGTGAAATTTCAATGAATTTAAGCATAGTTGTCAATGAGTATGAAATAATCTTGGATTTCAAGCCGAACGACCACAAGGTCAAGGCCATATCTCTACATAATACTTTATGTTGATGATCCCATATTCAAGAATTTGCATGGCAACAGATTTGGCCATATTTTGAAAACAATCGAAGAGGAAGTAATATGAAGAGTATGGATCGACCAGCTGCTCTCTCGAGAAGGAGCCGAATCCGACTATTTTCTTTGCTCAATTTGAGGATCCTTTGTGCTAAATCTATGGACCTCGATGTAATTTTCCCTTTTTAGGTCCATTATCTAGAATGTACTTTATGCTTATGATCCCATATCCAAGAATTTGCATGCCGGCAAATTTGGCCATCTTTTGAAAACAATCAAAGATATTAAAAAGAAAAAATAATCAATTTCATTTTTCCAAGTGACAGGAATTTATATTATGAAAAGAAAGTAAAAAGAATTTATTTCCTTTTTTCTGTTAAAAATAAAGAGCGAGAAGAGACTATATGAGCATAGAGGAGACAACGAGAGAGCTGCGAAGAGGAGGATTTGAAGGCGGTGTGATGTTAGAGCAAAACTGGGATGGGTTCCTTTGTGCTAAATGTATGGACCTCGATGTAATTTTCCCTTTTTATGTCCTTGATGTAAAATGTAGTCCCACCATCCGTGTAAAATTCTAACCAAAAAGTGTAAGTGGTGAAATTTAAACGAATTTAAGCTTACTTGTCAACGAGTATAAACATTCTTGGATTTCAAGCCGAACGACCAAGGTCAAGGCCATATCAACAACATACTTTATGCTGATGGCCCCACACGAGAGAATTTGCATGGAAACATATTGGGCCATATTTTGAAAACAATCAAATAGGAAGTAGTATGAAGAGTTTGGATCAGATCAGCTAATATCTCGAGAAGGAGCCGAGCCAGAAAGTTTTCCTTTTACGGTCCTTTGGGCTAAATGATGGACCTCCATGTAAATTTCCATTTTTTAGGTCTTTGATGTAAAGTATGCTCAAAACGATAGTGTAAAATGCTAAGCTAAAAGTAAGTGGTGAAATTTGAATGAATTTAAGCTTAGCTCTCAACGAGTAGGAACTTTCTTGGATTTCAGGCCGAACGACCACAAGGTCAAGGCCATATCTCTACATCATACTTTATGCTGATGATCCCTTATCCAAGACATTGCATGGTGATAAATTTGGCCATATTTGTAAAACAATCGAAGAGGAAGTAGTACGAAACGTATGGCTCGATCAACTGCTCTCTCGAGAAGGAGCTGAACTCGACTATTTTCTTTGCTCAATTTTATGGTCATTTGTGCTAAATGTGTGGACCTCGATGTAATTTTTCTTTTTTAGTTCCCTGATGTAAAATGTGCTCCCACCGCCCATGTAAAATTCTAACCTTAAAGTAAGTGGTGAAATTAAAATGAATTTAAGCACAGTTGTCGATGAGTACAAAAATTCTTGGATTTCAAGACGAACGACCAAAGTCAAGGCCATATCAACATCATACTTTATGTTGATGACCCCATATCAGAGAATTTGCATGGCAACAGATTTGGCCATATTTTCATAATCGAAGAGGAAGTAGTATGAAGAGTTTGGCTCAGATCAGCTAATCTCTCGAGAAGGAGCCGGACCAAAAAGTTTTCCTTTTAGGGTCCTTTGTGCTAAATGTATGGATATCAATGTAATTTTCCCCTTTTTAGGTCCTTGATGTAGAATATTCTCCCACCAACCATGTAAAATTCTAACCTAAAAGTAAGTGGTGAAATTTAAATGAATTTAAGCTTAGTTGTCAACGAGTAGGAACTTTCTTAGATTTCAAGCCGAACGACCACAAGGTCAAGGCCATATCTGTACATCATACTTTATGCCGATGATCCCATATCAAAGAATTTGCATGGTGACAGATTTGGCCATATTTTGAAAACAATCGAAGAGAAAGTAGTGTGAAGAGTATGGCTCGATCAGCTACTCTCGTAAGAAGGAGACGAACCCGACTATTTTCCTTGCTTGATTTTAGGGTCCTTTCTGACAATTGTATGGACCTTGATGTAATTTTCCCTCTTATTAGGTATAAAAGTGTAAGTGGTGAAATTTAGATGATTATTTTAAGCTTACTTGTCAACGATTATGAACATTCTTGGATTTCAAGCTGAACGACCAAGGTCTTCAAGGCCATAATAACATCATACTTTATGCTCATGATCCCATGTTAGAAAATGTGCATGGCAACTGATTTGGCCATGTTTTGAAACCAATCGAAGAGGAAGTAGTATTAAGAGTTTGGCTAAGATCAGCTGATCTCTCGAGAAGGAGTCGAACCAGAATTTTTTCCATTTAGGTTCCTTTATGCTAAATGTATGGACCTCGATGTAATTTTTGCTTTTTTGAGGTCCCTGATGTAAAATGTACTCTGATTGACCTTCGCAAGTTCTAACCTAAAAGTAAGTGGTGAAATTTAAACGAATTTAAGCTTAATTGTCAATGAGTATGAACCATTATATTCAAGACGAACCACCAAGGTCAAGGCCATATCTACATCATACTTTATGATGATGCTCCCATATCCAAGAATTTGGATGCTGACAAATTTGGCCATATTTTGAAAACAATCAAAGGTGAAGTTGTATGAAGAGTATGGCTCGATCAGCTACTCCCATGATAAGGAGCCAAACCCGCCTGTTTTCCTTGCTTAATTTTAGGGTCCTTTGTGCTAAATGTATGGACCTCGATGTACTTTTTCCCCTTTTTAGGTCTAAAAATGTAAGTGGTGAAATTTAGACTATTTTAAGCTTACTTGTCAACAAGTACGAACATTCTTGGATTTCACGCCGAATGACCAAGGTCATCAAGGCCATATCAACATCATACTTTATATGCTGATGATCCCATGTCAGAGAATTTGCATGGCAACAGATCTGGCCATGTTTGGAAAACAATCGAAGAGGAAGTAGTATCAAGAGTTTGGCGCAGATCAGTTGATCTCACGAGAAGGAGACGAACCAGAATTTATTCCTTTTAGGGTCCTTTATGTTTAATGTATGGACCTCGATGTAATTTTTGTTTTTTTGAGGTCCCGTATGTAAAATGTACTCTGATTGACCGTGTAAAGTTCTAACCTAAAAGTATGTGGTGAAATTTAAATGAATTTAAGCTTAGTTGTCAAAGAGTATGGACCATTCTTGTATTTCAAGGCGAATGACCAAGGTTAAGTCCATATCTACATCATACTTTATGTTGATGATCCCATATTCAAGAATTTGCATACCAACATATTTGGCCATATTGTGAAAACAATCGAACATGAACTAGTATGAAGAGTGTGGCTCGATCAGTTATGCTCTCGGGAAGGAGCCAAACCCGACTGTTTTTATTGCCTAATTTGAGCGTCCTTTGTACTAAATGTATGGACCTTGATGTAATTTTCCTAGGTCCTTGTTATAAAATGTACTCCCACCGACCATGTAAAATTCTAACCTAAAAGTAAGTGGTGAAATTTAAACTAATTTCATCTTATAGTTGTCAATGAGTATGAATTCTTTGATTTACAGCCGAACAACCACAAGGTCAAGGTCATATCTCTACATCATATTTTATTCTGATGATTGAGTATCCAAGAATTTGCATGGAGGTAGTTTTGACCATATTGTGAAAACAATCGAAGAGAAAATAGTATGAAGAGTATGGCTCGATCAGTTGCTCTCTTGAGAAGGAGCTGAACCCTATTGTTTTCTTTGCTCAATTTTAGGGTCCTTTGTGCTAAATCTATGGACCTCGACGTAATTTTCCCTTTTTAGGTCATTGATGTAGAATGTACTCCCACCGACCGTGTAAAATGCTAACCTAAAAGTAAGTGGTGAAATTTCAATGAATTTAAGCATAGTTGTCAACGAGTATGAAAAAATCTTGGATTTCAATCCGAATGACCACAAGGTGAAGGCCATATCTCTACATCATACTTTATGTTGATGATCCCATATTCAAGAATTAGCATGGCGACAGATTTGGCCATATTTTGAAAACAATCGAAGAGGGAGTAGTATGAAGAGTGTCTCTTGACCGCTAGTGGTTGCTCGTGACATCGGCACCAACGCCATCTCCAGCGACACAGCCAGCTCCTGACTCATCGGCACCTCTAGATAACATGGCAGCACCTCCGGATAAGGCGGCGGTGTCTCTTGAGCCATCGGCGGTACCTCCGAAGCCATCGGCGACACCTCTGGAGCCATCGGTAGCACCAGGAGGACATTGTGGATGAAGTTTCCCTTGTTGGGGAACCGGTCCTAGTAGTTGGTGAAAATGTTGGCGCCGGTGAACACCACCATCTCGCAGTCGAAGTGGAAGGCCTGGCCATAGAGGAGACGGGCGTCCCTGAAGTTGACAAACTTGACCTACAACGGCCTGTCCAGATTGTTGTGGAGGCGCTACATACGATACTTGCGGCGATCGTACCCAGCGTCAAGGAAGTCGCATGCTAGCTACCACTTTGTTCTCCGCAGGGAGAAGGCCCAAATGCGTAGGGCATTGTCCTCCTATGCAGCAATGACAGACGAGGATGGATATGGTTGCAAGAAGCGGGGGATTAGATATGGATTGGTGCGGGGAAGGGGAGAGGATAAATAGGGAGGAGATGATCCGAGATTAATATGGAAGATTACCGAAGCGAGGGGACAATCAATGTTGCTGATGAAGCCGATGCATTTCGCAAATATCAATGACGATGACTAGGGTAAGAGATTGGACGGAACGCTGACTCTGCTTCCCGCACTCGATTGCCTAGTCATAATTTTGTGGTGCTTCCAATGCGACCACGACCCCCCCCCAATCTATGGGCCCTACGTGGATGATTGAGTTGATGGGTGAAAACAAATTGATAAAGTGATCTCTTTCCTACTCCCTCCGGTCCTAACTTTTTACTTTATTACTCAATATATCTTGCTTCATTGGAAGTTGATATGAATACCATCAAACTTGTATTCATCAAGTCTTCAGGAGGCATTCGAGGAAGCAAGAAGGATCCTGGCAAGCTATTGTACTTAGTACTACTAGCCACTATTGCTCCTGGATGGAACTATGGAACTTTTATAGCAACTAGAAGTTCTAGTAGTAGTACTCATGTATTAAAATTGTTTGTATTATTAGTACTCAGCTTTTGGTGCCTAGTCGATCTCGTACTGCTGGAAAGGCGAGCAAGGGCTCCTTCCACCGGAAATATTTTGCCTTGCTTTTTTATAAATGCTCCTCCACCCAAAATTCTGTCTCGTCGCTGCCTTTCGTGATAGAAAAGGCTCCTGGATGAAGGAGAATCATCCTCCCTCTCTCCTCCTCAATGCGACATTGGCTGCTATGCTCCGCTCATGCATATATGCCTGGAACTTGTTCAGGTCGGAAGCATCATAGCAGTCACCTCTTCCTTCCCATTTAAGCTTCCACGCAATGGAGTACAACCATGCAGGCGTAGCAGTGCAGAGAAAGTTGGGGCCCGTGGTGGTCCAGCCCAACTTTCCTTTTGTTTGCCTCGTGCTTCCACCCAAAAATGAGCTCTGGCTAGATGTTTTCTTTCTCTTCCATATTAGGCTGCTCTTCATAGTGCTAAATAACTTAGGCTAGTAAAACTTTCACATGTTACTATAGTACCTTTAAAGTGTATTGGGTAATAACATGTGTCTAGTGTCATGTTACTTAGGCCTACTTGTAGGAGTATCTCATATCTCCTGGATAAAGGAGAATCATCCTCCCTCTCTCCTCTTCAATGCAGCATTGGCTGCTCTGCTCATGCATCAGTGAATCTATGACTTTAATGGGACTTGTTTAGGTGGGTAGCATCGCAATAGTCACCTTTTCCTCTCTCGTTTTTGGCGAATCACAGTCACCACCTCTTCCTTCCCATGTAGTACGGAGTAGTACAACCGTGCAGGCACAGAAGTGTAGAAGTTGGGGCCCTTGGTGGTCCAGCCCAACTTTCCCTTCTGTTTTCCTCGTGCTTCCACCCATATTTTAGGCTGCTCAGGTGCTAAATAACTTAGACTAGTAAAATTTTCACATGTTACTACCTTCTCAATATTGGGTAATAACATGTATCTAGTATCATGCAAGGCCTAATGAATTAGGTAGTAGTTGTAGCTCATATTCAACTTGGTTTCGTTGACTCGACTCCACCACAATCTATAGGATTCAAAGGATTTCCAAAGGAATTCCAATCCATAGGAATTTTTTCAATAGAATGTGTTTGTTTGAAAGGAATAAATCCTACAACACTCCTATGCATTGCTTCCCTACACTACAATCCTTTAGGATTTATAACAAGAGGTGAGACCTCTTGGAAAAATTCCTATGTGTCTATGACATGTACCTAAATCGTATAAAATTTCCTGCGTTTTTCCTGTCAAACACGTTATCTTATCGATTCCTGTATTTTTCATTTTGATAGGATTATAAGTGAGAACGAGGCAATAGCCTAGTGGTTGGGTCGCAGTTGGCCCAACCCAACGACTAGAGTTCGATCCCTGTCAGGGGCGAATTTTCGGAATTCTCACGCTGACCCGCTTCTATTATATATATATATAAAGTGTCTAGTTTCTCCTATCACTATTTCATCCTTTTTTATAAGTGGCACCCCATTATATTCCCGCACTTCTCCTATTCCTATTTTTTTTAAATCCTTTGAATCGAATGAACCCTAAATACACGGTGTACACGCCCTACTATTTTACTTATAGCATGGTGACTAATCCTTAGCAATTCCAATAGTATAGTCAACTACTTGCTTGTACAATACACTAGTTACCTCTAAAGGTTTACTATACTTACACATGACTACTTTATGTGTAAATGGCCCACCTCACATACTCACAAAGTGCCTAGGAGGAATATGACCAACCATGTAGTAGGAATATACTACCTTGGTTGCCACGAGGAATGATAAACACGAGTTTTGGTAACTTCCGTAAAAAAATCGTTCGCAATATGGCCTAGTGGCCTACCAAGTAGGAGCATACCTTGGTTTGAAGCCAAACAATCATGGTATGACCATATTTACATTGTACTTTATGATAAGGTCCCCTTATTAGATATATTGGCGCATCTTGGCATGGTAAACATTGTTTATTACAATTTTAATTTTCCAATTTTTATGACTAGAAAAATCAGTTACAATTTTCCAAGTCATAGTTCTTGTAAGAAAGCACACATGGAATAAGGCCCATTTGACAACCCCATTTTTTCACACATAGTGCACACAATTTTATGGGAAATTCTGAAGTTACATGAATTTATGAGCTAGCTAATTTTGCCACTTAACTCCCTCTATCGATTTACCAATATTATGTCAAACTTGAACTTCGATGTATGATAGGCTGCTCGCTCCTAAGCTTGGCCTACAAAGTGGCGGATCCAAATGGTGGCTAGGGCGGTAACTGGACCACCTTAAGATTTCTAGATAGCCTATATATTATAAATAAAAAATAAAAACATTATTAAATGAAAATTGCCCTATTGGACTGCCCTCACATGTTGAGCTGGATCCGCAAAATCGTTTTAAGGGATCCAAGTTAGTCAATCAATATCGACAAACACTAGGAGGTTTGAAAGATTTGACTTGCAACGAGTTTACGTATTGGCTGGAAAATTTCGGCGAGTTTTAAAAAAATAAGAAAAAACAAAAAAACTATAGTGCTTGCGCACGATATCCTCTTACACGAAACCCCGCCTGCCATGCAAAATAATGACAAGCTTTAGTTTGGATAACTCTTGAGAGTATTTATTCACAATATGGCATACCATGTACGGACATGCATGTGTTTCAAAACAAATGGCCATGCTTATGTGGGCACCCACAATGTGTAGCCAAAAGTAGTTCCATATTTTCCTACACAATGCAGGTGGTTCCGAATGAGAGAAAACTCGGAACCAGAGCAAGTAGTTGCTTCGATGCCAAATTTGCTTTTTGGGTTTTGGAACTAGTTCCTACAATGTGGAGGGTAGTTCCATATTTGATTCATGTGTTGTTTTAGCTAGATGGTGGGACTCATGTTATAAATATTTGGAACCACTACATTGTGGAGATTCTGCTATATTTTATGCCAAAGTGAAATTTACAGTTACGTCATATTTAGCAATGGCAACATTGTGGGAATAATTCCCGTATTCGGTAAATGCACATCTGGGCATGAGATGGTAAACAACGTTTATGTTTGTAGACTATTTAACAAAGTACAAGACAAATTTCATAAAGCTGGATACTAGCCTACCATTTCTACACAAAAGCGGACCATGTTTTATGGAAAATTCTCCAATTACATGAACTTTTGACCTTTCTAGCTAATTTCAACCACTTAGAGTACTTGTTGTTGATTTATCAAAATCAGATCAAATTTTAACTATGACTGCATGATAGGTTGCTACCTCTCTAATTTCACGTAAAATCGCTTTAGGGTACTAGGGTAGTCAATCTATAAAAAATCAACTAGAGGTTTGAAACCATCATGTTCTTTCGAAGAATTACACAATAGCTGACAATCTTGAACTAGTTATGATTTTTTCAAGAAAAATAAAGAAAAATCAAAATAATGTATAACTTGTGCATCACGTTCTCTTGAGCGTACTAGTTGTGATAAGTATGAATTTTGATTACTTTCGAAAAGCTTACTTCGCAATATGGTCTACCATGTTGTGAAGATGCTTAGCTTCCAAATCAAATGACTAGGGTCGCTATATCTACATTGTAGTAGACGAATAGTGTGCCCCTATTTAGTAGATGAGCGTATGTTGGTATGAGAGAATGTGTTTATAATCGCAGTTTCCAACTTTCACGAACAAAAAATAGTTGTCAATTTTGTAAGTGATAGACAATGTTTATTTGTTAAGTTAGTACATGAAGAATACGCCCCGGAATGTTAATACCCCATTATTTGCACATAGCAGACCATATTTATGGGCTATTTTCAAGTAATAACATGAATTTTCAATCTATCTAGTAGCTATTTTCTCCGACTGGAACTACTTCATGTCGATCTACCAAAATTTTATATATCAAATTTGCACGATGAGTGCGTTATTGGTTCCAGAATCGTTTAAGGTACCCAAGATTTGAATATCTAAAAACCACCATCAGGTTTGAAAAATTCAACTTCTTCCAATGTTTATGCACACAAAATTCATCACTATTCGTCGTCACAAAAATAATAATTATGTCCTTGTTGCTGAACTTGAAGGAAAATCATCATAGATCCCTGCTCTTCCCTCTCTTCTCTACCTATACCCTCTTAGAAAGCTCCACAGCACCCATCAGGTACGCGTAGTGCTTTCGCGCATGATTATAGATCAAAGAGTACTAGTCTGGCGGTTCTACTACATATGAAGCCTAGTGGTAGATAGAAAGAAGACCCCCATCGTGTGAACCATGTTTTTTCTACAAGATAAAATCTAGCATGATCCAAAAATTTATCTCCCATCCTCATATTTTATTTTTATTCTCGAATAAGATCGCATAGAACATCACAGGAACATTTAGTTTTTAGCTGCGGATCTGCATCAAATCTTACTGTAATAAAATGTACACATAAAGTTGAATATTCAATGTGGGATCAAGACTTGCAAATCCCAACATTGCCAACCATTGGATTTTGTTTTCCAGTCTAGGATCTAGAAGATTCTATTGATAGTGTTTAGCAGAATGACTATGCGCAAACCTAAAAACACACTTCTCGATCATTATAGAATCACCTCCATCATTTCTCTAGATGATGGTCCCAAAATTTTGAAGTATTAGGTAGCTAATAAACATTTATTTCTACATGATATAAAGTACAAGAACCAAATATACACCATTACTTTTTATAGATGTGGCTCTTTCATATTTTTTTGAGCTTTACCTATTATAGAGCATAATTTTATATATTGATGATATGTCATACTTTTTTATTATGTGAGTCTTATGTGCAAGGAACTTCAACTTACTAATAAAAGGATGGTGCACAAATACAAAGAGGCTGCTAATCTTGTCCAACTAAACCAGGAATTTGTAGATAATAAGGTCTCAAAATATACAAAAAGGACCCTAATACAGAAAGGAAAGGCGCAATCAGGTAGAGCTTCATTGATTATTAGCGGTGGTATATAAAAGAAGGGCACGGCTGGAGGCCGGATCAGAGAATCCTCATTTCCTCCCACCCAAATCGCAATGCTTGGGACGATCACTCTAAAGATGGAAGCCACCATTCTTAACTATTCCTCATGCTCCCCCTCAAGCCCTGGAGGGTCTACAAGGTCTCTCCATTTCTCCCTCACAATACAAGTTACCTTATTAAGTTTCCTATAATCAATACACATTCTATTACGAGTAACGGTATGTTGAGCAACAAGTTCATTTTCATCATTTGGATCCACAATGATTCCACCCTTTTTAGGCACATAATGAACATGACTTACCCATTTACTATCAGCTATGGGATAGATAATACCCGCCTCAATTAGTTTGATTACCTAATTTCTTACCACCTCTTTCATTGTTGGATGAAGACGGTGTTGATAGTCAACAAAATATTTTGCATCTTCTTCCAAGTTATTCTCATGCATGCATAATGTAGGGCTTATAACTTTCAAATCATCAAGTGAATAACCAATGCTGGCATATGATCTCTCAATACTTCAAGTAATTGTGATCCTTATTCATCTGAAATGTTAGCAATAATAATAACATGACTTATTTTCTTATCATCAAGGAATGCATATTTCATATCTTGAGGCAATGGTTTAAGCTCAAAACTATGATCTTCTTTAGGTGCTGGTAGTTCTCCTATATTATTAGGTGGAATATGTAATTGTAGTTGTGGTGGTTGTTGAGATAGTATTTGTTCTAAAGCTTCTTTCTCTTCATCATCAAATGGCTCCTCTTGAGTCAGCACATATCGTTCCATCGCGTCCAATGAAGTGACTACCACTGAAGCAAGGGTCTCCACTCTATCTTTAGATATTTGTTCCTTCTCTAAATGTTTATCAGTAAACTTTGAAAAGTTAAACTCAAGTATTTCACCAGAAAATTTAATGAATACTTTCTCTTTTAGCAAATTAATTTTAGCACCTATGTAAGAAAGGTCTACCAAATATAATAGGAAAAATGATCTTGGGAGCAACCAAGCACAATGAAATCAGCAGGATATTTAATCTTTCCAACTAACACTTCAACATATCTAACCATACAAAGAGGACAAATCTACTCTTTATTAGCAAGTTGGATAGTTATACATGTCTCTTCCATATTGATGGGATCAATATCATGCTTGATTTCAAGATATAAAGAATATGGAATCACACTTATACTTTCTCTAGTATCACAAAGTCCAAGGTAACATGAAGTCCCAATAGTACATGATATGATAGGTTTGCCAACCCTAGTGGTGTTACCTTTTATTACCTTGGTAGAATCTTCACATAAATAAACATCACAAGGTACTTATTCATTGAATTCTTTAATGGCCGAAATTTGATGTTGGACTTGAACTTCCTCATATGGTTCATGACATGTTCTAGCACTCTTATTAGTAATAGTAGTGAGTAATTTTTCCTTCACTTTTCTTGGATAAGGGGGAGCTTCAAAGATTTTTTCTATCTTAGGAGATGAGACTTGATGAACCTGTTTCACAACTTTAGAAACATATGCAGAACTTTTAAGAGGTTCAACAAATACATAAAATCATTTATTTGGGATATTAAGCTGGTTAGCAAAAGATTTAGAAATTTCTACTAAAACAGAGGGTCAATGCCTAACCTGTTCTTAAGTTCTCAAATAAAAGTTTATTAAGATAATGATTTCAAAAATACCATGACAAGGATTTTTACGAAGAAGACCCTTTAATCTCTCCCAAGCTTGAGAAATACTTTCTCCATTATGTGGCCAAAAGTAATAAATATGGCAGCGATCATGATAAGCTTATTTAGGAGTATAATATTTAAGACGGTATTTATCATCTAGAGATCTATACCATTCGCGAGCTTTACCAGATAAAGATAAATATAATAGCTTCCTTCTCACTTCATTCTCATGAATACTGATGTCTACGCACTTCTATTCTTGTAGACAGTTGTTAGGCCTCCAAGTGCAGAGGTTTGTAGAACAACAACAAGTTTTCCCTTAAGTGGATTACCCAAGGTTTATCGAACTCAGGGAGGAAGTGGTCAAAGGTATCCCCTCTAAAGCAACCCTGCAATCAAGATACAAGAAGTCTCTTGTGTCCCCAATACACCCAATACACTTGTCAGGTGTATAGGTGCACTAGTTCAGCGAAGAGATAGTGAAATAGAAGTGGTATGGATAATTATAAGTGGTAATGGTGATAGAAGATAACTTGATGGCATGGAAGAGACTAAAAGAAAACTGAAATAAAGATGGAAGCAAGCAAACATGTAACACATCTAATTGCAAATGGTGTATCAATGCTAAGAAACAAGGCCTAGGGATCATACTTTCACTAGTGAACACTCTCATATAAATATATTATCTTCATGATACTACTCTTAAATACTCTCTGGTTGGACATTCTAATCGATGGTAGGGCTATAACAGCACACCTCAAAGTTCATCTTTCCCAACTAGAAAACCCCACACTGCCACCTTGAGCACTAGATGGTTCCAACAAACACCACAATTCCATAAAGACATCCAACTCCAAATATAACTCATAACAAGTATTTGTAATATCTAGCCTAAGTGCCACCATGGTGTGCACACTGCCAACTGCACACACATGGGGAGAGCAGAGATCTATTAAAGCACTTGAGTAGCAAGGTAGATCTATAGATTACAAGCTCATGATATCAATAAGATCATGCATAGAGAGAGAGATGAACACATAGCTACCGGTAGAACCCTTAGCCTCGAGAGAGATATACTCCCTCATCATCATGGGAATCAGCAACGGTGATGGAGATGGTGGTGGAGATGGCTCCGGGGGCACTTCCCTGTCCCGGCAGAGTGCCGGAACAGAGACTTTCTGTACCCCGAATCTCCCCTTCAGTGGCGGCGGCGCTGCGGAACTTTTCGTGAATTTCTGATTGACGATTTAGGGTTTTCGCTTCGGGAGGAATATATAGGCGAAAGGGCAAGGTCGGTGGAGGCCAGAGGGGCCCACACCACCTGGTGGCGCGGCCAGGGGGGACCCGCGCCACCCTATGGTGTGGCTGGCCCCTGGCCCCTCTCCGTCTCGTCTTCTGGCTCCGTGTTCCCATCGGTGAAATATTGACTTTGGCTTTTGTCCCGTCCAATTCTGAGAATATTGACTTTCCGACATTCCTGGAACCAAAAACATCAGAAAACAGGCAATTGGCACTGTGGCTCTTGTTAATAGGTTAGTCCAAGAAATCATATGAAAAGTACTCCAAAGTGTGGACAAAACATAAGAAAGTAGATAAAACCAAGCATGGAACATCAAAAATTATAGATACATTTGCAATGTATCAACATCCCCAAGCTTAACTCCTGCTCGTCCTCGAGTAGGTAAGTGATAAAAAGAAAGAATAATTTTTGAGGTGACATGCACCATTATAAATTGATCAAAGTATTTGTAAAACATTCAAAGCTGGGATCATAACATGAAAGACAAAGTTCTAGCAATAAGACAAAGAAACTATGATGCAACATGAAAAGGCACAAACAAAAGATTCATGAATAACAATGCTTTGCAAGCCGTTTTTTTGTTTCACATAGAGAAAACATAGCATAATAGTATTCAGCTTGTCCCTCATAGAGTAGCAAATATAAATGCATATGACACCTTCAAAGTTCATAAGAGTGACTAGATACAAATAGTTTAAAACAAGCAATATCAAAGCTATGCATTAATCAACAAGTCTTGGGACAATGCACATAGAACTAAGAATGGCCACTATGCTCTCAAAGTAGCTGCATAAAGATAGAAGGTGGAGACTCAATATAATGGTGGAAGAAATGCCTTCATAGAAGGAAGTAGGGATTCAAGTTTCATAAAGAGCTTCCAAAAATTATGGTACTTATTAGCTTTCAGCTCTCATTGCCCCTATCATAAGCATCTTGAAGTGATTAAGGTTAAAGTGAACAAACTATGGAGTATATGCTTGACGAAGTATAAGTTGCAAATCTCATGTCCCTTGAATATGAGGGCCGCTCCTCATGCTACTCATGTTTAGTCACCAGTAAGTTCTTGTCATCGTAAGTACATGTGTATCATAGAGAAATGCCAACGGGGTACCCCTTGCCCGATGATACGGAAGAATCCCCATATCAAAATGACAAGGCAAGCAGACAACGAGCATCTCAGCAATCTTCTTATTTACCATGGGAATATGGTGCTTTTTTATCTCTTTCCTCTTTTCATAATATCTATTTTTTTCTCAATATAGGACTCTTATTTTTATAAGAAGAATGCTTCATAGACAGCTCATTATGGTTATGCTGCAGGTTTCTACCATGTCAGCATGGATTAGACCAGCGGCCTAGGCTTTGCTCTAACACATATACATAACTCCATGGACTTACAAGCTCCCCTTTCATTTCACACCGACGACGTCCATATACAAAAGAGCATGATATCAACTAGGTACAAGTACCAAGTGCAATGTTGAAAGCGTTCCCCATGAAAGCATGGTTCTACCAATTCCCAACAAATAAGTGCAAGCATATACAACATAGACGACACAATGGTTCAAGTTTATTAAGGGCAATAAAAGTAAAGTGTGCCATCAAGTTCGTGAGAGCTTTAATCACTAGTTTTCTCATAACAAATTTAATTTGGAAGGTAAACAAAAGCATGAATATACTTGGAATATCATAAGCTAGTACGTAGGTATGGTGGACTCTTTGGAAAAACTTTGTTTAGGTATTTGGATGCATGAGTGGAACTCATACTTTGATGTGGAGGCTAACAAAAGACTGGGAGCGACAAACTAAGAGAGTAATAATGGCCATAATCATGCAGAGCGACAAAACATCATTGATCAAAGCATAA
The DNA here is from genome assembly GCA_910589775.1 of Avena eriantha. NCBI lineage: Eukaryota > Viridiplantae > Streptophyta > Magnoliopsida > Poales > Poaceae > Avena > Avena eriantha. Next base: position 154,787,521 of record OU342745.1, read on the forward strand.
AGTGATACTACAAGTTGAAAACTAAAGGATCATAAAGGCTATGGTGACTTGATATAGTCATAACATGGTGTGAGCATGCGCCAAGTCAACCCAAATAAACCATCAAAGGAGAATACCACTATACTATGCTTTAATATGCTAAAACAACGCATGATTCATCCAAGGCACATTAATGAATCTCAATTGTTTATAACAAGTCATGCTACAGAAAAGAATACTAAGCATAAAGCCAAAACAATATCAAGCATGGCATGACAAAGCATAGCCCACATTCAAAAACAAGCTCTTTTTACCACATAAGTATTAACTTTCCTACTCTTTTCCAAACCAAACCAAACTATTTGCAAAACAATGTATGAAAGAGGGGGTCCAACCAATTTATTCAGCAAACTAAGAAAACAAAAGAAAACAAAAAACCAAAAAAAAAGGAAAATAAGACGCTCCAAGAACAACACAACTGTGCATGAAACAATAAAAATGAAGCGTTCGAAATAAACCTGGAATTTTTATTGATGAAGAAGGGGATGCCTTGGGAATCCCCAAGCTTTAACGCTTGTAATTCTTGGATATTTCTTGGGGTGACACGTGTGGCATCCCCAAGATTGAGCTTTAGTCCATCCTTCATCTCATTACTCATTCTTTCCATACACCTGAAATTTTTCCTTCATACAAAACTTCACACAATCTTTATTAGCAACATTAGTGCACTGAAGATAAATAAGTCTTAAGGTTCAGTTCTAACACCAAATAAACTTCCATTAGAACATTAGCTACTGTAGAACTTCCCTCAAAAAGCTCAATTCCCCAAGAGAACTCAAAAAGGAACTAACAAGAAGCAAATGCAGAAAATGGCAGAAATCTGTCAAAACAGACCAGCAGGTAAAGACGATTTTTTTAGAAGACCTTATGTTTCTCAAATCAAAAAGTGTTTAACTAAGAAAGTTAGATAACAACCTGGGGCATAAGCACAAAAATTCACGCCTCAAAAAGACATTCAGAGATGTTACACGAATTTTTACGGTGAAGCACACAAATCTGTTTCAGGACAATAACTTTCCCAATCATTACTTCTCTCTTATTAGAGGTTACTCTTGGCACAAAAAGCAAATAAAAAGGATAAGGAGCGGTTATTACTGAAGTAATAACTTCCAAGACTCATCTAAAACTTTCGGGTTATCTCCCAATAAGTACTTTTCTTTAGGGCCTTTAAGTTAGGCATGATAGTTTGAGAAGATGCTCACATAAGAAATATGAATTGAAGCAAAGAGAGCATCAAGAAGCAAATTCAAAGAACATTTAAGTCTAACCCACTTCCTAGGCATAGAAATCTTGTAAAGAAACAAGTCATGAAAGCACAAAGCAACAAGCATAGGAAAACAAAACAAGTGCAACTTGAAAAAATTTAACATAAATAGGGGAAACTTAATATTGTTGAGACACATAAAACCATGTTTCCCTCTCTCATAATAACTATCAGTAGCATCATGAATGAAATTAACATTATAACTATCACATAAAACATTCATATCATGAGCCACATGCATAAAAGGATCAATACTCTCCACATAAACATAGTCATTCTTATTAATTCTAGTGGGAGCAAATTCAACAAAATATATATTATTATTATTCTCATCACCATAATCATCAAATATAGGAGGCATATTGTAATCATAATTAATTTTCTCCTCAATAGTAGGTGGGCTGAAAATATCATATTCATCATTGTAATCATCATATATTGGAGGTTTTGTATCATCATATGCAATAGAATAGCTATCTTCCAAAGATGGGGAACTAAAAATATCATTTTCATAAAAACTAGCTTCCCCAAGCTTAGACTTTTCCATAGCATTAGCAATAATGGTGTACAAAGAATTCATACTAATAACATAGCTATTAGCATGCAAATAAAGTTCCATAGGTTTTTTAATTTTCTTTTCAAACACTTCATGTCCTAACTCAAGATAAATAATATAAAGCTCTCTAATTTTTGTTGTTGTTTTCCATTAAGCCTAACTAGTGAAAAAAAGAAACAAAAAGACAAATTTGCAGAATCTAAAGGAAATAACTTCGAGCACTCACACCAGAGGATGTGAGTACCTTTTACCTTACCTCCCTGGCAACGGTGCCAGAAAATAGGCGTTTGCCGTGGGAGGTTCTTCTTCTTTAATCCTCCGGGGTGAATACCTTTTACCTTACGTCCCCGGCAACGACGCCAGAAAATAGCTTGATGTCTACGCACTTCTATTCTTGTAGACAATTGTTGGGCCTCCAAGTGCAGAGGTTTGTAGAACAGCAGCAAGTTTTCCCTTAAGTGGATTACCCAAGGTTTATCAAACTCAGGGAGGAAGTGGTCAAAGGTATCCCCTCTCAAGTAACCCTGCAATCAAGATACAAGAACTCTGTTGTGTCCCCAACAAACCCAATACACTTGTCAGGTGTATAGGTGCACTAGTTCAGCGAAGGGATGGTGAAATACAAGTGGTATGGATAATTATAAGTGGTAACGGTGATATAAGATAACTTGATGGTGTGCAAGAGACTAAAAGCAAACTGAAATAAAGATGGAAGCAAGCAAACATATAACAGATCTAATTGCAAACGATGTATCAATGCTAAGAAACAAGGCCTATGGATCATACTTTCACTAGTGAACACTGTCATATAAATATATTATCTTCATGATACTACTCTTAACTACTGTCCGTTGGACACTCTAATCGATGGTAGGGCTATAACAGCACACCTCAAAGTTCATCTTTCCCATCTAGAAAACCCCACACTGTCACCTTGAGCACTAGTTGGTTCCAACAAACACCACAATTTCATAAAGACATCCAACTCCAAATATAACTCATCACAAGTATTTTTAATATCTAGCCTAAGTGCCACCATGGTGTGCACACTGTCAACTTCACACACATGGGGAGAGAAGAGATCTATTAAAGCACTTGAGTAGCAAGGTAGATCTATAGATTACAAGCTCATGATCTCCATAAAATCATGCATAGAGAGAGATGAACACATAGCTACCGGTAGAACCCTTAGCCTTGAGAGAGAACTACTCCCTCATCATCATGAGAATCAGCAACGGTGATGGAGATGGTGGTGGAGATCGATGGAGATGGATCCGGGGGCACTTCCCCGTCCCGACAGAGTGCCGAAACAGAGACTTTCTGTCCCCCGTATCTCCCCTTCGGTGGCGGTGGCGCTGCAGAACTTTTCGTGGATTTCTCATTGACGATTTAGGGTTTTCGCTTCGTGAGGAATATATAGGCGAAAGGGCAAGGTCAGTGGAGGCCGGAGGGGCCCACACCACCTGGTGGCGCGCCCAGGGGGGACCCGCGCCACCCTATGGTGTGGCTAGCCCCTGGCCCCTCTCCATCTCGTCTTCTAGCTCCATGTTCCCCTCAGTGAAATATTGACTTTGGCTTTTGTCCCGTCCAATTCTGAGAATATTTATTTTCTGACTTTCCTGGAACCAAAAACAGCAGAAAATAGGCAACTGGTACTGTGGCTCTTGTTAATAGGTTAGTCCAAGAAATCATATGAAAAGTACTCCAAAGTGTGGAAAAAACATAAGAAAGTAGATAAAACCAAGCATGGAACATCAAAAATTATAGATACATTTGCAATGTATCAAATACATACAAGTCTTAATAGGGAACATAGTTCTTCAATTTCATATAAATGTCCCATAGCAGTTTGGGTTCCATCACCTGCAAAAGTTACCTCCCTAGCTCTCTTGATAATACCAATAGGAATTTGATATTCAATTTTTGGTTCAATAGGCTTCTTAACCTTCTCTTTATCTTTCTCATGCAGGTACTAAAATAAGGTGAGTTGCAATCCTTTATGGTTTGAGAAAGCCATGATAACGACCACCCATACCATGTACTCAGCCACCACATGAACCCCAGGGACACATAAACCTAAAATCCCTAATTCACATATTTCTCTTTCTTCTTCCTCCAAACTCCAAACTACCTCCGTTCGATATTCAGTTATGTCTGCTATTTCTTTGATTCCTCGCACCCAATCGATCAGAACCTTCGTGGGGTTCCTTTCCTGCCGCGTTCGTAGCTCCTTCCCAGAACATCGAGAAACATGTCACATTCTTCCACTTTGCAGAGGTGCGTCACTTTACCCATAAGAGACCTTAGCATTGTTGCACAACCAAGCTGCAAGCTTGTCCACACTTCCTTGGTATGGGGCCCAGTCTAAGATCAAAGCCAGTACAACCCTCTCCACGACCCCGCATGAGACACGATCCCCCAAGACAACTACCACGTTTACTCTTTGGGTAACCTCTCGGAGAGTCCATACGCAGCTCTGTCTGGAGGTCACCATCAGCTATGGTTAACTCAGACCCAGACAGAGATGCATAGATAATCTAGACACCAAGATCGCGGGGAACTAAGGGGTCCCACCCATGTGCTAGATTCTCTAGAACTCCACGAAAAATCAATAGCCTCACGGTAAGGTTATCTGTCCATGCGAAAGGGAGAAGATACAGCTGACTTCCCCGTCCCATTCCAGGTCTTATGGTTGACGCGTAATATACGATGCTAGAATCACTACCGACATTGGTGGTTAGGTCCTAGATATTATGTTCCTTTACCACTGGAACTATATCAATAGATTATTACCATTTGGTAAATAATCCAAAATCATATTATTATGTAAATAGTGTTTTCTATCCTTTTTGAAATGCAGGTGATGACAACATTTGAGTTACAAGCATTTGATAGAAAATAATCAAAGGACATGAGCAAGTTGTGAATTTGACTTTTGTGATTAAAATTATGGACTCATGGTCTTCGAGTTACTAGAAGATCCAAATTCTATCAACAACATCATTAGTCCGGTAAGAATAAATGTTTTAAGAAGCAAGATGCAATTATGCATAAGTAATGTAATGTAGTTTGATAAATACGAATCCCCGGAATAATTGTATCTGTTCTAGGGTTTGCAAGTTTGTGGTGATATATTTAGAATGTGTTACACTTTTATACTTGCTTTACACTTGTGCTTCTTATTAAGGCTTTTGAGTGTGTGAGAAACAATAGGTAAATACAACAAGTAATATGTAATATTAAAGCACTCAAAATGGGGTATGGTATCTGAAACATTCCTTAAGCAAGATTATTAAAAAGGAAAACATCACTACAGTTAACAATCATATCATAAGTGGTGGAGTTTTACATGTTTTGAATAAAGCATCATATTGTAGATGGTTTACTTCTTAACATTTCACAAAGTTAGAATGTAAGTATTATTACTTAAATGAGGTGGTGTTTATTAAAGTTATAAGTGAATAGACTTACTTTATTATTAATGCTTACTTCTTATAACCATAGATAAGGCATTACTTAAACTACTTAAAACCTGGTTTAATCCATTGAATAGTTTTCCCAAGTTATAAAAGTATTGGTAGTTAATCCCTTGATGATTTTATAGATGTATAATATCTTTTTGATAAACAATATACTACTTTGATGATTTTATAATGGACAAAATAAGAATACACTTAATTTTAATTCATCAAACATTAATTGAACTTGTTATTACATTTTAAACTTTAAACAATTGATGCTAAAAAATAGTAGATATTTATATTTTTTTAAGGAATTAAAATAAAATAAAAGAGTTAAAATAAGATTTATTAGACCTTTACTTTTTATTTGACTTCAATTAAGAAAGATGACATTTTTAATGTGTAGAGTTTATCTTTGTAATCATTTTGCTACATTATAGGTATTTTTGTGATTTTTAAATAATAAGATATGAATTTTATAATTTTAATCACTTTATAAATACTTAATAAATAATAATAATTATCTAAGTGATACCAAAAATCTATGAAACAATTTTTTAAATGTAGAATTTATTTTTCTAAGAATTTTGGTATATTATTTATATTTTTCTCATTTACCAATATTAAAATATGAATTTTCAAAGTATTATTAATTATAAAATCTTTATTAAATAATAATTATTTTTATAGTTAACATAATAATGTTTGTTAATAGTGTTAAATTATAGATTTTCTTTTTCTGAACATTTTGATATATTATACATATTTTTCTGAATTATGAAACAAAAGATATTCAATTTACAAGTTTTATTCTTATTTTCTAATTGAATTTTAAATAATTAAATCCTATTATTAGGTCATGCTGACATCAGCATGACACACATATGCAGATTAAAACTTTTTACACCGGCACTGACTCTAGCCACACACACTGACAGGTGGGGTCTATGCCACATAATATCCAGGAATTTACTTATTATAGAAATGATTATCGAAAAGAAAATAAAGAAATATATTTATGACATCACCATGACGTCATGGTGATGTCAGTAATGGAGTTACTGTCTGGTTGAGCATGCCCCCATCGATCGGCTGTGCGCGGGGCCTCGTGGCTAGGCTTGCTGGAGAGAGGGGAGTGAGGCATGTCGAATACCGGTAGCGCCGCCCTTAAATGGTCGTCGGAGCGACGACACCGAAGGGGTCTGGCGGCGGCGCTTAGTGGTGGTCGTCGTCAGTGCATACCAGAGCAGGAGGGAGTTGGAGGGTAGGTCTAGGAGGACCAAGATATTAACCTGAGCGCGATGGTGGGGTCGGCGAGGCTAGAGACGGTCGGACGGCGTCGAATCGACGGTGGTCGGCGTCAGAGAAGAAGCAATTAGGGGTGCGCGGCTTCGATTCCTTCCATGAAATGACTGAGAGAAGCACGGGGAACTCAACGGTAGCCTCGGCTTGCCCCCGGGCGACTAGAAATGGCGACGCGGCGGAGCACCGGTGAGGTTAGAGTTAGGGTTTTTGGCACAGAGGGGAGGAGAGAGAGGAACACCGGCTAGGGTTCGTTCTTGGTGGCACGAGGGTGACTTTATAGATGACCGGGGCAGCAGCGCAGACCTTGGCGCTCGCCAGCGCGGCGGAGCTCGATAGCGAGCTGCTTCTCGCATATGTCGACGGAGACGATGATGAATAGACAAACCGAAAAGGTACGAGCCGTAGCGGGCTGCGCATGGGACAGGTGGGCTGTTGAGAACTACGCGTGAGTAGCGAATAGGCAGAGGCAACACTAGGCCGGCCTGCTGCTCGGGCCAGGTTCTTTTTTTCTTTCTATTTCTTTTTTCTATTTTCTGTATTGTTTTCAGATTTGTATTTTCACATTTGTTTATTATTCTTTCCCATAGAAATTTATTTCCTAAGTAGTTTTAGCAATACTGAAATGTATTTAGTATAATTTTGTGAAATTTTATTATATAGTGTTATAGTTTCTTTATTTTCTTTATATAGGTCCTTTTCCTTTTAACAATTTGTAAAGACCTTTGTTATGAATTTAATTTGCATAATAAACCATAACTTATAAAAGGATTTTTTACTACTCATTCATAAAACTTGATTCTCATTAAGTTATAGTTTTAAGGAAACTTTTATATGATGATCCTTCATGATTATATGATACATAAAGTTCTAAGGAACTAGCAGATCCGGCCCACTACAGTCGTTTTCCTTTTTCTTTTTAGCATATCTATTAATTCCAAAAGCTACCTGCTAGGTTTAAATCCAAATAAAAATGGAAATTACAATATTTTGTCCAGATCCAAATTTCTAAGGGTTCCTTCATGTTTTATGCAACTTGTAGAACTGGAACCTAGCCAAAAATAATTTTTCTTATGTTCTGGCATTTAATCTTCTAAAGAGTATCTTTTGCACTAAATAAATTCCATCAAGGATTTTCACATCTCCAAATGGATTGAACCAAAACCCCTCTGGTAGATAATTTGAATACCATCTTTTAGCCTTTACCTCGGGTCAAGGTGGACTACAGTTTATCTTTGGCAAAAATAACAAAAACAATCCCTTTCTGTCTTTAGGAATTTCCCTAGGCCAAACTATAAATTGTTTTGACCTGATTCCAATTCCTAGGGAAGTGGTACATCAGGATATGTCAAAATCCAGGAGCTCTAGAATTATTGAGTTTCTCAGGATTTCTATTGAATTAAACAATTATGTGTGTAGTGCTTTCACTAGATAAATCACTACAGTAGCTCTACAACTCCAAAAATAGTGATTACATTTGGTACTGGGAGGTAGTTGCAATACCTATCCTTTGACCTTTACATTATATCAAAAGCCCCTGTAGATTAAATCTGGTGAAAAAGACAAGTTGTCTACAGAACTGCCTTTGGGAATTTCCTGAGAGCATTCTGGTAAATATTTTGGCGTGATTCCAACTCTCAGTGAACAAGTACATCAATCCCTACCTAACATCCCAAGGAAATAATTTTTGGACATCCAGGACTTCTCTGGTGAATTATTCCCTAAAACTAGAGCTTTTATCACTAGAATATTCATAAGAAATTTAAAGAAAAGTGATAAATTAATGAAACCACTTTTGTCGGTTTCATTTTATCAACTCCTATCTATTGGTATAATTTCTACACAATGGTATCATACAGAATATTTCCTTGGTCCAAAACCCCTCTTAGGTAGTTCCTCGGCTATTAATCCTAAGGGGATTTTCTTCCATATTTTCAAGACAAAGCCAATCTTATTTAAATCCATTCCTCCTAAGACCTAATGATTTGTGAACTTGTATTGTTCATTGTTTGATGTATGTATTGTTGCTTGTATGCCTTGTGTTGATTGTGGCTTGGTTTGCTTGCATGTGCTGTCGGGACGACGATAGTTGCGATGAAATCGAAGAGTAGAAGAAGGGGTATTTATTATTGGTATTGGTATTCTGGGTTATCTAAAGAAGAGGTCCAGGGACATTTATGACATATTGCTAATCATCAGGAAAGCCACCTTCTTGCTCACAAGCCTTTTCCTACTATCTTACTTATGCATGTTTTATCTACTATTTATGAAACTACATTGTTTTATTATATGTTGATGTATATATGGTAGTGGTTTGGGACCCTCCGAACTATTACACTTTTGTAATACTAAGTACAACCCCCTTGGTGACACCTACTTGTCCCTAGTAGAATAGATGGTGTATTACACCATACCCTTTGGAGACCCCTGATGGCTATGCACTTCTATTCTTGTAGACAGTTGTTGGGCCTCCAAGTGCAGAGGTTTGTAGAACAGTAGCAAGTTTTCCCTTAAGTGGATCAGCCAAGGTTTATCGAACTCTGGGAGGAAGTGGTCAAAGGTATCACCTCTCAAGCAACCCTGAAATCAAGATACAAGAAGTCTCTTGTGTCCCCAACACACCCAATACACTTGTCAGGTGTATAGGTGCACTAGTTCGGCGAAGAGATAGTGAAATACAAGTGGGGTGGATAATTATAAGTGGTAATGGTGATAGAAGATAGCTTGACGGCGTGGAAGAGACTAAAGGCAAACTGAAATAAAGATAGAAGCAAGCAAACATGTAACAGATCTAATTGCAAACGGTGTATCAATGCTTAGAAACAAGGCCTAGGGATCATACTTTCACTAGTGAACACTCTCTCATAAATATATTATCTTCATGATACTACTCTTAACTACTCTCTAGTTGAACACTCTAATCGATGGTAGGGCTATAACAGCACACCTCAAAGTAAACCGTTTCCATCTAGAAAACCCTACACTGTCACCTTGAGTACTAGATGAGTCCAACAAACACCACAATTTCATAAAGACATCCAACTCCAAATATAACTCATAACAAGTATTTGTAATCTCTAGCCTAAGTGCCACCATGGTGAGCACGATGTCACTTTCACACACATGGGGAGAGCAGAGATTCATTAAAGCACTTGAGTAGCAAGGTAGATCTATATATTACAAGCTCATGATCACAATAAGATCATGCATAGAGAGAGAGATGAACACATAGCTACCGGTAGAACCCTTAGCCTCGAGAGAGATCTACTCCCTCCTCATGTTGGGAATCGGCAATGGTGATGGAGATGGTGGTGGAGATCGATGGAGATGGCTCCGGGGGCACTTCCCCGTCCCTGCAGGGTGCCGGAATAGAGACTTTCTGTCCCCCGAATCTCCCCTTCGGTGGCGGCGGCGCTGCGGAACTTTTCGTGCCTAGAGGCTTGATGATTTATGGTTTTGGTGTCAGGAGGCTTCTTATTGGCCAGAGGGGAGACCGAGGGGGTGCCAGGGGGCCCCACACCACCTGGTGGCACGGGTAAGGCTAGCCCGCGCCTGGGGGGGTGTGGCCAGGCCCTGGCCCTCCTCCGTCTCGTATTCTGGCTCCGTTAGTCTTCCGGTAAAATAGGAACTTTGGCTTTTGTCCCGTCCAATTCCGAGAATATTGATTTTCTGACTTCCTGGAACCAAAAACAGCAGAAAACAGGCAACTGGCACTATGGCATCTTGTTAATAGGTTAGTCCAAGAAATCATATGAAAAGTACTCCAAAGTGTGGACAAAACATAAGAAAGTGGATAAAAACAAGCATGAAACATCAAAAATCATAGATACATTTGCAATGTATCAACATCCCCAAGCTTAACTCCTGCTTGTCCTCGAGTATGTAAGTGATAAAAAGAAAGAATATTTTTTGAGGTGACATGCACCATCAAAGACTTGATCGAAGTATTTGCAAAACATTCAAAGCTAGGATCATAGTACTTCAATCATAACATGAAAGACAAAGTTCTAGCAATAAGACAAAGAAACTATGATGCAACATGAAAAGGCACAAACAAAAGATTCATGAATAACAGTGCTTTGCAAGACGTTTGTTTGTTTCACATAAACAAACCATAGCATACTAGTATTCGGCTTGTCCCTCATAGAGTAGCAAATATAAATGCATAGGACACCTTCAAAGTTCGTAAGAGTGACTAGATACAATAGTTTCAAACAAGCAATAACAAGTTATGCATCAATCGACTAGTCTTGGGACAATGCACATAGAACAAAGAATGGCCACTATGCTCTCAAAGTAGTGCATAAATATAGAAGGTGGAGACTCAATATAATGGTGCAAGAAAAGCCTTTGTAAAAGGAAGTAGGGATTCAAGTCTCATAAAGAGGTTCCAAAAATTATGGTACTTATAGCTTTCAGCTCTCATTGCCCCTATCATAAGCATCTTGAAGGTGATTAAGGTTAAAGTGACACAACTAAGAGGACATGCTTGACAAGTTATAAACCGAAATCTCATGCCCCTTACTTACGAAGACCGATCCTCATGCTACTCAACTTCAGTCACGAGTAAGCTCTTGTCATTGTAAGTATATGTGTATCATTAAGAACCGCCAACGTGGTACCCCTTGCACATAATACGGGAGCTTTCCCATAACCAAAATGACAAGGCAAGCAGACAATGAGCATCTCAGCGATCTTTTTATTTGCTATTTGCATAGGTTTTTATTGAGGATGCTTCATAGAGTGCTCATTATGGTGATGCTGCAAGTTTCCACCATGATTAGACATGGCTTAGGCTAGCGGCCCAGGCGTTTCTCTAACACACATACAAACTCCATGATCTTACAAGTTCCACTTTTATTTCATACCGCCGGGATCCATAAGCAAAAGAACATAATATCAACGGGGTACAAAGTACAAGGGCAATGTTGAAAGCGTTCCCCATGAAACATGGTTCTGCTAATTTCAACTTATAAAGCGCAAGCATATACGCAACAAAGAAGGACCCAATGGTTCAAGTTTATTAGAGGCAATAAAGTAAAGTGTACCATCAAGTTCGTGAGAGCTTTAATCACTAGTTTTCTCATAACAAGTTTAATTTGGAAGGTAAAAAAAAGCATGAATACACTTGGAATAGCTAGTAGGTAGGTATGGTGGACTCTTTGGAATAACTTGGTTTAAGGAGTTGGATGCATGAGTGGAACTCATACTTGGTTGCGGAGGCTAGCAAAATACTGGGAGCGACAAACTAAGAGAGCAATAATGGCCATAATCATGCAAAGCGACAAAACATCATTGATCAAAGCATAAAGTGATACTACAAGTTGAAAACTAAAGGATTGTAAAGGCTATTGTGAGTTTGTATAGTCATAACATGGTGTGAGCATGCGCCTAGTCAACCCAAATAAAGCATCAAAGGAGAATACCACTATACTATGTTTTAATATACTAAAACAACGCATGATTCATCCAAGGCACATTAAGCAATCTCAATTTTTAATAACAAGTCATGCTACAGCAAGGAATACTAAGCATAAAGCCAAAACAATATCAAGCATGGCATGACAAAGCATAGGCCACAGTCAAAAACGAGCTCTTTTTACCACATAAGCATGAACTTTCCTACTCTTTTCCAAACCAAACCAAACTATCTGCAAACCAATGTATGAAAGAGGGGGTCCAACCAATTTATTCAGAAAACTAAGCAAACCAAGCAAACTAAAAACCAAAACGAAAACGAAAAAGAAGACGCTCCAAGAAAAACACAACTATGCATGAAACAATAAAAATGAAGCGTTTGGAAAAAATCTGGGATTTTTATTGATGAAGAAGGGGATGCCTTGGGCATCCCCAAGCTTTGACGCTTGTACTTCTTGGATATTTCTTGGGGTGACACGCGTGGCATCCCCAAGCTTGAGCTTTAGTCCATCCTTCAACTCATTACTCATTCCTTCCATACACCTGAAATTTTTCCTTCATACAAAACTTCACAGAATCTCATTAGCAACATTAGTGCACTTAAGATAAATAAGTCTCAAGATTCAGTTCTAACACAAAATAAACTTCCATTAGAACACTAGATACTGTAGCACTTCCGTCAAAAAGCTCAATTCCCCAAAAGAACTCAAGAAGGAACTAACAAGAAGCCAATGAAGAAAATGGCAGAAATCTGTGAAAACATACCAGCAGGTAAAGACGAATTTTTTCGAAGACCTTCTGTTGCTCAAATCAAAAAGTGTTGAACTAACGAAAGTTATATAACAACCTGGGGCAAATGCACAAACAACTACAGATCAATTAGACTTACAGAGATATCTCTGGAATTTTTACGGTTAAGCACAAAAATCTGTTTTGGGACAGCAACTTTCCCAATCATTACTTCTCTCTCATTAGAGGTTACTCTTGGCACAAAAAGAAAATAAAAAAGGACAAGGAGCGGTTATTACAGAGGTAATAACTTCGAAGACTCAACTAAAACTCTTGGGTTATCTCCCAACAAGTACTTTTCTTTAACGCCTTTAAGTTAGGCATAAAAAATTGAGAAGATGCTCACATAAGAAATATGAATTGAAGTAAAAGAGAGCATCAAGAAGCAAATTTAAAGCACATTTAAGTCTAACCCACTTCCTATGCATAGGAATCTTGTAAAGAAACAAGTCATGAAAGCACAAAGCAACAAGCATAGGAAAGCAAAACAAGTGCAACTTCAAGACTTTCAACATAAAGAGGGGAAACTTAATATTGTTGAGACACATAAAACCATGTTTCCCTCTCTCATAATAACTTTCAGTAGCATCATGAATAAAAGTAAAAATATAAATATCACAAGAAACATTCTTATCATGAGCCACATGCATAAAAGAATTAATACTCCCCACATAAACATAGTCATTCTTATTGATTGTAGTGGGAGCAAATTCAACAAAATAGCTATCATTATTATTTTCATCCCCATAATCATCAAATATAGGAGGCATATTGTAATCATAATTAATTTCCTTCTCAATAGTAGGTGGACTGAAAATATCATAATCATCGTTGCAATCATAATATATTGAGGGATAGCATCCTCATAAGCAATAGAATAGTTATCTTCCCAAGTGTGTTCATTTGTAAACATATCATCATTGGAAGGATCATGGATAACACTAATAGTATAGCAATTATTAATATCATCATTTTCAGAATTGGTACCAAAGAGATTTTCAATATCAAAAGAAGTGTGCTTTTCCCAATCATGATCACTACTATAGGTAACAGGCATAGGAACATCATCGAGTTCAGACTCATCAAAAACTATAATAGGAGCAACATGCTTAGGGGAAATTACCTTTTCCTCTCTCCTTTTACTCCTCATTTTCTTCTTTATCTTCTTCTTTTTAGGAGGGAGAGGCTTGAAAGGAAGCTTCTCCATATACCATGGTTCATTGCTAGAGACAATAGAAGAAACTTTGGAGGATTCCTTCTTTTCATTAATAAGATCAAAACACATATTAGTCCTATCATATTTTGGTAAAATCGCATCTTCTATAATATTTTGTATGTAAGTATTTGTGTGACAATTATCAACACAATAAAGATGACAACCATGCAGGACACTATTCATATCAAAAGGACCCATATCTACCAAAGAAGTTTTTCTTGATAACTCTTCACATCCCAAAAATAATGTAAGTTCATCATGCTGATTAGGAGTGATCATGTCATCACAATACAAACTTGCAGTACTCATTGGATTAGAAGGGCTATTATTATGGCCTGGGCATTAGAAATTGAAATGACCCACTTCAAAGAAAAGTTCACAAATAAAAGGATAGAGGGCACAAACCTTTTTACCAAGATCATTTAGAGCCCTATACCACATTCTAGTTTTTTCATTCCTGTGGGTGATACAATATTCTTCTTCAATTTGATTATAAGAAATAGTACTTTCAGAGGTTTGAGCATGTTTATTGCTATTATTAATAACAATTTCATTTTCCATGCAAGTGTCTTTAACAGGCTCATGATACATGTCCCACTTTTCTTTAGGAGCATTAATATGAGAAGCAAAGGAAATAAAACAATCAATAAGAATTTGAGGATCAAGACCATATCTAGCACTAAGCTCTTGAAAATCAGTAGTTTCAGCGAAAGACTTAATGCAATCATACTCATAGTTTATACCTGGTTCTTTACCTTTGTTGTTATCCTAATCTTCGGTATTTCTTTGAATTTTTTCAAGAAGATCCCACTTAGCTTTGACCACCTTACTCGTGAAGGATCCCTCTAAACAAGTATCTAGATAGTCCTTGTAATGTCCTGAAAGCCTTGCATAGAAATTATTAATAACAATATTATGGGGGAGCTCATGAATGGGACATTTGAGCATTAGTGACTTCAATCTCCCCCATGCTTGGGCAATACTTTCTCCATCATGAGGATGAAAATTATAAATGTAATTCCTATCTTTATGAATTTCATGAGGAGGATAAAATTTAGAGTAAAAGAGAGATTCAAGTTCCTTCCTCTCCAAATGATGAGGATAATCTAGTAGCTCATACCACTCCCTTACTTTTCCCTTAAGTGAAAAAGAGAATAACTTCTTCTTGACGTGATCTGTTGTAATACTTGCACACTTGAACAACCCGCATAATTCGTGTATAAAGAGCAAATGATCACCGGGATGGACAGTTCCATCTCCAAAATAGTAGTTATCCATAACATGATCAATATTTTTTATAGGTATTTTAAAAGGGATGCTTTCAGTGTGTGGATTTAAAATATCACAAGTATCATTAGAGCAAATTTTCTTCCTTAAAACTGGGGAACTAAAGAGATCATTTTCATAAGAACCAACTTACCCAAGCTTAGACGTTTCCATAGCATTAGTAACAAAGTTGTTCAAAAGATTCATACTAATAACATTGCTATTAGCATGCAAGGAAAGTTCTAGGGGTTTTTTTAATTTTCTCTTCAAACACTTCATTTCCTAACTCAAGATAAATACTATAAAGCTCTCTAATTTTTTTGTTGTTTTCCATTAAGCCTAACTAGTGAAAACAAGAAACAAAAAGACAAAATTGCAGAATCTAAAGGAAATAACTTTCAGCACTCACACCGGAGGATGTGAGTACCTTTTACCTTACCTCCCCGACAACGGCGCCAGAAAATAGCTTGATGTCTACGCACTTCTATTCTTGTAGACAGTTGTTGGGCCTTCAAGTGTAGAGGTTTGTAGAACAGCAGCAAGTTTTCCCTTAAGTGGATCACCCAAGGTTTATCGAACTCAGGGAGGAAGTGGTCAAAGGTATCCCCTCTCAAGCAACCCTGCAATCAAGATACAAGAAGTCTCTTGTGTCCCCAACACACCCAATACACTTGTCAGGTGTATAGGTGCACTAGTTCGGCAAAGAGATAGTGAAATACAAGTGGGATGGATAATTATAAGTGGTAGTGGTGATAGAAGATAGCCTGATGGCGTGGAAGTGACTAAAGGCAAACTGAAAGAAAGATAGAAGCAAGCAAACATGTAACAAATCTAATTGCAAACGGTGTATCAATGCTTAGAAACAAGCCCTAGGGATCATACTTTCACTAGTGAACACTCTCTCATAAATATATTATCTTCATGATACTACTCTTAACTACTCTCCAGTTGAACACTCTAATCGATGGTAGGGATATAACAACACACCTCAAAGTAAGCCTTTCCCATCTAGAAAACCACACACTGTCACCTTGAGTACTAGATGAGTCCAACAAACACCACAATTTCATAAAGACATCCAACTCCAAATATAACTCATAACAAGTATTTGTAATCTCTAGCCTAAGTGCCACCATGGTGAGCACGATGTCACTTTCACACACATGGGGAGAGCAGAGATTCATTAAAGCACTTGAGTAGTAAGGTAGATCTATAGATTACAAGCTCATGATCACAATAAGATCATGCATAGAGAGAGAGATGAACACATAGCTACCGGTAACCCTTAGCCTTGAGAGAGATCTACTCCCTCCTCATCATGGGAATTAGCAATGGTGATGGAGATGGTGGTGGAGATCGATGGAGATGGCTCTGTGGGCACTTCCCCGTCCCGGCAGGGTGCTGGAACAGAGACTTTCTGTCCCCCGAATCTCCCCTTCGGTGCCGGCAGCGCTACGGAACTTTTCGTGGCTGGAGGCTGGAGGCTTCTTCTAGGCCAGAGGGGAGACAGAGGGGGTGCCAGGGGGCCCCACACCACCTGGTGGCGCGGGTAAGGCCAGCCCGCACCTAGGGGGTGTGGCCAGGCCCTAGCACTCCTCCGTCTCGTATTCTGGCTCCGTGAGTCTTCCGGTAAAATAGGAACTTTGGCTTTTGTCCCGTCCAATTCCGAGAATATTGATTTTCTGACTTCCTGGAACCAAAAACAGCAGAAAATAGGCAACTGGCACTGTGGCATCTTGTTAATAGGTTAGTCCAAGAAATCATATGAAAAGTACTCCAAAGTGTGGACAAAACATAAGAAAGTAGATAAAACCAAGCATGGAACATCAAAAATTATAGATACATTTGCAATGTATCAACCCCGTTTTAGCCGAAGCAAAAACTAGAGGATGGGAAGACCCTGGAAAAAGGTTTTACCAAATGTTTTCTGATAAAACCTTGGTGAGGTGGGACCTCCCAAGAGATGTTGAGAAAGAAAAAGGTTTTTTTTTTACAAAATGCTGAAGGAAAGCTGGAGGAAAAAGGTTTACAAAAACGCACCCGGTTCTTTGCAGTTTTGCTAGAATAATTAACCCTGTGCAACCACATTACTCTGGAATGGGACAGGGCTAGATTTGAGGTTTGTCTATTCTGGTATAAGCTGCCTCGCAAGAACTACAGGGAATAAAAATCCATGGAGGGTGGGCCTTCTCACGTAAGGGTTCATGTCGGACATCGACCTGGAGAGGGAACCAAGGGTGTACGGACCTCCACACGTTACTATGAGCCCGTCATTGAAAGCGCACACTCAGGAATTGGAAAAAGCGCTCCGGTTGGCTGTGAACTATATAGGGCATCCCGGTGTTGAGGGGGATAACACTCATAGGGTAGGCACTTATACTGGGGTGGCATCCAGAGAGTCTTGATCGGTTACTTGACCCACGATCGGTGTAGATTAGGGTAGTGTACCCGGATGGTGTGGGTAAAGTGTGCAACCTCTGCAGAGTGTAAATCTATTCGAATAGCCGTGTCCGCGGTCATGGACGGTTGGGAAGGTTGTTGTAGAGCGGTGCTGGTTTTGTTTTCAAAAAGGATTTCAGAAAAGAAATGGCTTTGGAAATGTTTTGACCATGGGATGGTCGTAAAGGAGAAAGGTTTTGACCATGGTATGGTCGGAAGGAGGAGAAAGGAGTTTGGTCGTGGGGCGACCTAAAGACGGGAACAATTGGGTAACCTAGTCTTGATGGTTTACAAAACTTTTCAAAAGGTTTCCAAAATGGTTTACAAAGGTTTTCAAAAAAGATATGTAGATGATATATCTACAAGAGAAACTATTTGAGAGAAGGAACCTCTCTTGAAGCCGTCCTACTACCACAGCCATATTGCATATCCTCTTGTTAATATTGTTATCTTAAGGTGGTTTGCGAGTACATTCAAAGTACTAACTAGCATTGTCCCTGGCTATTATCTTGGTTAGATATCAAGAAGAAGATGCCTTTGGTGACCATGCGAGCTAGCACGTTCTCCCAGTCAGTTGCCTGTAGGTTAAGGCATGGATCGGGCTCTACACTTGATGAAGTTCTACTGATGATTATTGATGTAGCCTTAATGACATTTATGTAAGTCTTGTAATTCGGTATGTCTCGGATGTTCTAATTGTACTTGTCGGTTATGTTCCACGGCCCACTGATCATGGGAACGTGGTATATGCATAATTTTCTCGGATGATTAATCCGGGGGCCCCACAGACTTGGTATCAGAGCCATCCTGACTATAGGAAAACCTTAGTTAGCATGGTCGCTAGATAGGAACCTTATCCTGAAAACCCTGGCCTTCGAAAACTAGTTTCTCAATGAGTTTCAAAAAGTTCTACTTCTTATCTTACTCTAAGTAAATGATTTTGAAAATGGTTTCCTCTATCCCTCGTCCAAATTTCAAACCTACGGATTTCAAATAACTAGGACCTAGAACCCGGTGAAGACGTCGAGGACGAGATGAGGAGAAGAAACTATCAGCAAACACAAGGAGACTACAAGATCGCCCTACCAGCGGAATCCTCCTAATCAGAAGAAATCAAATATTACACTATCAAGAAGCGCCCAAGATACGACGAAGGCTTAATCTGCAAGATAGTGACTCTGACCTGAGGAAAGACGATATCGAGGGTCAATAGTCCTAAGAATAGGATTCCCCTACATCGCGAGTAGTTAACTCCTTGGTCCCTAGAGTTGACCATGTTTGCTTGCCTAAGTGCATCCTATGTCGCTTGATGTGTGTTGTTTGACGAGGACATTGCGATCCCCTCTCTCTGTTCGCCTTGTTTGTATGCTCTGGTTTGCTTTGACCTCCTTAAAAATGTGACTCGAGGAGCGACAACCCACCTAATAACTCAGGAAACCCCTATGTTAGATGTCGGTAATGAGACCCAGACTAACCTCGAGAGTATATGAGAGGAAAAGCATCGCCAAAACCAGAAGTTCGACATCGTCAAGTCAGGATCAACTCGAAGATTTCACCTCAGTAGGACGGCATACCTCGTCAAACTCACCTCTCAAGACTCGTCACTAGCACAACACTCCCTTGCTTATCACTCTACTACAGCCAGAAATCCTGTTGAAGCCTGAAGTCAATCACCGAAGGATCCTCACTATCCACAAGAAACCACCTGATAAGTCAACCAAGACAAGAAGTGAAGACCTAACCACACTAACCTTTAGTGTATTAGAGCTTCAGACCGCCTCAGGAGACTAACTGATCTAGTCGACCCTACCCAAACCAAAGGGACGTTCCTCCCTAGAAGGCCAGAAGTACCCCTAAAGTTAGATGATTAGGAAGCGTGAAGACAACAAGTCCACTCCGCCAGCAAGCAGAAGCAACACAAGAAATGCCAATGAAGACCGCTTACCCGATGCTGACTGCTTCGATCCCTGACTAAGTACTAACAAGAAGTGTTGTAAACCGCTAATTTACCTTAAGCTAAAAGTGCTGCATTAGGAAACCACCCCCACCAAGGTTTGTGAGAATAGGGCATCACTTGAAGACTCCAATCAAGACCCAGAAAGAAGACAACTTTCTACTAACCGCCGGGCAGCACTCCTAGATAGAAGATCGCACAACTCCTAAAGCAAATTAGTGAAGCTCCAAGGTGGAAAGACTGCGTCTTTCCACTCAATCCTCAGAAGACTATCTACCCGAGGATACTTCAGAAAGAACGCCAGTTGAAGACATACCTGAAGGACTCCAAGAAGAAAGGAATGTGTTATCCCCAAGCTGTCCTAGTCTACTCCTAAGGGGGAAAGACTGCGTCTTTCCCACAAAAGTAAAGTAACTCTTCGCCAGAAGCAAACTCAAGAGTTTTGACCCCAACATCGTTCAAAGGATACGCCATGACTCTAAGGAAGAACTGTGGACCCTTAGAACAAGGTACTCCCAACCATAGATTCTATCCTCCGACGAGTACCCCGTGAAGTTCAAAATCGAGATAATCCGCCCAGTCTAAGCCCTCGAGATATAGAGTCCGGAAGGAAAAAAGGTGATCCCTCGTAATCAGGACCTGGACTCTGCTCAACTCTCCGTGCACCCCGGAAGACTAAAGCTCAACTACATTGACAGAGTAGTCACTTTCAAAGACGGAGTCCGTAAGATAGTACGCTTATGCCACATAGTATCAACCCGACTCAAATCCACTAACCTTACTTCTCCGGAATCTCGGGACGAGATTCTTTTAAGGGGGAAAGGTCTGTAACATCCCAATTTCAGCAAAACTGACTAGTTGTCCAGAATGCAAAAATCAGCGGGAACAAAAACTTTTCTTGTTAAGAGTTGTAGTGTTTGCTTGTTGATTGTCTGTGCTCATGCTTCTGATTGTATAGCTTATGATATACTCCTTACCTCAACATAAGTTGTCAAAAAGCTATTTAACAAAACTATCCTGGCTCATTTTACATATTCTCAAATGTTCTGGAATTTCAAAACATGAGCCAAGATGCTTATATAATCAAAACTATTTTAGTAGCTTCTATTGACAAAACTATGAAGAGATATATAATATAATCTCCTTATGTTTTCAAGACAGAACCTTCAACCACTCCTACCTCTAGGATTCTCAAAACCTTGTATAAAACTTTTGAATTCTACTCTTGGTAGGGATACCAAGGACTCTTACCTTACTTAAACTCCAACCTTTCAAAATTTTCCATCCTTACTTCAAGCTAAGCTTGATGGTAACCCTAGTAGTAGTTGATTTGTTTGTAAGATGAGTTGCCTTGATCTGCTGTTTGACTTGATTTCTCAGAAGTAGTATGAGCTACTCTAGGAGCTCATCCACTAGGATAAATATACTCTAAAATCACCAAACCCTAAGCAAGAATACAATCTGGATCCAATCTCTAGATACTAGGTGATCATCTAAAACCCTTAACCAGATCAGCTCTGAAGTGATCTAATTCTAGAAGCTTCCAAGTCAATGAAGACCAGTATCAAGCAAGGATCCTTCCTACTCAATCTACACTTCAACATCATCCACTTGATGATGCTTTGGTACCTTGCAACCCATCAAAATCATCACCACCCACATTCTAGTCAAAAACCCTAAATCTGCCAAATTTGGCTAAAGTCTGGAATCTATTTCAACATCACCTTTTTGGATGTCTCCCTTTCTCAGCCCTTGTGCATTTTTGGTAATGCACTTGAACCATATTGCTAACCATCCTAAGGACTACATATGCCCACTATTTACCCTATTTAGATCATCCTCCAACCCACTTGTTCTTGATGGTTTTGCAGGCAAGATAATATTTTTTCCTGCAAATCTAGTCAACATGACAACTTTGACAGAAGCTGACACCATCATCCAACCTTCTATGGACCAACTCTTTCCATGGTTGTGTTCTACTCATATAGGTCTATCAAAATCTACTTCACTTGTTCCAAGTGGATCTTTGTGCTTCTTAAACCCACATGGTTTATAAGGCATCATGAATCATCTGGTATGGCAGCCTTATTTTCAACAAAGTTTGCCATCACTTCCAGACCACCTCAAATGTAACCAATCCAAAATACTTCTTCCATGATCATATATATGACTTGGTATAACTATACAACTATCCCTTGCATCAAGCTGAGCTCTGAGACCCAGGATCCAACAAGGTTTTGGTGGTATAAAAATAACCTCACCCAAGATCCACAACTCCTTGTTTTCCACCTAATTCAAGTTGGATTTCCAATTCCCAAGGTTGAAAATGCTTGATACACCTTTCCTACATCATTTACCTCGACCATCAAGATTTATCAAATATTACCCATAATTATTATGGCCCCAAATCTATTTAATTCCTGTAATAGGCAAAATCCCCAAAACTTCATCCACAATGGAAAGTTTGGTTTTTGCCAAAATACTTCCTCAACTTTTGGCTCAGTTGAGATCCATATATAATACCCTAACTTCCAAATTAAAAAATAAATATTTTTGAAGGGTTTTATTATTTCTCTCTGCCCATTTTCTTAAATGGCTGAAATGGAACAATAATTATTTAAAATACTTTTAAGCCTCAATAAATCTTAGGAAAATGCCCCTAAGAGTGTATTCACATTTGGGACCATCTCAACTCAAAAACCCACCTTGTCCAATGTAAAAATATCAAATGAACTCCAAGATTTCACTTCTGCGGTTTCTGAATAAATGGATTTAAGTGGACTTCTAATCTTCTGAAAAATCCCAAATAAATACTAGAGATGCATATTAACCCTACCCATCTACCAGGATCCTTACCTCAAGTTGTCAAGATCCAAAAATTAAGATTTAACCTTTGATCATCCCTTATGGAAAATTGGGACATTTAACCCTTGTATATCAAAAACCAAACCCAAACACCACCAATCTAGCAAAGCAATGCACCATAGCACCCAGCACTCATCTCTGGTCGTGATCACTGCAGCAAATCACTGTAGCAGCTTGTCCTCTAGTGCTTGGACACTAGAGCTTAACCTCATGTGGGTGTCTTGCCTTGCAAACCTCTTTACTCCCCTTGCAGCAGCTGCACACTGCTTCCTCTGCCCTCTGCAAACCACCAAAAACCACTCTCCATGCCCACAACATCCTCCCCTCTGGTTTCCACCTCCCTCCAAGCCTCCCCATGGACATGGTCCATCATAGCCCACTCCTCTCGGTTCTTAAAGGCCAGAGGCCATCCCATCACGCCTCTGCCCCTCATTTCTCCTCCTCCCACTCCACTTACCTCCCCAGAGAGCTCCAGATCCATCCCCTCAGCTCTCCCTCGCCATGGAGAAGGAGGACCTCTCCTCTAGGCCTCCACCTTCCCCTCAAGCTAAGCCCCCTCTACCCTGCACCTCCCCCACTGTATGTTAGCTTCTAGGACTCCCCATGCTCCCCTGGATCTAACCCTACCCTCTGTTTTTCCTAGGACCGCCTCTACCGACTCCGCCGTCAAGCTCTGACGCGTTCGTCTCTATCGCTGTCGCGCGAGACCTCTCCTGATGCCAATATCCCCCGTGCCGCCCCTCCTCGGAGTCGTTGTCTATCGCGTCGCCCTGCACCCTCCCCGGCTCTTCTCCACCTGTTGGTGAGCTCCCCCGCCTCTCACTGCCCCTCTTCTAGGGTTTGCTCCCGCTACCGGCATCGAGAGGAATGGGATGAGCGGGGGCCGTCGATTCGATTCTAATCGAACGGCCAGCAGTGCCCGATACCTCTTCGTCCTCGCCCGGTCACCGACAAGCGGGCCCCGCCCCGGCGGTTTTGAAATCCGCCTCCCACGTGCTGGCCTCACTGGGTGGGCCAATTTCCTCCTCCACGGCCCAACTCCCTGGCAGATCCGGCCCACTGCAGTTGTTTTCCTTTTTATTTTTAGCATATCTATTAATTCCAAAAACTACCTGCTAGGTTCAAATCCAACTAAAAATGGAAATTACAATATTTTGTCCAGATCCAAATTTCTAAGGGTTCCATCATGTTTTATGCAACTTGCAGAACTGGAACCTAGCCAAAAAAAATATTATTGTCTGGCATTTAATCTTCTAAAGAGTATCTTTACACTAAATAAATTCCATTAGGGATTTTCACATCTCCAAATGGATTGAACCAAAACCCCTCTAGTAGATAATTTGAATACCCATCTTTTAGCCTTTACCTCAGGTCAAGGTGAACTGTAGTTTATCTTTGGAAAAAATAACAAAAACAGTCCCTTTCTGTCTTTAGGAATTTCCCTAGGCCAAACTATAAATTGTTTTGATCTGATTCAAATTCCTAGGGAAGTGTTACATCAGGAGATGTCAAAATCCAGGAGCTCCAGAATTGTTCAGTTTCTGAGGATTTCTAGTGAATTAAACAATTCTGTGTGTTGTGCTTTCACTAGATAAATCTCTGCAGTAGCTCTGCAACTCCAAAAATAGTGATTCTAGTTGGTACTGGGAGGTAGCTACAATTCCTATCCATTGCCCTTTACCTTATATCAAAAGCCTATGTAGATTAAATATGGTGAAAAAGATAAGTTGTCTATAGAACTGCCTTTGGGAATTTCCTGATGGCATTCTGGTAAATATTTTGGCACGATTCTAACTCTCAATGATCAAGTACATCAATCCCTACCTAACCACCCAAGGAAATAATTTTTGGACATCCAGGACTTCTCTGGTGAATTATTTCCTAAAACTAGAACTTTTATCACTAGAATATTCATAAGAAATTAAAGAAAAGTGATAAATTAGTGAAACCACTTTTGTCAGTTTCATTTTATCAACTCTTATCTGCTGGTATCATTTTTACACAATGGTATCATATAGAATATGTCCTTGGTCCAAAACCCCTCTTAGGTAGTTCCTCGGCTATGCATCCTAAGGGGATTTTCTTCTATATTTTCAAGACAAAGCCAATGTTATTAAATCCATTCCTCCTAAGACCTAATGATTTTTTAACTTGTATTTTTCATTGTTTGGTGTATGTATTGGTGCTTGTATGCCTTGTGTTGATTGTGGCTTGGTTTGCTTGCATGTGCTGTCAGGACGACGATAGTTGCGATGAAATTGGAGAGCAGAAGAAGGGGTATATATTATTGGTATTGATATTCTGGGTTATCTAAAGAAGAGGTCCAGGGACATTTATGCCATATTGATGATCATCAGGCAAGCCACCTTCTTGCTCATAAGCCTTGTCCTACTATCTTACTTATGCATATTTTATCTACTATTTATGAAACTGCATTGTTTTATTATATGTTGATGTATATATGGTAGTGGTTTGGGCCCCTCTGAACTATTACACTTTTGTACTACTAAGTACAACCCCCATGGTGACACCTACTTGTCCCTAGTAGAATAGATGGTGTATTACACCATACCCTTTGGAGACCCCGTTTTAGCCGAAGCAAAAACTAGAGGATGGGAAGACCTCGGAAAAAGGTTTTACCAAATGTTTTCTGATAAAACCTTGGTGAGGTGGGACCTCCCAAGAGATGTTGAGAAATAAAAAGGTTTTTGTTTTTCAAAATGCTGAAGGAAATCTAGTGGAAAAAGGTTTACGAAAATGCACCCAGTTCTTTGCAGTTTTGCTAGAACAATTAACCCTGTGCAACCACATTACTCTGGAATGGGACAGGGCTGGATTTGAGGTTTGTCTATTCTGGTATAAGCTTCCTCGCAACAACTATAGGGGATAAAAATCCCTGGACGGTGGGCCTTCTCACGTAAGGGTCCATGTGGGACATTGACCTGGAGAAGGAACGAAGGGTCTACGGACCTCCACGTGTTACTATGAGCGCCTCATTGAAAGCGCACACTCAGGAAGTGGAAAAAGCGCTCAGGTTGGCTGTGAATTATATAGGGCGTCCTGGTGTTGAGGGGGATAACACTCATAGGATAGGCACTTACACTAGGGTGGCATCCGGAGAGTCTTGATCGGTTACTCAACCCACGATCGGTGTAGATCAGGGTAGTGTACTCGGATGGTGTGGGTAAAGTGTGCAACCTCTGCAGAGTGTAAATCTTTTCGAATAGTCGTGTCCGTGGTCATGGACGGTTGGGAAGGTTGCTGTAGAGCGGTACTGGTTTTCTTTTCAAAAAGGATTTTAGAAAAGAAATGGCTTTGGAAATGTTTTAACCATGGGATGGTCGTAAAGGAGAAAGGAGTTTGGTTGTGGGGCTACCTGAAGACAGGAACAATTGGGTGAGCCAATCCTAATGGTTTACAAAACTTTTCAAAAGGTTTCCAAAATGGTTTACAAAGGTTTTCAACAAAGATATGTAGATGATGTATCTACAAGACAAACTATTTGAGAAAAGGAACCTTTCTTGAAGCCGTCCTACTACCACAGCCATACTGCATATCCTCTTGTTATTATTGTTATCTTAAGGTGGTTTGCAAGTACATTCAAAGTACTCGCTGGCACTGTCCCTAGCTATTAACTTGGTCAGATATCAAGAAGAAGATGACGTTGGCGACTATGCGAGCTAGGACGTTCTCCCAGTTAGTTGCCTCTAGGTTAAGGCATGGATCAGGCTCTACACTTGATGAAGTTCCGCTGATGATTATTGATGTAGCCTTAACGGTATTTATGTAAGTCTTGTAATTCGGTATGTCTCGGATGTTGTAAACATACTTGTCGGTTATGTTCCACGGCTCGCTGATCATGGGAACATTGTTTATGCATAACAGGGATTTTCTCGGATGATTAATCCGGGGGCCCCACATGGTGGGTCCATTCAACATATTATCGCAAGGTGTGAAGTTAATTTCGAAACAAAACCAAAATTTCAAAACACGGTGAGTCATAGTCTCTTTGATTGTTTTCAAAACACAGTCAAATTTCTAGGCATGCATATTATTAGCAAGATGTTGAATATTTCCAAACTCTCACTCGTTCTCGATACATTGACTACCTAGTGGTCCATTGAACAGATTATCGCAAGGTGTGAAGTTAATTTTAAAACACAACCAAAATTTCAAAACACATTTAGTCATAGTCTCTTTGATTGTTTTCAAAACATGGTCCTAGGCAAGCATATTCTTAGCAAGAAGTTAAATCTTTCCAAACTCTCATTCGTTCTCGAAACATTGACTGTTTGGTGGCTCCATTGAACAGATTATCGCAAGTTGTGAAGTTAATTTCGAAACACATCCAAAATTTCAAAGCACTGTGAGTCATAGTCTCTTTGATTGTTTTCAAAACACGGTCAAATTTCTAGGCATGCATATTCTTAGCAAGAAGTTGAATCTTTCCAAACTCTCATTCGTTCTTGATACATTGACTGTCTGGTGGGTCCATTGAACAGATTGTCGCAAGTTGCGAACTTAATTTTGAAACACATCCAAAATTTCAAAACACTGTGAGTCATAGTCTCTTTCATTGATTTCAAATAACGGTCAAATTTCTAGGCATCCATATCTTACCTCTATGTAGTGTACGTATAACTTTGAATGTTGACTGTTGGATCAAGACTCGGGAATCCTAATATTTCCAGTCGTTGGATCTTCTTTTCCATTCTAGCACCTAGAAGACTTTATTGATAATCTTCAGCATAATTAATGCTATGCACAAACCTCAAAACACACTTCTCCATCATACTAGAATCTTTTCCCTCGTTTCTCTAGACCATGTTACCAAAAATTTCAAGTGTTGGGTAGCTAATAATCTTTGACTTCTACACATGATGATACAAAGTAGAAGAACGAAATATACACCCATACTTTATAGATGTTCATCAAATATATATTATTTTATGCTTTACCTATTATAATTTTATATAGTGGTGATATTTTAGAAGTCCATTATCTAAGCTTCACGTACAGGGCACATGCAACTTACTGGTTCTTAGCAAGAAGTTGAATCTTTCCAAACTCTCACTGGTTCTTGATACATTGACTGCCTGGTGGGTCAAGTGAACAGATTATCGCAAGGTGTGAAATTAATTTCGAAACTAAACAAGTTTGAACGTTTGATTTGCTATTACTAGTAGTACTTAGTAACCCTACTTTAAAATGCCGCCAAGATCCAAAATGCTTCCTTCCAATGTACACCAACGCATCTGACAAACACACCAGACACATGACAGACATACAGCCACCGTACAAGGCACACATGCGCAGTCGCCAAGCTGTGGACGAGGGAGATATCAACGGGGCCGGTGCATGTGGGGAGAGGGAAGTAAGGATGGTGATGGAAGGAAGCCAAGGAGAGACAAAACACAAATTGTTTTGTATGCATATTTAGAAAAGTACCTGAAATTTACTAGTACTACTACTCACTATACCATGTACCTTGTGTCAGCAACCCATCATAGCTTTGCCCTGACATCGTCCACTCCTTTTCACTGCTCTCACGATGCCTCCCATTTAATTTTCCTCCTCTTTGTTTCCCCTCCATTTATTCTTCTCTTCTGAATATTTGGGGTGAATTTTCTTGTACCCCTGGTTCAATAGAAGTACGACGGAGTATTCAAATTTCTAGGCATGAGTCCTCTTTGTATGAAAAATTGGTTTGTGCCATTCACAACCATATTCTTTGTCCTTTGCTTAATAGAAAAAACATTCTTACTAATACTTGATGATATTGTCAGAATCAGCCAACTATTTGCACACACATGTATATTCGTATATCTTGTTGTTCTTACCACTATATAGTGTACGAATGACTTTGAATGTTGACCGTTGGATCAAGACTCACGAATTCGAACATTTCTAGCCACTGGATTTTCTTTTCCATTCTAGTATCTAGAAGATTCTATTGATAATCTTCAGCATAATAAATGCTATGCAAAAACTTCAAAATATAGTTCTCCATCATACTAGTAGAATCTTCTCCCTCGTTTCTCTAGACCATGTTATAAAAAAATCAAGTGTTAAGTAGCTAATAATCTTTGACTTCTACATGATGATACAAAGTACAAGAACCAAATATACACCCATACTTTATAGATGTTGATCAAATTTGTAAATTTTTGTACTTTACCTATTCTAATTTATATAGTGATGATATGTCATACGTCTATTATCTGAGTCTCGCATGCAGGGCACATGTAACTTACTAGTATATACTAGTTCATGTATTTTACTAAACTATACCTCGTCTTAGTAACACATCTTAAATTTGCTCTGACATCGCACCGCCTTCAACTCCTCTTCGTTGCTCTCGCGTCGCCCTTGATTTCTCTACAACTACAATGGAGCAGTTTTGAATTGGATACATCACACCAATCATGACCGTTAGATTTTTAGATCCAATGGTTCAGAGCAGCCGGATTCAGGTTGAACGGTACATAGATAAAACTCCACCATGTTCTAGAACCATCATGTCACACCCCTTTCCCAAAAAACTGATAGCTTTGTAGGATGTATTCTCGGTATGTGTAGATAGTTATTATTAATAGCCTTAATGTATGTCTTTTTTCTCTAACAAGACTGTTGGTTAACAATAACTCAATGTTTGTTAACAAAAACATTTCATACAATATATAAGTGTGTAGCATATGCCTTTTACTAGTATTCTACGCTCATAGTCTCTTTGGATGTTTTCAAAACACGGTCAAATTCCTGCTAGGCATGCATATTCTTTGCAAGAAGTTGAATCTTTCCAAACTATCACTCGTTCTCGATACATTGACTGCATGGTGGGTCCATTGAACAGATTTTTGGAAGGTGTGAAGTTAATTTCGAAACACAGCCAAAATTTCAAAATCGATGAGTCATAGTCTCTTTGATTGTTTTTAAAACACGGTCAAATTTCTAGGCATGCATATTCTTAGCAAGAAGTTGAATCTTTCCAAACTCTTACTTGTTCTCGATACATTGATTGCCTAGTGGGTCCACTAAACAGATTATCATAAGGTGTGAAGTTAATTTCGAAACACAACCAAAATTTAAAAAAATGGTGAGTCATAGTCTCTTTGATTATTTTCAAAACACGGTCAAATTTCTAAGTATGCATATTCTTACCAAGAAGTGTGAATCTTTCCAAACTACCACTTGTTCTTGATGAAGGATTTATGCCCTAGAGGCAAATAATAAAGTGTATTATTTGATATATCTCATGTATGTTCATAATACGTTTCATAATGTGCTATAACTATGTTAATACGAAACGTTAATACACGTGTGGTATGTAAACAAACCATGTCTCTAGTTACCTCTAGTGAACTAGTTCATTGGTCATGAGGATGGTCTATGTTTCAAGATCATGGGCATTTATGCCAACTGACAATGAGGTCATGTTATTAGTTAAATAACATGATAGACAAACATTCGACCGTTATATCGTAATGAGATATAGTTACAAAGTTCACCATTGATGATAAAACACAGAGAACCTCGCAACCTGATCCTTTGACTGTGAGGTAATGCAAATCACCATTCTGGAAGAAGCTTAGATGGGTATCAAGACTCATCTTGTAACAGGGTGATCAAAAAGGTGCCACTCAGGTTTTCCGAAGGAATGTGTAGAGGAGTACATATCAATACTAGGATTTGTCTAGTCCATGTAGCGGATAGATACATGTGGCCATCTCGGTGACGTTGCATTAATGAAGCTTGCAAGCATGTGACTAGGTCACGGAATGTATCGACATGAGAACGAGAAAACAAGTTCATCAGTAACGAGATTGAACTAAGGTATAGAGATACCGAAGATCAAGTCTCGGATGAATTAGGTATCATATGACAAAGGGAATGGGAAACAACTATCGCACGGTTCGAGCGATTGTATTCATGAAACGCACGGGGGTCACATGGCCACCCAGGTCCCTCTGTTGATCATTGATATGAGAGTGATCTCTAGCATGTCCAGAATGTTTCCGAACCGAAGGATGGCATGCTTAAGGGTAGGGACGCTTAGGGTAGATGACGTATCGTATGATAAATAGAGAGAGAAACCAGAATAGTTCTGGTAACATCTGATGGAGATCGGAAGGGGTCCGGAAGATGTTCCAGAGTGAAGGAATAATATAATATGTGTATTTGAATGTTAATTGGAGAATTAATATTAAATATATATTTTATTTTATTTTTTGAAGGCACTATATTGCTAATGGGCC
Organism: Avena eriantha; assembly: GCA_910589775.1. Taxonomy (NCBI): domain Eukaryota; kingdom Viridiplantae; phylum Streptophyta; class Magnoliopsida; order Poales; family Poaceae; genus Avena; species Avena eriantha. The sequence goes on from OU342745.1 coordinate 154,818,345, forward strand.
TCACCCGAAGGGAGGCCCAAGTGGGCAAGGCGCCTAGGGAGTCGGGGCCAGCCGTCCTAGGGCTGGTGGGCCGCCCCAGTGGGGCCCACCTAGGGCCGGCGGCTGCCCCAAGGTGGCCTACGGATGTGGGGATTAGTCCCACACCTCCTGGCCCCTGGGTGGTGTGCCCCCCTCCCACTATATAAAGGAGTTCCCCCTTCCCCTTGGAGTACACCCATTCCTCTCATTCTCTGTCTCATCTGCTGAGGACTTCCCCGTAATATTGGGAGGACCTCGTGGTTGAGTTCTCCACCTTCACACTACCGTCGTGTGATCGGTGATCCGGCATCTACTTCTTCCGCTGCTTGGCTGGATCGGAGCCCGGTTGACGTCCCCTACACCGGACATGTGACGAACTTCGGAGGCACCACACTTGGGGTGTTGCTCGTCTTCATCAATATACGCCTTCCTGCGTAAGGCATGCCCTTCTCTGCAAAGGTATGGATACTGTATTCCTTCTCCGTTACTTATGTCTACATAGTATAGATCTTGGTATTAGTGTTCGAGTAGATAGAAATTTTTTGTTTTCTGCTACGGAACCCTTCACTTGATACATTAACTGCCTGGTGGGTCCATTGAACAGATTGTTGCAAGGTGTGAAGTTAATTTCGAAACACGACGGAAGTGAGTCATAGTCTCCTTCATTGTTTTCAAGACACGGTGAGTCATAGTCTCTTTGACTGTTTCCAAAACTCGATCAAATTTCTAAGCATGCATATTCTTAGCAAGAAGTGTGAATCTTTCCAAATTATCACTCATTCTCGATACATTGACTGCCTGGTGGGTCCATTGAACAGATTATCGCAAGGTGTGAAGTTAATTTCGAAATACAGCCAAAATTTCAAGACACGGTGAGTCATAGTCTCTTTGATTGTTTCGAAAACTCGGTCAAATTTCTAGGCATGCATATTCTTAGCAAGATGTGTGAATATTTCCAAATTATCACTCATTCTCGATACATTGACTGCCTGATGGGTCCATTGAATAGATTATCGCAAGGTGTGAAGTTAATTTTGAAACACAGACAAAATTTCAAAACAAAGTGAGTCATAGTCTCTTTGATTGTTTCAAAACATGGTCAAATTTCTAGGCATGCATATTCTTACCAAGAAGTGTGATCCAAACTATCACTCATTTTCGATACATTGATTGCCTGGTGGGTCCATTGAACATATTGTCGCAAGGTATGAACTTAATTTCGAAACACAGCCGAAATTACAAAACACGATGAGTCATAGTCTCTTTGATTGTTTTCAAAACACAGTCAAATTTCTAGGCATGCATACTCTCAGCAAGAAGTGTGAATTTGTTCCAAACTATCACTCATTCTCGATACATTGACTTCCTGGTGGGTCCATTGAACATATTGTCGCAAGGTGCAAAGTTAATTTCTAAATACAGCCAAAATTTCAAAACACGATGATTCGTAGTCTCTTTGATTGTTTTCAAAACATGGTCAAATTTCTAGGCATTCATATTGTTAGGAAGAAGTGTGAATCTTTCCAAGCTACCACTCATTCTCAATACATTGACTTCGTGGTGGGTCCATTGAACAGATTATCGCAAGGTGTGAAGTAAATTTTGAAACACAACCAAAATTTTAAAACATGATGAGTCGTAGTCTCTTTGATTTTTTTTCAAAACACGGTGATTCATAGTCAGTTTGATTGTTTTCATAACACTATGAAATGTATAGGCATGCATATTCTTACTAAGAAGTTTAATCTTTCCAAACTATCACTCGTTCTCGATACATTGACTTCCTGGTGAGTCCATTGAACATATTGTTGCAAGGTGTGAAGTTAATTTCCAAACACAGCCAAAATTTCAAAACACGGTGATTCATAGTCTCTTTGATTATTTTCAAAACACGATCAAATTTCTAGGCATGCATATTCTTAGCAAGAAGTTGAATCTTCACAAACTATAACTCATTCTCGATACATTGACTACCTGGTGGGTCCATTGAACAGATTATTGCAAGGTGTGAAGTTAATTTCGAAACACAACCAAAATTTCAAAAGTCGGTGAGTCATAGTGACGAGGGTTAAACTCATCAATGCCCATTTTTATGGACTTAGGTTCGAGGAATTAAGGAGCACTAGAGATCTTGATCGGCTAGCAAACAAGCACACAGGGAGACTCGAAGATTTACCCAGGTTCAGGCCTTGTAGAGGACCCTACTCCTGCTTGTCTACTCTTGATTGATGATGATACGAAGGATTACAATATCACCGATGGCGGTGTATGCGCAGATTAGATCAGGCGTATGTGCTAGGTTTTGCGGTGTCTAGATCTATTGTGGGAGAGGTGGAGAAGTTATGTCGCGTCCTCCTCGTTGGACCCTCCTAGCCTTTATATATGGGCAGGCTAGGTCTCATGTACCAATATGACTTGGTTACAAGTTAGATTAGAATTCTAGTATTGAGCTTTCCTTGTCTTGTGCACTTGGAGTCCATGTCCATCTGGGCTTCGCACCACCCGAACTATCTTCGGCTTCGTGAACCTTGGCACGTTTGTCGAGTGGGCCTTCCATTGAGCCGCACCAAGTAGGCCAATAGTAGGTGCATGTCGGGCATACCTATGTCAGTAGCCCCCGAGTGTCCAGTCGAATCGTAGATTCGGGTGGAGACTTAGTTGATCTTGAATCTTGCATTAGGATGTCAGAGTCAATAATTGTGTTGAGTGCGAAGCACTCACCCGTAAGTTCATCGGGTCAGCCAGATTTGTAGCCGTTCATAGGGATTATGGTAAACGTTCCTGGTGCGCTCGACGGATCAGGACCATTTAATTGCTCTAGGGAAAAAACAACGCTACCTACTCAAACTCGAGTCCCCGGACTAGAACCTAGAAATTGCTGGCGTAGTTCGACTCATGCCGCGGAGGCCTCACTGTGTCAAACTCTAGTTTTAATGCATAGGTACCCAACATGTCCATCGGGATTTTCTTCATGTCGTAGACATGGTATTTTCTAGTAGAGCGCAGCAGATGCGGTTGCCAGGCCATCAGATTAGATCTGTAGGTCTTATCTTTATGTCGTAGACACAACATCCGAATGTTTATCACTGCGGAGGTGTTTCGGGTGGTCAAGGAGACGTTGTCGCTAAACTTGACATTGCAACGTAAGTGAGCGGAGTCACCAATGAGTTCGATTGCTGTAAGCGAGTCGACATTGTGGACGCAGTCGACACAATGGACTATAGGGTGTGCGACCAGCGCTCCCTATGGGAGTAGCCCCCGAGTGTTTGTTCGAGTCCTAGACTCGAGCAGAGACTCATAGTCATCGGTTGCATAGAAACAACGATCCAGAAGTACTTCGGATGATCTTGTGAATGCCATCAATGTCAGCACTTTTTCAAATGCGCAACCAGCGCTCCCTATGGGAGTAGCCCCCGAGTCCTAAGTCGAATCGTGGATTCGAGTGAGGATTCAGAGCGTGCCACTCGAAGATCTTGTATATGCTCGTCAGTGCTCCAGTTTGGAATACCCCCGAGTGTTTGGCGGAGTCATAGACTCGGGCAAAGACTCGAGTCTTGTATCTTGTAGTGGTAGTCGAAAATCATGCGAGGAGAAACCGCTGACCCGAAAGTGCACCGAGTCAGCGTGTCACGCATAAGGAGCTTGAATCGACGATGTAGTTGGAGTCGACACATTCACTTCTATCAGGTGCGCGGCCAACGTCGCGTGTGTGTAGCATCAAGCGATGCAACCATCCGAGGAGGTACTCGACTCAGGTCTTGAGTGTATGTCGTAGCCAGCTGTTTTGTGGACTCCTGTTGGAGGACCCAATAGAATATCCTAATGCAGTCGATATCCATATAAGCTGCAAAAAATGCAAGGAATTGTGAAGTATCTATATCTTGTAAGGAATATTTGATTGTCGGCTTGTCAATAATATTTTCTGGTTCCAATCGAGTCAACACTTTTGCACTGTTTTCTAGGCCTTTTCATTAGCCTGGTTACCCTTAGTCTTAGTACCTTGCTGAGGTGCTCAGAGTTCAAGGATTCGACGATCAGGCAGAATCAGCTACTCGAGCTATCGCGTATGAGGTGCACGAGTGCGTGGAGTCGACGACACATTAGGTTACTCGAAGAGGGCGCAACCCCGGAGTGTTTCGAGTGTGAGTTAAAAAGAAATCAGCTCTCAGTAGAGAGAACTTAGCTTTATTGATAGTTGTCGTGATGAATGAGTCACAAGATCCAATGTGATCAGCGGGTCGCGGGAGTCGGGGGAGCCCCTGAGTCACCCGATATGAAGACCGCAACAGGTCATTGAAGTTGAAGACCGGGGCGGGTCGCCAAAGCGGAGGGAGGCCCCGAGCCCCCGAGTCGTTGGAGCCGAAGATCATAGTGAACCGCTGGAGTCGAAGACTACAGCAGGTCGCAAGATCGACACTGGATGAGTAGTCAATGTGGTGGTCGAGAGTTGTTCAGCGGTCATGTAGTTGACGTAGCAGCGGGTCACACGGTGGACGTAATCAACGTGGCGGATCGGAGTCGCATGGTGATGACGAGTTGCCACATCCCGAGACAGTAATGGGACATAGCAGTCGAATGACGCCTCGTCACTTGGCGCCGACCATGGGGACTGATGACCCACAAGTATAGGGGGTGTATCGCAGTATTTTCGAGGGAAGTGAAACCCAATTTATTGATTCGACACAAGGGGAGCCAAAGAATATTTATAATCCTTAACAACCGAGTTGTCAATTCAGCTGCACCTGGAAACAATCTTGCTCATGGCAGTTTATTAGTAGCAGCAGTTTTGTAGTAGGAATAGTAAAGTAGCAGTAGTACTAAAGTAAAGACAGTAGTAACAAAGCAGTAAACAGTAGGATTTGAGTGTGGTAGGCATAGGGATGGATGGACGGGCTTTTCATGGAGAAGATAATTTACATAGCAATCAGAACATAGGGCAATTGCAGATAAATCATATAAAGCATCCATGTACTAGATAATCCTAGGCATGTGTTCCATATATAGTCATACGTGCTCGCAATGAGAACTTGTACAACATCTTTTGTCCTGCCAGCCCGTTTGCAGCGGGGTCTCAAGGGAACTACTGGCAATTAAGGTGCTCCTTTTAATAGAGCACCAGAGAAAAGCATTAACACTCCATGAACACATGTGATCCTCACATCAAAGTCATTCCCTCTGGTTATTCCGATTTCTGTCACTTCGGGGCCATTGGTTCCGGACAACAACGTGTGTATACAACTTGCAGATAAGACCATAAACAATACTATCATAATGAATCAATAACATGTTCAGATCTGAAATCATGGCACTCGGGCCCTAGTGACAAGCATTAAGCATAACAAGTCGCAACAAAGTCATAAAGCACTAATAGAAGATACTAGGCACCATGCCCTAACAATTTGATGCCATTACATGAACAATCTCATCCAATCCCTACCATCCCCATAGCCTACAGCGGGGGATTACTCACTCATAGATGGGGGAAACATGGATGGTCGAAGGAGAAGCGATGGTGATGATGATGGCGATGTTCCCCGTCCCGGCAGGGTGCCAAAACGGAGTTTCTGGTGCTGTTTCGTGGAATCTGGTGGTGGCGGCGGAGCAGAACTCCTTCTGGAAAAACGTCGAACCCTCCTGAGTTTTTAGGTCAGAAGGCAACTTATAGGCGAAGAGGGAGACCGAAGGGCAGTCTGGGGCGAGCAAACCACCCCCTGGCACGGCCAGGTGGTGTGGCTGGGCCCCAGCCCCTCTCCGTCTCGTATTCTGGCTCCAGGTGTCCCTCGGTAAAATAATCACTTTGGCTTTTGTCCCGTCCAATTCTGAGAATATTCATTTTCTGACTTTCCTGGAACCAAAAACAGCATAAAACAGGGAGCTGGCACTGTGGCTCTTGTTAATAGGTTAGTCCAAGAAATCATATGAAAAGTACTCCAAAGTATGGACAAAACATAAGAAAGTAGATAAAACCAAGCATGGAACATCAAAAATTATGGATACGTTTGCGACGTATCAACATCCCCAAGCTTAACTCCTGCTCGTCCTCGAGTAGGTAAGTGATAAAGAAAGAATAATTTTTGAAGTGGCATGCACCATCATAAACTTGATCGAAGTATTTGTAAAACATTCAAAGCTGGGATCATAGTACTTCAATCATAACATGAAAGACAAAATTCTAGCAATAAGACATAGCAACTATGTTGCAACATGAAAAGGCACAAACAAAAGACTCATGAATAACAATGCTTTGCAAGACGTTTGTTTGTTTTAGATAAAGAAAACATAGCATAGTGGCATTCAGCTTGTCCCTCATAGAGTAGCAAACATAAATGCATAGGACACCTTCAAATTTTACAAGAGTGACTAGATATGAATAGTTTAAAACAAGCAATATCAAGGTATGCATCAATCAACAAGTCTTGGGACAATGCACATAGAACTAAGAATGGCCACTATGCTCTCAAGAAAGTTCTCAAAGAATATGTGGAGACTCAACAAGTAAAAGAAAAGGTTTTGAATAGTTTGAAAGGCTTCCAAATGCTGAAAGTATGGTACTTGTTAGCTTTGAGCTCTCATTGCCCCTATCATAAGCATCTTGATGGTGTTTAAGGTTAAAGTGACACAACTAAGAGGATATGCTTGACAAGTTACGAAGACCGAACCTCATGCTACTCAACTTTAGTCACGAGTAAGCTCTTGTCATTGTAAGTATATACATATCATAGAGAACCGCCAACGGAGTACCCCTTGCACATGATACAGGAGCTATCCCATAATCAAAATGACAAGGCAAGTAGACAATGAGCATCTCGGCGATCTTTTTATTTACTATGTGCATAGGTTTTTACTGAGGATGCTTCATAGAATGCTCATTATGGTTATGCTGCAAGTTTCCACCATGATTAGGCATGGCTTGGGCTAGCGGCCTAGGAGTTTCTCTAACATACATACAAACTCCATGATCTTACAAGTTCCACTTTTATTTCACACCGTCGGGATCAATAAGCAAAAGAACATGATATCAACGAGGTACTAAGTACCAATGCAATGTTGAAAGCGTTCCCCATGATACATGGTTCTGCTAACTTCAACTTATAAAGCACAAGAATGTACACAACAAAGAAGGACGCAATGGTTCAGGTTTACTAAATGCAAGAAAATAAAGTGTGCCATCAAGTTCGTGAGAGCTTTACTAACTAACTTTCTCATAACAAGCAAACATTTTATTCGGAAGAAAACAAGGCATATTGAATATGCACGGAAGTAGGAAATGATGCTAATAGGTAGGTATGGTGAACACTATGGCAATATTTGGTTTTAGGGAGTTGGAAACATGAGTAAAACATACTCAGTGAAGGTGAAGGCTAGCAATATCAAGGGAGCGACAAACGAGAGAGAAATAATGGCCATAATCATGCAGAGCGACAAAACATCATTGATCAAAGCATAAAGTGATACTACAAGCTGAAAACTAAAGGATCATAAAGGCTATGGTGACTTGAGATAGTCATAAAATGGTGTGAGCATGTGCCAAGTCAACCCAAATAAAGCTTCAAAGGAGAATACCACTATACTATGCTTTAATATGCTAAAACGACGCATGATTCATCCAAGGAACATTAAGCAATCTCAATTGTTTATAACAAGTCATGCTATAGCAAAGAATACCAAGCATAAAGCCAAAACAATATCAAGCATGGCATGACAAAGAATAGGCCACAGTCAAAAACACGCTCTTTTTACCACATAAGCATGAACTTTCCTACTCTTTTCCAAACCAAACCAAACTATTTGCAACCCAATGTATGAAAGAGGGGGTCCAACCAATTTATTCCGAAAACTAAGAAAACCAAGCAAACGAAAAACCAAAACGAAAATGAAAAAGAAGACGCTCCAAGAACAACACAATTGTGCATGAAACAATAAAAATGAAGTGTTTGGAAGAAACCTCGGATTTTTATTGATGAAGGGGATGCCTTGGGCATCCCCAAGGTTTGACGCTTGTACTTCATGGATATTTCTTGGGGTGACACGCGTGGCATCCCCAAGCTTGAGCTTTAGTGCCTCCTTCATCTCATTACTCATTCCTTCCACACACCTAAAATTTTTCCTTCATACAAAACTTCACACAATCTTTATTAGCAACATTAGTGCACTCGAGATAATAGGTCTTAAGGTTCAGTTCTAACACCAAATAAACTTCCATTAGAACACTAGATACAGTAGCACTTCCCTCAAAAATCTCAATTCCCCAAAAGAACTCAAAAAGGAACCAACAATAAGCAAATGCAGAAAATGGCAGAAATCTGTCAAAACAGACCAGCGGGTAAAGACAAAAAAATTCGAAGACCTTGTGTTGCTCAAATCAAAAATTGTTGAACTAAATAAAGTTAGTAACAACCTGGGTCAGAAGCAAAAAAATTCACGCCTCAAAAAGACATTCAGAGATTTTACACGAATTTTTATGGTGAAGCACAGAAATCTGTTTCGGGACAGCAACTTTCCCAACCATTACTTCTCTCTCATTAGAGGTTACTCTTGGCACAAAACGCAAAAAAAAGGATAAGGAGCGGTTATTACTGAGGTAATAACTTCCAAGACTCATCTAAAACTTTTGGGTTATCTCCCAATAAGTACTTTTCTTTAACGCCTTTAAGTTAGGCATAAGCAAAAACTAAAATGGATAGAATAGAAATAAGCGGAGATAATCATGGTGAAAACATTGTTTTGTTCAATGAAATCATTTTGTTAACAAGGTTGATCAGGTATTGTTACCAAAACAATTTCATATGAGACAAAACTTTGTATTCCACTAATGATGATGTTACCTCAACCTTGATAGCAATGGTCCCAATCATAATAGTTTCAAATTTTTCTCTTGGTATGGGAAAATATATTTCTCTAACTTGAATGCCCTCATCATGTTCAGTTGAATTCAAAACCATAAGTCCTATCAATCTTCTTGGGAAAATAGACAGTATGTTCCTTGTCATTAACATTGAAGGTCACCTTCCCTTGATTACAATTAATAACAGCTCCTGCAGTATTTAAGAAAAGGTCTCCCAAGAATAATAGACATATTATCATCTTCAGGCATAATAGTTTGAGAGGATGCTCACATAAGAAATATGAGTTGAAGTAAAAGAGAGCATCAAGAAGCAAATTCAAAACACATTTAAGTCTAACCCACTTCCTATGCATAGGAATCGTGTATGCAAATAAATTCACAAAGAACAATGTGAAAGGCACAGGAAGATAAAACAAGAGTAACTTCAAACCTTTCAGCACATAGAGAGGTGCTTCAATACCATGAAAACTTCTACAACCATATTTTCCTGTCTCATAATAATTTTCAGTAGCCTCATGAATAAACTCAACAATATAACTATCACATAAAGCATGCTTTTCATAATCTACAAGCACTAGAGCTTTATTATAATCATTTTCAAAAGAATCCTCAGGAACATAACATTCATCCTCCTTTAGTAAGCATGGAGGACAATCAAATAATGTAAGGGATAAAGAGTTACTCTCATTAGAAGGTAGGCATGGGTAGCTAATCCATTCTTCCTCCTTTTGTTCATCACTCTCCTCCTCCTCTTTTTCATCTAATGAGATTTCAGGTTCATCAATTTCCTCTTTTTCATCTAATGAGATTGACTAATGTCTCTTCCATTTGTGGAAAACATCTATTAATATAATCAAGAATATAGCCATTTTCTTCCTTGTAATTATTAAAGAAAAATTTAAGTATACCATAAACCTTATATTTGTAAGGTGAATCATCAATATTTTCAAGCAAACTAGCAAGTTCAAAAGCACCCTTCCAAGCAATAAATTCTTCAATTTGTTCCGCATCATAAAATTCATAAATTCCTTTAACATAAAAAGATATGGTAACATTATCATTAAACTCACATTGAGAAGGGAGGTGTTTATACCTCTTACAGCAACAAGATTTATCACAGCAATAAGTAACATTATAAGTAGAGCACATGTTTCTAGCAATGGTATACAATCTATCAATTTGTTCCCATAAGTGTTTCCCTTTTTGTGACAAGTGGTGTTCCTTATAATAATATTTTTGATCTTCCGTGAACCAACCTTGCCAATAAGATTCAGTTTCAAAGAAACCATCCATTCATAAAAATCATGATAAAGCAAGACAATAACAGACCAATGAAAATACCAACTAGAGTAGGAACTATTTTTTGTATTTTTTGATAAAGAAACAAGAAAACAAGGCAGAAATAAACTAAGATTGAACAATAGTGATTCCAGGTGGACTTGATAAATAAAGCTATGCTCCTCGGCAACGGCGCCAGAAAATAGTCTTGATGACCCATAAGTATAGGGGGTGTATCGCAGTATTTTCGAGGGAAGTGAAACCCAATTTATTGATTCGACACAAGGGGAGCCAAAGAATATTTATAAGACTTAACAACTGAGTTGTCAATTCAGCTGAACCTAGAATCAATCTTGCTCACATCAGTTTATCAGTAGCAACAGTTTTGTAGTAGGAATAGTAAAGTAGCAGCAGTAGTAAAGTAAAGACAGCAGTAACAACAGCAATAAACAGTAGGATTCGAGTGCGGTAGGGATAGGGATGGATGGATAGGCGTTGCATGGACAAGACAATTCACATAGCAATCAGAACAAAGGGAAATTGCAGATAAATAAGATGAAGCATCCAAGTACTAGATAATACTAGGCATGTGTTCCATAAATAGTCATACGTGCTCGCAATGAGAACTTGCACAACATCTTTTGTCCTGCCAGCCCGTTTGCAGCGGGGCCTCAAGGGAACTACTGGAAATTAAGGTGCTCCTTTTAATAGAGCACCAGAGCAAAGCATTAACACTCCGTGAACACATGTGATTCTCACATCAAAGCCATTCCCTCCGGTTATCCCGATTTCTGTCACTTCGGGGCCATTGGTTCCAGACAACAACGTGTGTATACAACTTGCAGATAAGACCATAAACAATACTATCATAATGAATCCATAACATGTTCAGATCTGAAATCATGGCACTCGGGCCCTAGTGACAAGCATTAAGCATAACAAGTCACAACAAAGTCATAAAGCACTAATAGAATATACTAGGCACCATGCCCTAACAATCTGATGCTATTACATGAACGATCTCATCCAATCCCTACCATCCCCATAGCCTACAGCGGGGGATTACTCACTGATAGATGGGGGAAACATGGATTGTCGAAGGATAAGCGATGGTGATGATGATGGCGATGATCTCCTCCAATTCCCCGTCCCGGCAGTGTGCCAGAACGGAGTTTATGGTGCTGTTTCGTGGAATCTGGTGGTGGCAGCGGAGCGGAACTCCTTCTGGAAAAACGTCGAACCCCCTTGAGTTTTTAGGTCAGAAGGCAACTTATAGGCGAAGAGGGAGACCGAAGGGCAGTCTGGGGCGGGCAGACCACCCCCTGGCGTGGCCAGGTGGTGTGGCTGGGCCCCAGCCCCTCTCCGTCTCGTATTCTGGCTCCAGGTGTCCCTCGGTAAAATAATGACTTTCCTGGAACCAAAAACAGCAGAAAACAGGTAGCTGGCACTATGGCTCTTGTTAATAGGTTAGTCCAAGAAATCATATGAAAAGTACTCCAAAGTGTTGACAAAACATAAGAAACTAGATAAAACCAAGCATGGAACATCAAAAATTATGGATACGTTTGCAACGTATCAAGGACTAGGAGCACTGATGTCATGGCTTCTTCGGCTCCGTCAACCGCGATCTACAACTCTGCTATAGAAAATATTCGCTAGCTCTTTGGCACTTTCGACTTCACCATCTACACGCCGGCCACTCGCCCGGCCTTCGAGTCCGTGGGCGATGGGATCGGCCTAGCGATCGGGAGCTTACGCTTCCAAGTTGGTTAGCTGGGCACACTTCTCCTCCCTGATCAGCCAACGGTTCCCGCGATTGCTCCAGCATCGTGGTTTCCGCCACCAATCGGCACCCTAAGCGAGCTCAATCCTCCGACAACAGTTGGGAGTACGGACGCGACAGCAGTCGCGGATCCAATATGGGCGACCTGGCCACCAAGGATGGAGCCTGTGGCTCTAGATCTGAGAGTTGTGGGAGCAACAGCTTCCCCAATCACTTCATGTGCACCGTCATCAATGCAGGCGACACTGGTGTCAATCGCGACAACACCGACACTGGTCCATCTAACGGTGGGAATAGTGGCCCCACCAATGGAGCGCCCACCAACGAAGCGCCCATCAACGGTGCTCCTGTCAACAGTGCACCCATCAACAATGGAACAGACGATGCCAATTGACGAGGGTTAAACTCATCAATACCTATTGTTATGGACTTAAGTTCGAGGAATTGAGAAGCACTGGAGATCTCGATCGGCTAGCAAACAAGCACACAGAGAGACTCAAAGATTTACCCAGGTTCAAGCCTCGTAGAGGACCCTACTCCTGCTTATCTGCTCTTGATTGATGATGATCCGAAGGATTACAATATCGCCGATGGCGGTGTATGCGCAGATTAGATCTGGCGTATGTGTTAGGTTTTGCGGTGTCTAGATCTATTGTGGGAGAGGTGGAGAAGTTATGTCGCATCCTCCTCGTTAGACCCTCCTAGCCTTTATATATGGGGAGGCTAGGTCTCAGGTACCAATATGAGTTGGTTACAAGTTAGATTAGAACTCTAGTATTGAGCTTTCCTTGTCTTGTGCACTTGGAGTCCGTGTCCATCTAAGATTCACACCACCTGAACTATCTTTGGCTTCGTGAACCTTGGCACATCGTCGAGTGGGCCTTCCGTTGAGCCGCACCAAGTAGGCCAATAGTAGGTTCCTGTCGGGCATACCTATGTCACATAGTCTCTTTGATTGTTTCCAAAACATAGTAAAATTTCTAGGCATGCATATTCTTAGCAAGAAGTTGAATTTTTCCAAACTATCACTTGTTATCGATACATTGTCTTCCTGGTGGGTCCATTGACCAGATTATCGCAAGGTGTGAAGTTAATTTTGAAACACAGCCAAAATTTTAAAACACAATGAGTCATGGTCTCTTTGATTGTTTTCAAAACATGGTCAAATTTCTAGGCATGCATATTCTTAGAAAGAAGTGTGAATCTTTCCAAACTATCATTCGTTATCAATACATTGACTGCCTGGTGGGTCCATTGAGTAGATTATCGCAAGGTGTCAAGTTAATTTTGAAACACATCCAAAATTTCAAAACATGCTGAGTCATAGTCTCTTTGATTGTTTTCAAAACACGGTGAAATTTCTGGGCATGCATATTCTTAGCAAGAAGTTGAATCTTTCTAAACTATCATTCATGCTCGATACATTGACTGCCTGGTGGGTCCATTGAACAGATTATCGCAAGGTGTGAAGTTAATTTTGAAACACAGCCAAAATTTCAAACCATGGTGAGTCATAGTCTGTTTGATTGTTTTCAAAACATGGTTAAATTTGTATGCATGTATATTCTTAGCAAGAAGTTTAATCTTTCCAAACTCTCACTCGTCGTGGCCACCCTCCATTCGATCCGGGCTTGATATCCCCACGCTCTCTCCCTAGTTTTTTTGTAGGGTTGCTCTCTCCCTAACTTTGTTCAAGTTTGGTGGTCGAGCACCAGTTTGCCACATAGGCCAACAAAAAATTACTCCTTTAAGTTTGCCACCATGATCTTCAAACAAACTAGGCTTTTTTTTGTTGTTTTTTACAGTTTGAAATTTGTGAGGTTTTTCGTGGTGCTCTACTTCTATAATTTTACATTTTGAGGCTTTTATGATGCTTTTTATAATCAGGAGGCAAGCCAAATAGCTTTGACCAACGGCCCTAGTATGCAACATACTCCAGACATTCAACGTTGTTGGTTTGTGCCCAAATTTCCCCAAAATTTATGTTTGCATAGAAGAAAACAAAATCCGAGGGACCCAAATTTCATCGCGCCACACAAAATGGGTAGACGCGCAAAGACCCACCGGAACGTCGGTCATTCTCAAGTCTTAAACCAAAAACCTGCCGAACCGAAGAAATGTACTAGGGAGGCCACATTTTTATCGCCACAATAACTGTCTTGTCTTGAATCGATAGCCACTTTTTGCAGCCTTCGTTCATAAAAAAACTTTCTATAGCATTGTTTTGACCGAGTTGTGTGAAGCATGGTGTTGAAGTAGCCTTCACTAAAATCTTGTGGTGTACTACTCCGTATTATGTAGAGTGCATAGCCTCAGCTAGTCAGCCGCCACTGGTGCGGCGATACCTTATTACTACAAGTAGTACAGTACATTTTTATGTAGGAGCATGGCTCTAGGATGGATCATGGGACCCCATATTCAATTTCCTCAATGCTGCATAAAAATTATGTACTGCGGGCACTACATCGGCTAGCCGAGTTTCCAGGGAACCACTCCAATATTGGGAGCGTCGGCGGATTCCACCAAGAGCAAACCGGCGATGGAAAAAGATGAGTTGTCGCCGATAACTGTTTTATGCCCCCACGACGGCTGTGTCACCATGGTCGCCTACCACGAGCTCGACAACCACAATACCGCATGCCCATACAGCCGGTGCGGCTGCATGGAGGTCGGCTGCATGTTCACCGCCTCGCCGGCCGTGCTACTTTTCCACCTCAAAGGCGTCCACCAGGTATAAGTATATAGGCTATCGTACGGCCAACCCATGGAGTGTATATTAACGATGTCATTATCGTCCTTTCCGCCATCCATGGTCATCATTTACGGTGATGACGCTAGCGTGTTCAGCCTCATCATCGGCAAGCTCGGCAAGGCCGCTACCATTTCCTCGGTGTGCGTCAGGGCGGTCACGTGCTCCTGGCCTCGGTACTAGGTAAAGCTATGCGCGACTGGCCCACAGTCGCCGACGGACTTATCGACGGACATCCTTAATGGGGTCATTGAGACGACAAGCTGCATGTCGCCCGATAGTGTCGGCCTCGAAGATCTAACGTTCCTCACGGTGCCGCCATGGTAGATTACCATGGCTGATGGACAGTACCGAATGATCATGGTGTGGTCTTTCTGCGTTTGCATCGACATGATGAATTGGTCTTAATCTTCGGCTAAGTGATCCTAACATGATGATAATGATGTATTACTAGTTAATTTATTGTAGATAAGTACCACTCGTTTACTAGTTAATGTAGTAGTAGTAGTCGGAGGCAGGGTCTCTTTAGGCACTAGGAAGGGTGTATTTTGACTATAAACTGACTTTGATGCTAATGTTTATATTTTGGATTTTAAGTTTTTTCTGAAATTGTTCAACTACTATCCCACGTGCCCATTGCTAGGGCATGGCCGCGATCTAGTATATGTTGGGTTCGCGGCATAGAAAACAAAAAAGATTCCTACGATGAGAACTATACGCCAAGATCTATCCACTAGATACAGAGAAACGGGTGGATATACATCCATAGAGAACTTACCCTCGAAGACAACAAAGTTTTGTTAACAAGTTGGACCTTGTGGATGATGTAGTCGTATGCTTGCCGATCTCAAGATCGTGTGGAAGTCCTAGCGTCGCAAATCAGCAGCGCATCCGTCCTCGCACACACGTTCAAGCCACCGGACAACCTCCACCTCCTTGCTCCAGTGAATCAGCAGAAGTAGCAACTCCTTCCAGACACAAGGCCACCGGGAACATGTATCTCGCTAATCCGAGACCATGGGGGAATATCTAGAGGGGGAGAGAGATCCTTCACGAGGAGGTGTGTTTTGTGAGGGAGGAGAGGGGGATTTTTATAGGAGAGGGGGCTACTCCCCTCCCATGGACAGCGGCCAAAGGGGGGTACCCCCACCTCTTCCTCATTCATGTGGTGGAAGCTCCACTCACATCAATTCAAGCTCCACCCAAAGTTCCACTCACATGCATTAAATTTCCACCAAATTTAATGCAACTCTCAATTAATAAAACTCTTTTATTTATTTTATTCAGAATTTTGTTAATTACTTTAATTAACAAACATTCACATAAAACCCCTTGCAACATTTCAATATCACATGCAGACCCACTTTCTGCAATTTCACCCGAAACAATTCCGGTTTCCATCGAAATAATTCCAGCGCTTTGTAGTTCTTTCGTCTGAAACATATGTGCTTCAAAATGGTGTTCGCTAACCCTTAAGTGTGTCACCCTATGGCTCGCGAATAATGCAGACATGATTGAGACCCTTCTCAAATCAATAATCAGAAGCGGGACCTGGAGATCCATCCTGACTCCTGCACATTCAATGATGACTTCTGTGATCGTGAGAACCTTTAACGCTAGTAACTTAATCCCTTTGTCTCATGAGATAATACATGTCCGAGATTCGATCATCGGTATCCAAATACCTAGTTTGACCTCGTTACCGACATGCACTCTTTTCTCGTTCCCGTGATATAACATTTTAGTGATCACATCACTTGCTTGCAAGCTATCTTAATGTGATATCACTGAGAGGGCCCAGAGTATATCTCTCCATCATCAGGATTGAAAAAATCCACTCTTGATCATGAGCCTCAACATAAAACCTTTGTAGCACTGAACCCACCTTTATAGTCACCCTGTTACGGTGTGACATTTGATGTTATCAAGATACTCTTCTGGTGTTAGGAATTAACATGATCTCATGGTCTAAGGACTAAGACTACTTCATATGATGTTATAGCAATAGAAACATAATGACTTTCATCGTAATGCTATACTTTAGATGAATGTTCATCACATCATTTCACAAATGATGTGACCTCGTTATTAACAACATCCAATGTCCATGATAAGGAAACGTTGATCATCTTGTTAATCAACGAGCTAGTCTATAAGAGAGGCATAACTAGGAACCCTTTTTGTTTATTAAACACACATGCTGCTCTGTTCAAGAGAATTACATATCCGGATTGAGACTTAGAGTCATACGGATCGGTGTCAAAGCTAGCATAGACATAACACTTAGCGACCAGCTCTTCTTCACCTCCGTATATAAGAAACATATCCTTAGTTCTTCTTAAGTACTTAAGGATATTCTTGACCGCTATCCAGTCTTCCGAACCTGGATCAGATTGGTACCTACTAGTCAAACTAATAACATGTGCCACATCCGGTCTTGTACATAGCATGGCGTACATTATAGAGCCTATGGCTGAGGCATAGGGGATCTTATCCATTATCTCTCTTTCTTCCGCCGTAGCCAGACTTTCAGTCTTACTCAATGTCTTGCCTTGCAACATAGGTAAGAACCCCTTCTTACTTCCGTCCATATTAAACTTCTTTAATATCTTATCAAGGTATGTATTTTGCGATAGCCCAATTAGGCGTCTTGATCTATCTCTATATATTTTAATGACTAATATATATGAAGCTTCACCAAGGTCTTTCATCGAAAATTTGCTGTTTAGATAACTTTTAACACTATTTAAAAGATCTATATCATTTCCAATCAATAATATGTCATCCACATATAATATCAGAAATGCCACATTTCTCCCACTCACTTTCTTGTAAAAACAAGCCTCTCCATAAGTTTGGACAAATCCAAACTCTTTGATCACCTCATCAAAGCGGAGATTCCAACTCCGGGATGTTTGCTTCAGTCAATAGATGGATCGCTGAAGTTTGCATACCTTATAAGCATCCTTAGGATTGACAAAACCCTTAGGTTGTATCATATACAACTCTTCTTCAATAATACCATCGAGGAACGTAGTTTCAACATCCATCTGCCATATTTCATAATCAAAATATGCAGCAATTGCTAACATAATCCTAACCGACTTAAGCATCGCTACAGGAGAAAATGTCTCATCATAGTCAACTCCTTGAATTTTTCGAAACCCCTTTGCGACAAGTCGATATTTATAGATGGTCACATTACCATCAGCATCAGTTTTTCTTTTGAAAATCCATTTATTCTCAACGGCCTTTCAATCATGAGGTAAGTCCACCAAGGTCCAAACCTGGTTTTCGTACATGGATTCCATCTCAGATTTCATGGCTTCTAGCCATTTGTTGGAATCCGGCTCATCATCGCTTCTTCATACATTGTAGGGTCATCCATTTCATCAATCATGAAATTCATAACAGGATTGCCGTACAGTTCAGGAGCTGCACGTGTCCTTCTTGACCTGCGAGGTTTGGTAGTGTCCTCTTTCGGAGTTTCATGATCATTATCATTAGCTCTCTCTTCATTAGGTGAAGAAAAATCTGAAAAAACTTCCGGTGCTACGCTACTCGCCATTTCATGAAGAGAAGGTTCAACAACCTCTTCGAGTTTTACCTACCTACTACTCACATCTTTCGCGAGAAACTCCTTCTCAAGAAAGGATCCATTCTTGGCAAAAAAAAACCTTTCCCTTGGATCTGTGATAGAAGGTATACCCAACCGTTTCCTTAGGGTATCCTATGAAGACGCATTTTTCCGCTTTAGGTTCGAGATTATCCGGCTGAACTTTCTTCTCATAAAAATTGCATCCCCAAACTTTGAGAAATGACAGCTTAGGTTTGTCTCCAAACCATTATTCATACGGTGTCATTTCAACGGATTTAGATGGTGCCCGATTTAAAGTGAATGCAGCAGTTTCCAGTGCATAACCCCAAAATGACAGTGGCAAGTCAGTTAGAGACATCATAGATCGAACCATATCTAATAAAGTACGATTACGACGTTCCGACACACCATTACGTTGTGGTGTTCCGGCAGGCGTGAGTTGTGAAACTATTCCACAGTCTTTCATATGTGTGCTAAACTCTTAACTAAGATACTGTCCTCCACGGTCGGACAACATAAATTTGATCTTTTTGTTATGATGATTTTCCACTTCATTCTGAAATTCCTTGAACTTTTCAAAGGTTTTAGACTTATGCTTCATCAAATAGATATACGCGTATCTACTTAAATCACCCGTGAAAGTAACAAAATAACGATATCCACCTTGCGCCGACACACTCATTGGTCCACACACATCAGTATGTATGATTTCCAATAAATCTACCGTCCGTTCCATTGAACCGGAAAACGGTGTACTAGTCATCTTGCCCATAAGGCATGGCTCACATGTATCAAATGATTCAAAATCAAGTGATTTTAAAAGTCCATCAGAATGGAGTTTCTTCATGCGTTTAACGCCAATATGACCTAGACGGCAGTGCCACATATATGCAGATATATCATTATCGAGTTTAATCCTTTTAGCATCAAAATAATGAAAATGCATAATACTACTATCGAGATCCAACAGAAATAAACCATTCAACACATGTGCATGACCATAAAAGATATCATTCATATAAATCGAACAACCATTGTTTTCAGATTTAAAGTAATAACCACTTTGCATCAAACACGATCTGATACAATGTTCATGCTCAGTGCAGGCACAAAATAACAATTATTTAGATTTATCACTAATCCCGACGGCATATGGAGAGGCAGCGTTCCGACGGCGATCACATCAACTCTTGATCCATTGCCGACCCGCATCGTGGCCTCATCCCTTGCTAGCTGTCGCTTGTTCCACAGCCCCTGAATTGAGTTACATATATTAGCAACTGATCCCATATCAAATACCCAGGTGCTACTGCGAGTACTTGTTAAGTACACAACAATAACATGTATATCACATATACCTTTTTTTTCCTTGGGGTAGTTGCGCTTCCAATGGCCAGTCCCCTTGCAATAGTAGCACTCGGTATCAGACTTAGGGCCAGCTCGGGATTTCCTTTCAGGTGCGGCAACAGATTTTCCGCCCTTCTTTCCCTTCTGCTTGCCTTTCTTGTCCTTCTTGAAATCGGTGGTCTTATTGATCATCAACACTTGATGTTCTTTCCTAATCTCCACTTCTGCAGTCTTAAGCATTGACAGAAGCTTGGGAAGATACTTCTTCATGCCCTGCATGTCATAGTTCATCACGAAGCTCTTGTATCTAGGTGGCAGAGATTGGAGAACACGATGTATGGCAAGGTCAATGGGAATCGATATTCCTAAGGATACAAGCTTATCAGCGTAACCAGAC
Source organism: Avena eriantha (assembly GCA_910589775.1). NCBI lineage: Eukaryota > Viridiplantae > Streptophyta > Magnoliopsida > Poales > Poaceae > Avena > Avena eriantha. The sequence goes on from OU342745.1 coordinate 154,838,360, forward strand.
ATTTTGAGTACGTGCTCACTAACGGAGCTGTTCTCCTCCATCATGCAGCTAAAGAACTTTTTAGAAGCATTATAACTCTCTACGGCAGCATGGGTATCGAAAATCATTTTCAATTCTCCCATGGTATCAAAGGCATTGCCATTTTTGAAACGCTTTCGAAGTTCTGGCTCTAGCCCATACAGTATGCCGCAATGAACTAAGTTGTGGTCCTCCTGACGAGTTATATAGACATTCTTTTCCTCCTCAGGGGCATCAGGAGCTGGTGGGGGGCCTAGCGGCGCCTCTAGCACATATTGCTTTTGTGCAGCAATGAGGAGAATCCTCAAATTCATAGCCTAGTTGGTGAAGTTGCTACCATTCACAGCAAGTTTCTCTTTCTCCATGAACACATTGAAATTAAAAGCAGGTGGTGCCATCTACAATAGAATTTGTAAAGTTTATTTAGACTAAGTTTATGATAGATTGAGTTCAACTAATCCAAATTACTAATGAACTCCCACTCAAAAACGACATCCCTCGTGTCCTTTTGGTGATTACATGAACCAAATCCACTACACCAAGTCCGATCATCACGTGAGTCGGTGTAGCTTCAAAGGCGAGCATCTATATGGGCATCATATCAACTATATGACTCATGCTTAACCTTTAGGTCCGTGTTCCGAGGCCATGTCTGTACATGCTAGGCTCGCCAAGTAAGAACCTTAGTATTCGTGTGTGTAAAACTGTCTTACACCCGTTGTATGAAAGCGTGGAGTCAAGTACACCCGATCATCACGTGATGTCTAGAAACACAATCCATAGAATGGTGCATACTCAAGGAAGAACACATTTTATCTTGGTATTTAAATGAGGGATCATCTTACAATGCTACTAAAAGCACCAAACTGGCAATATAAGATGCAAACATCTAATGTGTAAAGTGAGATGATATGGTCCATGCATTTGATCTCTATCATTTGTATCATGGTATGATCTCTATCATTCCTTTGTGTGTAAGGCCAAGGTCTATGGAACTTACACGTTAATTGTGTTGTAAGAGTATCTACCATACATCTAGACTAGCCGAGCAACAACTAAACTAGACGCCTCTAATTTATCCATTACAAGTTTTACGTGGCTTAGGGCTTTCGGAGATAGAACCGGTCTTACCTACGAACATGGAACCACATCGAGGATAACCAAGTTATTAGCAACTTGTTGTAAATCAGATATTGACTATAGTAGGAGAGACAGACACCCGCCAGCCACTTATGCAAAACTAGTTGCATGTCAGTTGTGGAACCGGTCTCATGTACGATGACATGTAAGGTTGGTCCGGGCCGCTTCATCCCACTATGCCACCAATATCCAAAATAACTTGAAAGAAGAATAACATGATCATCATCGTCCACATATAAACATATGTGTACTACCCGTGCAACGCACCTACGCATAGATCAGGCTCTGATACCACTGTTGGGTTCGCAGCATAGAAAACAAAAAAAATCCTACGATGAGAACTATACGCCAAGATCTATCTACTAGATACAGAACAACGGGTGGATATACATCCATAGAGAACTTACCCTCGAAGACAACAAAGTTTTGTTAACGAGTTGGAATTCCTGGATGATGTAGTCGTACGCTTGCAGATCTCAAGATCGTGTGGAAGTCCTAGCGCCGCAAATCAACAGCGCATCCGTCCTCGCACACACGTTCAAGCCACGGACAACCTCCACCTCCTCGCTCCAGCGAATAAGAAGAAGCAGCAACTCCTTCCAGACGCAAGGCCACCGGGAACATGTATCTCGATAATCCGAGACCATGGGGGAATATCTAGAGGGGGAGAGAGATCCTTCAAGAGGAGGTGTGTTTTGTGAGAGAGGAGAGGGGGCTTTTTATAGGAGAGCGGGGCTCCTCCCCTCCCATGGCTGGCGGCCAAAGGGGGGTGCCCCCACCTCTTCCTCATTCATGTGGTGGAAGCTCCACTCACATCAACTCAAGCTCCACCCAAAGTTCCACTCACATGCATTAAATTTCCACCAAATTTAATGCAACTCTCAATTAATAAAAATCTTTTATTTATCTTATTCAGAATTTTGGTAATTACTTTAGTTAACAAACATTCACATAAAACCCCTTGCAACATTTCAATATCACATGCAGAACCACTTTCTGCAATTTCACCTGAAACAATTCCGGTTTCCAACGAAATAATTCCAGCGCTTTGCAGTTCTTTCGTCTGAAACATATGTGCTCCAAAATGGTGTTCGGTAACCCTTAAGTGTGTCACCCTATGGTTCGTGAATAATGCAGACATGATTGAGACCCTTCTCAAATCAATAATCAGAAGCGGGACCTGGAGATCCATACTGACTCCTGCACATTTAACGATGACTTCTATGATCGTGAGAACCTTTAACTCTAGTAACTTAATCCCTTTGTCTCATGATATAATACATGTCCGAGATTCGATCATCGGTATCCAAATACCTAGTTTGATCTCGTTACTGACATGCACTCTTTTCTCGTTCCCGTGATACAACATTCTAGTGATCACATCACTTGCTTGCAAGCTATCTTAATGTGATATCACCGTGAGGGCCCAGAGTATATCTATCCGTCATCGGGATTGACAAATTCCACTCTTGATCATGAGCCGCAACATAACACCTTCGTAGCACTGAACCCACCTTTATAGTCACCCTGTTACGATGTGACGTTTGATGTTATCAAGATACTCTTTTGGTGTTAGGAATTAACATGATCTCATGGTCTAAGGACTAAGACTACTTCGTACGATGTTATAGCAATATAAGCATAATGACTTTGATCGTAATGCTATACTTCAGATGAATTTTCATCACATCATTTCACAAATGATGTGACCTCGTTATTAACAACATCAAATGTCCATGATCAGGAAACTTTGATCATCTTGTTAATCAACGAGCTAGTCTATAAGAGAGGCATAACTAGGAACCCTTTTTGTTTATTAAACACACATGTATTGATGTTTCTATCAATACAATTATAGCATGCAAAATAAACATCTATCATATACAAGGAATACATAATAACAATTTTATTATTGCCTCTCAGGGCATATTTCCTTCAGTATACGTGTGGAGATGGTCTTGATTTTCCTCTGAATGGTCTTCTATTTTGTATCTAGTAGTTCTTATACTGCTATAGCACAATTACCTCGCGTCGTGGATTATTTAAAGTCAAACTTTGTAAACTTTGACTATATATGTAAGAAAATTACTAACATCTATAATGTAAAGTCCACTGCATTTGAATTGTCATGAATTATATTTTCAAAGTTAATATTCAACGGTCAATATTCACGGCTGGTAATATTGGGATTCGCGAGTCTTGATCCAACGATCAATATTCAAAGTTATTCATACACTATATAGTGTACGATACAATACAAAGATCTTCTTTGTCGTTTCTCTAGACCATGGTATGAGAATTTTCAAGTATTAGCTAACTAATAAACGTTTATTTCTATATGATACAAAGTACACAAGAACCAAATATACACCCATACTTTATAGATGTGGCTCAAAATTATAATTAATTCGAGCTTTACCTATTCTAATTTTACATAGTGATGATATGTCATACTTCTATATATTACGTGAGTCTTACATGCAAAGGCACGTGCAACTTACTCGTCCTACTAGGAGAGCATGGCTCAGCTCCACGGTGGAGAAGGAGCAGGACCCGACTACTTTTATTGCCTTGCTTGACTTCAGGGTCCTTTGTGCTAAATGTATGGACTCAGGTGTATTTTTTACTTTTTGAGGTCCTTGGTGTAACTATGTACACATCCTCTGATCATGTTAACTAAAGCATGTCGCTCCCTTGAGACATACCCTAGTCATAAAAATAAAGTGCCACCACCCTTTTAAAAAAGTGGAAGATGTTTTCTTATAATATTCTAGAATTATTGAGATGTGTGTTTTGAGGTTTGTGCATAACGCTCATTGTGCTAAAGACTATCACTAGAATCTCCTAGATGCTAGAACGGATATAGAAGATCCAATAGTTTGCAATGTTAGGATTTTCTAGTCTTGATCCAACTGTCGAAGTTCAAATTATTTGTACACTATATATCGGTTAGATTATTATATAATAGGTAAATCTCAAAAATTATCAATTTAATCGACATCTATAAAGTATGTGTGTATATTTTGTTCTTATACTTTGTATCACGTAGAAGTCAATATTAATTATCTATTCCTAATACTTGAAAAATTAGTAACATGGTCTAGAGAAATGATGGAGAAGATTTTAGAATGATGGAGAAGTGTGTTTTGACGTTTGTAGATAGCTAAAGACTATCATTAGTATCTTGTAGATGCTAGAATGGAAAATAAGATCCCACGGCTAGTAATGTTCGAATTCGCGAGTCTTGATCCAACAATCAATATTCAAAGTTATCCGTACACTATATAGTGGTAAGAAAATAAGATCCAACAGCTGGAAATATTGGGATTCGCGATTCTTGATCCAACGGTCAATATTCAGAGTTATCCGTACACTATAGCAAACTAATAAGTTGCACGTGTCCTACCCATGACACTCAGATAATAGACGTCTGACATATCATCACTAGATAAAATAATAGGTAAAATAGAAAAAATTATAAATTTGATCAATATCTATAAAGTATGGGTGTATATTGGGTTCTTGTACTTTATATATCATGTAGAAGTCAACGATTATTAGCTATCTAAAACTTGAAAATTTTGGTAACATGGTCTAGAGAAACGAGGAAGAAGATTCTAGAATAATGGAGAAGTGTGTTTTAAGGTTTGTGTATAGCATTCATTATGGTGAAGACTAACAATATAATCTTCTAGATGCTAGAATGGAAAAGAAGATCTAATAGCTAGAAATATTAGGATTCGCGAGTCTTGATCCAATGACCAATATTCAAAGTTATTCATACACTATATAGTGGTAAAATAAGACTAGTAAGTTGCACGTGCCCTACACGTGAGGCTCCGATAATATACGTATGACATATGATCACTATATAAAATTATAATAGGTAAAACAGAAAAATATAAATTTGATCAACATCTATAAAGTATGGATGTATATTTGGTTCCTCTACTTTGTATGGTCGTGTGTAGAAATTAAAGATTATTCGCTACCTAACACTTGAAATTTTTGGTAACATGGTCTTGAGAAACGAGGGAGAAGATTCTAGTATGATGGAGAAGTGTGTTTTGAGGTTTGTACATAGCATTAATTATGATGAAGATTATCTATAGAATCTTCTAGATGCTAGAATGGAAAAGAAGATCCAACGGCTAGAAATGTTGGGATTTGCGGATCTTGATCCATCAGTCAACATTTAAAGTTATACGTACACTATACAGAGGTAAGATATGGATGCCTGGAAATTTGACCGTGATTTGAAAACAAGCAAAGAAAGACTATCAATAGTATCTTCAAGATGCTAGAATGGAAAAGAACATCCAACGGTTATCAATGTTGGGATTCGTGAATCTTAATCGATCCAACGGTCAATATTTAAAGTTACTCGTAAACTATATAGTGGTATGATAAGGAAAGAAAGACTAATAATAGATGCTAGACTGGAAAAGAAGATCTAATGACTAGTGACGAGGGTTTAACTCATCAATGCCCATTGTTATGGACTTGGGTTTTGGAGAAGGAGGGAGTGTTGGAGACATCTATCGGCTAGAAAACAAGCACACAGGGGACAAAGGATTTACCCAGGTTCAGGCCTCGTAGAGGTCCCTACTCCTGCTTATCTGCTCGTGGAATTATCAAAGGAGTCGAAAGTTACAATGGTGCGCAGATGCAATCTGGCGAGAGTTGTGGAAACTAGGGTTGCGTGTGTCGTCCTCGCCGCCCCCTCCTAGCCTTTATATAGATAGGCTAGGTCTCGGGTACCAGGTCGAGTCGGTTACAAGTTAGGGTTTTCCCCTTCAAACTTTCTATCTTTAGCTTCTTCTTGTCTCTCAAGCAATCGAGAGTCCGCAGGTCACTCGAGTCCTTTCATCTGGGCCTTGGCGACACCGTGGGCCTATACATATTTAGACCGTATATACCAAGATCGAGTACCTGCAGGGTATACCCATGTCAGTAGCCCCCGAGTATCCAGTGGAATCACAGATTCGACTGGGTACTTTTTGAAGTCTTCGAGTGCCTGAATGAGTACGTTTTCCGACTTCTTTCATTTATGTCATAGGGATTATCGATATACGTGCCTGATATAGCCGAAGTATCGGTATCAGTTAACCACCTTAGGGTGAAACGGCGCAATCTACTCGAACTCGAGTCCCCGGACTCGAATCCGGAAAAGTGCTGGCGTAATTCGACTCAGGCCACGGAGGTCTTACAGGAGTCGAATTCTAGTTATATGGGTGTGAGCACTTGACGCGTCCGTCAAGGCATGTTCATCGTGCATGTAGGCACGGATATGTTTCTGGTAGTGCGCAGTTAAATTCAATGCCAGGCCTTTATTCAGGTCTTACCTTCACGCTGTAAGCGCGGCATCCGAATTTTATCATCGCGGAGATGATTCGGGCAACCCAGGAGACGTAATCTCTTTGTAGGGAAAATTATGAGGCGGTGTCGCCATGATCTGCAAGTGCTGATGTAATCAACGCACAGCTTTCGTGCAAATAATCATAGGGTGCGCGACCAGCGCTCCCTATGGGAGTAGCCCCCGAGTGCCTGGTTGAGTCAAAGACTCAGGCAGGGACTAAAGAAATTTTGCGACTGCTATCAATTTTTGTTTGTTTGAGTCGAAAACTTGGGTTGCGACTGCTGTCGTCTTTTGCTTGCTTGTTTCAGTCGAAATTGTTTCCAGCGCTCCCTATGGGAGTAACCCACGTCCATAGTCGAATCATTTTTCGAGTGGTTGGGTTTGATTGTGATTACCAGTATCCCTGCAATAAGAAAAGAAAATCATAGGGTGCGCGGCCAGCGCTCCCTATGGGAGTAGCCCCCGAGTGCTTGGTGGAGTCAAAAACTCCAGCAAGGACTAAAGTAGTCGAAGTTTTCCGCTAAGTAGCCGTTGATGACGTCAGTGCTGACGCTTGCATGACCTTCGTTGCCCGCGTGAGCGGCTTTGACGGGACGTGACGAGCGGTGGGTCCCACTTTCTGACTTTGATTTGACTGGGCGTGCGTAATCCTATTATTAACTATGCCTCCTCGATTTCCGTGCAGTGGAGGGACGGTTCGCTTTTCCTCTTCCCCACGTGTCGAGCGCGATATGTGCCACGCGTCCAATAGGGTTTTTGTGAGCCATTGGATTGCATCTCTTAGGGGTTAAGTAGCGATGCTACGGTGGTAAATTTCCATCTGCGCCCTTTTCTTCCTCGCTGCAATCACCATTGCCGCTGCTCCTCTGCTTTTCTCCTGCGCTCATTTCCTCCTCAGCTCTGGACCATCTCCGCTCGTTTCCAAGTTATTTTCTGCGTTCTCATCGCCGCCGCACAATGGGAAAGAAGAAAGGAGGCGCTGCCGCTGAATCTGGCGCCACCGCTGCTGCGGCGAAGAAGAAAGGTGGCTCCGCTGCTGCGGGCACCAGTGCCGCCGCCGGCGGAAAAAAGAAGGTCACGGGCACCCGCGTGACCAATGGCGCTTGGCGCCCCTCAATCATCAAGGCGTCCGATCTCCGTCTTCTTCGCCAAGACGGAGTTATTTCCGCAGCAGTCGCCGACACGCGCGTCCCCAGCGGTGAGACCATTCCTCTCCCTCCCGCTGGTTTTCGAGTGATGTTTCTTGCTTTCATCATTCGCGGACTTTCTTTGCCTATCCACCCCTTTCTTAGGTGTCTCCTCTGTTTCTACGGGCTCCAGCTCCATCAGCTGTCCCCAAATTCAATTCTCCACATCACCTGCTTCATCACTCTTTGCGAGTGCTGGCTCGGAATCGAGCCGCACTTTGGCCTTTTCAAGCGCTTATTTAAACTAAAGCGTCAGTCCGCCTCTGGCTCTCTAGTTTACGACGTAGGTGGTTGTGGAATCCATGTCGACCCGTCTGCCACCTACTTCGACATCAAGCTCGCCAAGTCCGTCCAGGGATGGAGGGACAGATGCTTTATGTTCGCGACCAGAAGGCCAAGGACGAGCATTTTGGACTCGCGCCTTTCGATCCCGCGACTCCCTACAAGAAGATGCGTTCTTGGAAGAACGTGATCATGCCTTCCGAACTCGCGGAGACAGACGTGCTATATCAACGCGTCTGCGACCTCGAGAGTCGCATAGGCGCAGAAGAGGGAGGCTGCACCCTTGTCACGACTTGGCTGCATCGTCACGTCCAGCCTCTCCAGGCTAGAGTCCATCCCATGTTTCAATGGGGTGGTGCTGATGATGCCACTTGCGTGTCTACCGATGGCATGTCCACGAGTAGGGTAGATAAGAGGGTGCGATTGGTCACAAAGTACACCTTCAAGGATGTGCTTCCGAATGAACCAGTCGTTCCTCCTTTCGATGCTTCGAATCCTCCTCCTGAGTTATAGTTGTGCTACGCAGTAGCTTATTTTCGCGATTGCTTTTCTGTTGTTTACTTGCTCCTTTTTGCTCATATTTGCTGTTTTGTATGCAGGATTGGGCGGTGTTGCCTTGCATGCCTCCTCTCCCTGAGGGTATTATTCCTCGTGAAGCTTTGGAAGAGGACGATTCTGAGTCGATTGTCCCTTCTGATGTGGAAGAGGAAGCCCCCGAGTCCGGGAGCCCGGATACTCGCAAGCGTTCGCGTAGTGAGGATTCCTACACGTCGACTCCTTCGACTCCAGAGGGCACGGCTGTTGGCACGGAGTCGCCAATTCTAGCTGTTCATGTGAGGGCTGTGGCACCGTCGTCCCGCAAGAAGATGCGACTGCCCAAGGAGTCTTCGTCGGAGTCGGGGGAAGCCACGTTTGATCTTGACAAGTTTGACTGGTAAGTTTGTGAGTGCATTCATTCTTTTCTGTTTTCTTCTTGCTGGCTTTGCCCTGGAGTTTGCCTTTTTCCCAATGCGAATTTTGCCTTGCAGTCAAGAGGTGTCGTCGTCTTCTGGCGACGTCGAGTTTTTGAAGGAATCGGGAGTCGCGACCTCAAGGGCCAAGGTAGAGGTCGAGCGTGCTCCTTCTCCTCCGGCGGCGGCCCACTCCGGGCACAATTCTTCGAGCTCTCCTCACGTAGGGGAGCATCAAATAGTTGCTCGGATGACGGTTCAGCAAACTTCCTCGGAGTCGCTAGAGCACCATGTAAGTACATCTGTCCTCCTTTTTTGGTGTGGCAGTTGACGCCTTCTGCTACCCTCATTAATTCCTTGTTTTGTGCAACAGCCCCTTGTAAAGGAAGCCGCGCAAGTGGTGGAACAGGTTATGGCGATGGGTCGCCAGCATGCGATGCTGGAGACGCGTCACCGCGTGGTCGAAAGTGAGTGCTTCCACGCTTATTCTTTTCATCTTCTCTCTGTTTTGGTATATTCGACTGATAGCCAATTATTGACTGCCATGTAGCTGAGCATAACGCTTTACTGCGCAATGTCGCAACATTGGAGAAGACTTTGGTCGCAGCTGTGAAGGGGCGCGATGAGGCAATCGCGGCTCGTGATGATGCTCAGAAGCGCGAAGAGGATCTGCGCGCCACCTTTGTGGCCAGGGAAAAGTTGTTCGAGGAGCAACTGTTCTCAGTCGCCAAGGCCCTCTCAGGTACCTTTGCTGGTGGATATTTTATTGATGCTCCTATCTGCTTCTAGAATTTTGTCGGTGGCGCTAGAAATTTGATCCATGTATTTTTGGTGTAGATGCTGGCGACTTGAGTTTTGACCTGCAGGCCCTTCGTCGTGATGACGCTCTGGCCGGCGCGGTATCCGCGGTTGAGGACCGAAGCGCCGCCATCCAGGATACATTGTCCAAGGCCAAGGTCACCCTTAGTCGCCTCCGGGAGGAGTTGATGCCAAAGGCGGAGCAGGTTGATAATATGGACGAGCTGGTGGAATCACTCGCCGGGGGCGTGCCTGCTACTTACAAGAACTCCCTCCGGAGCAGGTCGATAATATGGACGATGTCACTCACCATGGTGCAGGCCCACGGAGTCGAGATAGATCCCTCTGCGGTGTCGAAGACAATGCCTGTTGGCACGGATGGTTAGCAGGTAGTTTTTGCTCCCTTTGCGACTGTTACTGTTGCCAAGTATTCGGAGGAGCTCCAGCACGCTAAGAAGGCGGCAAAATCTTCGGCTTCAGGGGCAGGCGGAAAGTCAGTGGCGTCTGATACTGCCATGGACTTGATGAAGCCTCCGAAGGCGTCGAAGTCGAAGAAGCCAGCTGCTCCGTAGTTAGCTTGTGTAATAGATGATGAATTGTCCTTTTGCTCTAAGAACATGCCTGCTAGCGAGTGTGCTTGTGAATATTTTTATGCTTACCCTGAACACATCTGCTCTCCCTGCCTTTGTGTTAGTTTGGTCGCCTTATTTGCTTCTGTCTTGATCTGTGGTAGGGCACATCGAGTGGTCCCGTAGGGGGAAACCAGGATTCATCATCTCTTGATGAGACAGTGGCACCGCCGCGCTCCAGGGTAGAGGAGTTGTCTTTGCTGTCGCGACTTCGTGACCGCGTGAAGCAGCTGGAGCGTGAGTTGCCCCTGACCCGCGATAACGCAGATGTGTGGAAGTCAAAGGCAGAAAAAGCCGCCGCCCGCGAGCAGTATCTGCTTGGCGAGGTGACGCAGCTGGGCGACCAGTTTAAGTGTTAGTTTGCTCGTCCTCATCTTTTCCTTTGTAGTTAGTCACAGTGGTACGTTGTACTCATGCTGTTGGTGCCGCTTCGTGTAGTTGTTAGCGCACGCCATCCGCAGGAGGAGAGGGATGGGATTGCCATCCGCCTTCATGGTCTCACCCAAGAGCAACTCCAAGAGAGTGGATACTTCTGGGTGGATCATGATCGTGCGACTGCATTGGCGACCCTAAAGGATCGCGCTTCGCGAGTGCTGCTCTTCCTAAAGAAGTCGTAGTCATGTTTGAAGAATATCTATCGGGCGATGTTCCTGTTGGATGACACGCCGTCAAGCCTGTTGGCTCTCCTGGCCAAATTTCAAGATATGTCCGCGGTTCGCGAGTGCGTGAGGCAGCAGTTGGTGGCTGGTGCCAAGGCTGCCCTCTCGATGGTGCGATTGCACAGGCCTGACGTGGATGTCGCCATCGTAGCTTCCGGTCTGCCAGCGCCGCCAGCCGGATCTGCTTGGAATATGGTGCCGCACTATCAAGCGGTGGACCGTCCAGCAGAGGAGATTGTCGACTTCTTCGAGGAGCAAACCAATGGTCTTCTGTTGCAGCAGTAACCAGATTTGTATCAAATAGCTTTTGTAAGAGTAAGGTGCGTTGCACTATGCGAGTCCTTTTCGTTAGCCTGACCATCCCTTTTATCAACCTGCCAGGTGCGTTGCAGCTGGGTTGAGTTTGCGTTAAGGGGTTTGATTGATGTGCCAGCTACTCAGGATATCACGTTTATTGGTTCGAAGAACAGATGTGTGTAGGGTTGCGTAGCCCCCGAGTACAATAGTAACAGAAGTGAAAAGAAAAAACACAGAGTTTTGGGGCACTTAGCTTTTATTTATTTGGAGAACAGTACGAGGTACAATGTGTGGCTGAGTAGCCTTGGCTGGGTAGCCTTATTTGTGATGTAGAAGTAAAAACAGCTAAGGGTAGAAGCGTCGCAGTCGTGCGACGTTCCAAGGGTTGGAGTATGCGACTCCTGTTTCTAGGTCTTGAAGGCGATAGGCGCCACCTGGGATTACTTCTGTAACCAAGTATGGTCCTTCCCAGGGGGACTCGAGCTTGAGATGCCCCTGCTGCTTCAGTTGCAGGACCAGGTCACCTTCGACGAAGGATCTGGGGCGAAGCCTTCTACTTTGGTAGTTGCGCAGGTTCTACTAGTAGATCGTGGATCTTTCTGCGGCGATTTCTCTCGCCTCGTCGAGGAGGTCGACGGAGTCTTCGAGTGCAAGAGATGATTCTTGTTCGTTGTAGGCGACTATGTGCGGCGCCTTGTACCTTACTTCGGCGGGTAGTACCACTTCTTCCCCATGCACCATAAAGAATGGCGTGTAGCATGCGGCGCTGTTTGGAGTTGTACGTAGGCTCTAGAGTATGGATTGGAGCTCATCTGGCCAGCAACCCGCGGCTTGTTCGAGTGGTCGAAGGAGTCACTTCTTGATGCCGCTACAGACGAGCCCGTTTGCTTTTTCCACTTGACCGTTGGTCTGTGGATGTGCGACTGAGGCATAACTGCTGTTGATCCCCAGGTTTTCGCAGAATTCTTGGAACTCCTTGGATGTGAAGTTCGTCTCATTGTCAGTGATGATGCTGTGCGGCACGCCAAAGCGGTAGACGATGGACTCGAAGAACTTGACTGTGTTGTGCCCTGATTGCTTGGTTACTGGCATGGCCTCGATCCACTTGGTGAATTTGTCGACTGCGACAAAGAGGTAGACGTATCCTCCTTGCGAGAACCTTGGGAGTTTGCCAACCATGTCGAGACCCCATTGGGCGAAGGGCCAGGCTAATGGAATAGGCCGTAGTTCTGCGCCTGGTGCGTGTGGCTTGTCGGCGAATCGTTGGCAAGCGTTGCATTTTTGGACTATGTCCTTGGCATCGCGCATGGCCGTGGGCCAGTAAAATCCAGCTCGTAGAGCTTTGGCAACGAGGGCGCGACTGCCGGCGTGGTGTCCGCAAGTTCCCTCATGTATGTCGAGGAGGACTGCTCTTCCATCGGCCAGGGAGACGCATCGTTGTAACACGCCTGTGATGCTGCGTTTATACAGTTCGCCGTTGATAACGGCGAATGCCTTAGAGCGTTGCGCGATGTGTTGTGCGTCTGTCGGGTCGTCCGGTAGGCGCTTGCTGAGGAGATATGTAATGTACGGCTGCGTCCAGGATTGTTCAATCATCATGACGCTCATTGGCCCTTCGAGTCCTGTGTCTGGCTCCAGGTTTTCGAGTGCCATTGGCTCATTGGGTGGCGTAGCCCCCGAGTCTGTTGCTGCACTTGTTTTCTTCGATATGGCCTTTGGCTTGATGGAGCATTCACAGATGCGCTCGAGAAATACCCCAGGTGGTATGGGGGCGCAGGTAGAGCCTATGTTGGCGAGTGCGTCTGCCTCCTCGTTGCTTTCGCGACCTACATGCCGCAACTCGCAACCATTGAAGTCTCCCTCGAGTGTATCATAGAGGTCGTGGTAGGCGATCATGTTGTCATTGAGTGCGTCGCACTCGTGCATTGTTTGGTTGACGACCATCTTGGAGTCGCCATATATGATGAGCCTCTTTGCACCGCAGGCTTTTGCCATCCTCAACCCGTGCAACAGGGCCTCGTATTCAGCCTCGTTGTTTGAGGCTGTGAACTGCATTCGCACGATCTATTTCAGCTTGTCTCCTTGAGGTGACGTCAATATGACACCTGCTCCTGCTCCGTCTTTTCGCTTGGATCCATCGAAGTGCATTGTCTAGAGGTAGGACATATCTAGCTTGTCCAGGAGTTGGTTTTCCATCCAATGCACGAGAAAGTCAGGGAGAACTTGCGACTTGATTGCGTCGCGCTTTTCGTATGTGATGTCTCGTGGAGACAGTTCGATTCCCCAAAGCGCGACTCGTCCCGTGGCGTCGGGGTTATTGAGGATATGTCCCAACGGGGCGTCGCTGACTACCACGAGTGGGTGTTCCTGGAAGTAATGGCGCAGTCGCCGGGTGGTCATGAAGACGCCGTACGCTAGCTTCTAGTAGTGCGGGTACCGCTGTTTTGTTGGGCGTGAGGACCTCGCTGAGGTAGTATACCGGGCGTTGTATGCCGTGGACCTTGTTTTCCTCGGCCCGCTCGACGACGAGCACTGTACTAACCACTTGGTTGGTAGCGGAGATGTATAGCAGTAGTGGCTCCCTTTCTCGTGGAGTCACCAGTACTGGCGAGGTGGATAACAGGTGCTTGAGATCTTCGAATGCTTCTTGCGCTTCCTTGGTCCACTCGAATTTGTCAGCTTTGCGGAGGAGCAGATAGAAGGGCAGTGCCTTTTCCCCCATTCGACTGATAAATCGACTAAGGGCCGCGATTCGTCCGGCTAGTTGCTGGACGCCTCTTATTTTCTTTGGCTTCTCCATGGCCAGTATGGCCTTTATCTTTTTCGGGTTTGCCTCGATCCCTCTCGTGGAGATGAGATACCCGAGCAGCTGCCCAGATGATACGCCAAAGGCGCATTTGTCCGGATTGAGCTTAATCCGGTAACGATCGAGGTTGGCGAATGTTTCGCGCCAGTCATCGATTAGAGAAGCTTCCTCCTTGGTTTTGATTACTATGTCATCGACATAGACTTGGATGTTGCGACCCAATTGCTCCTTGAGGCAAGCCTGCATGCATCGCTGGTAGGTGGCTCCCGTGTTTTTTAGCCCGAAGGGCATTGTGTTGTAGTAGAACACACCGAAGGGCGTTGTAAACGCGGTCTTCTCCTGGTCTTCCTCCTTCATTCGAATTTGGTTATAGCCTGAGTAGGCATCGAGGAAGCAGAGGCGCTCGTATCCAGCGGTGGAGTCGATGATTTGGTCGATCCGTGGTAGCGGGAAGTGATCTTTTGGGTAGTGCTTGTTTAAAGAAGTGAAGTCCACGCACATCCGTAGGATATCCGTGTCCTTTTTTGGCACCAGCACCGTATTGGCGAGCCAAGTGCTTTCCTTGATCTCGCGAATGAATTTGGCCTCGAGGAGTCTGTTGATCTCCATGCCAACTGCCTGCGCTCGTGCCTCAGACAGTCGCCTGATTGTTTGCTTGACTGGCCTTGCGTCGGGGTTGACGTTGAGTGCGTGCTCGGCGAATTCCCTGGGAACTCCTGGCATGTCCGCAGGACACTAGGCAAAAATTTCCCAGTGCTCACGGAGGAATTCGACGAGCGTGAGTTCCTATGCGGGACTCAAGTTGTTGGCGATGAGGGATGTTTTGGCGGGATCTGTCGGATGGACCTGCACCTTGTTTGTGTGCACAGATGAGTCGAAGAAGAGATCAGGTGAGCTTGGCCTACTTGGGGGAGGCAGGCTATTGTCTGTCGTTTCCTTCAATCGCGTGAGCTCCTCCTGCATGCCGAAGGACTAGGAGATTCTGTTGAATTCCCTGTCACAACTGTCAGATCACTCAAAGTTTCCGTTGATCGTGATGACGCCGTTGGGACCTGGCATTTTCATCTGCAGGTAGGCGTAGTGGGGTACCGCCATGAACCTAGCGAACGCGACGCGTCCGAGGATGCAGTGGTATTGTGAGGGCCAGTCGACGACCTCAAAATCAATGCGCTCGCGCCGGAAGTTCCTTGGCGTGCCGAATATGACGTCGAGGTTGATTTTTCCCGGGGGGTATATGCCTTTCCCTGGGACGATGCTGTGGAACGTTGTGTCCGATGCTTCCAAGCAAGTTAGAGGGATCCTCATTGCTCGCAAGGTACTCGCGAATATGAGGTTGATGCCGCTTCCGCCATCCATGAAGACGTGACTCATGTTGAAGCTTCCAATTTGCGCCTCGAGTACGAGGGGGCAATGGCCTAGGCGAGGTACTTGAGGCGGGTGGTCTCATTTATCGAAGGTGATGCACGACTCGCTGCCACTGAGGTACTCAGTGGTGGTTGGTGGTGAGTGCGTGGCCAAGTTGACTTGGCGAGTGATAGCTTTCTGCACCCTGTTGGAGGGGCGCCCCTTTTGGATCATCATGGTACCCATGGCCCGTGGGTACGGTTCTCCTCCGTGGTGTTGGTCCGGTGTAGCTCCGTTCGGTGGTGGCCCCGGTGGAGGTGGCGGTGCGCCATGTGCCACGGCGCCTGGAGCGGCCCCGTAGCCTCTTTCGACTGCGTTGCGGTTCATCCGAACCAATCCCTCATGTAGTTTAAGGAACTCGCGGCAGTCCTTGAGGAGGTGGCTGGACTTTCTCTTGCCATCATGCTTGTCGATATAGAAGTGTACCATGCATGGTCCGGACAGTTTTTCCTCGATGGAGGTCGCGGGTGCCTCGTCGCGAGTGCGGCGCTGCCATACTTGCATGGTTTTCCCAGAGTCGCGGTATCCACCGCTGCGGTATCCGCTGTTGCGGTTGTCGTCGCGTCTATCGGCGTAGCCGGCTGCGACCATGTTGACGTCATCACGGTCATCATAGATGCACATGCGGCGTTTGCCTCGGCGGTCGCGTCTGCGTTCGAGTTCTGCCTCCTCGTCGGAGTGAGCGCGGTTCTTCACCGAATCTTCTCCATCAGCCCACCGATTCACGATCTCCATCAGGTGGTCGATGGTCTGGGGCTTTGAGCGGCCCAGCTCTTCCCTGAGCTCTAGACGACGGACGCCACCGTTGAATGCATCAATCGCGCGGTCTTCCGAGATGTTTTCCGCGGAGTTCTTGATGATGGACCACCTTTGTATGTATGAGCGCAGCGATTCGCCAGATCTTTGCTGGCAGCATCTCAGTTCTTCGATTGATGCTGGCCATTTGTACGTGCCTTTAAAGTTACGCACGAGAAGATTCTATGCGCTCTATGGGGACTTTCACGGCTTCTATGCGCTCTTGCTCGGTGAGGTGAGACATTCGCGACTGCCTCTTCTTGGCGATGTACTCATTGCCTCGTGAGGAGGATCCTCCATAGGAGGAGAGCCCAGCGCGACGAAGGCTCGACTTGTCCGCCGCCTTTTTACGCGCCTCAAGTTGCGCGATTGCTTGTTTTTGGCGCGTGAACTCCTCTTTTAGGAGCCAGTGGTAGCCCATCAGTAGTTCCTGCGGGGACCCGAGGGGTAGCGGTGTACCTCGTAGGGCCTCGCGGCAGCGCTCCCACTCTTGCTCGTTGAGCTTGATTACGACGCGTTCGCCGGTTTGCTCATTGATTATACTGGGAGGTTCGACTGCTCCCCCGTTGGCGCCGTTACCGCCATTGCCACGATTGGCGGAGGTGTCGCCTACGTTAATGACGACGCACATGAAGTGATTGGGGAAGCTGCTGCTTCCACAACTTTTAGCTTCAGAACCGTAGGT
The DNA here is from genome assembly GCA_910589775.1 of Avena eriantha. Lineage (NCBI taxonomy): Eukaryota > Viridiplantae > Streptophyta > Magnoliopsida > Poales > Poaceae > Avena > Avena eriantha. Next base: position 154,855,369 of record OU342745.1, read on the forward strand.
TCCATCTTCTGTGGCCAGATCGCTCAGATCGAAGTCGCGACTGCTGTCGCTGATCGTGTTCCCGACTGCCACCGGAGCATTGAGCTCACTGAGGGTGCCGATTGATGGAGGGAACCATGATGCCGGGGAAATCGCCGGTGTCGTCGGTTGATCAGGCATGCGAAGCGTGCCCATCTGACCAACTTGGAAGCGGAAGTTCCCAATCGCCAGGCTGATTCCGTCGCCCACGGTTCGAAGGCCGGGCGTGTGGATGGTGAAGTCGAAGGTGCCGAAGAGCTGGCGAATCTCCGCTGTTGCGGAGTTGTAGATCGCAGTTGATGGAGCCGAAGAAGCCGCAACATCAGCACTCCCAATTCCCATAGACGGCGCCAATTGACGAGGGTTTAACTCATCAATGCCCATTGTTATGGACTTGGGTTTTGGAGAAGGAGGGAGTGCTGGAGACATCTATCGGCTAGCAAACAAGAACACAGGGGACAAAGGATTTACCCAGGTTCAGGCCTCGTAGAGGTTCCTACTCCTGCTTGTCTGCTCGTGGAATTATCAAAGGAGTCGAAAGTTACAATGGTGCGCAGATGCAATCTGGCGAGAGTTGTGGAAACTAGGGTTGCGTGTGTCGTCCTCGCCGCCCCCTCCTAGCCTTTATATAGATAGGCTAGGTCTCGGGTACCAGGTCGAGTCGGTTACAAGTTAGGGTTTTCCCCTTCAAACTTTCTATCTTTAGCTTCTTCTTGTCTCTCAAGCAATCGAGAGTCCGCAGGTCACTCGAGTCCTTTCATCTGGGCCTTGGCGACACCGTGGACCTGTACATATTTAGACCGTATATACCAAGCTCGAGTACCTGCAGGGTATACCCATGTCAACTAGCAATGTTGGGATTCACGAGTCTTGATCCAACGTTCAATATTCAAAGTTATTCATACATTATATAGTCATAAGATAAGATAACAAAGGCTATCAATAGTATCTTCTAGATGATGGAATGGATAGAGGCTCCAACAACTAGCAGCAATGTTGGGATTCGCGGGTCATGAATCAGTAGTCAATATTTAAAGTTATCCGTACACTATATATAATAGTGCTAAGATAAGAAAAGAAAGACTATCAATAGTATCTTCTCGATGCTAAAATGGAAAGGAAGATCCAACGTCTGACAATGTAGGGATTCGCACCTTGATCCAACGGTCAATATTCAAAGTTATTCGTACACTATATAGTAGTAAGAAAAATGAGAAACATGTGTTTTAACACCTTTAAATACAAAAAAAATGCTCTGCCTGCTTCACAATGTGTATTGTCCTACGGTGTATGAACATTCCTAGTTTTGACCCGAACAGGCAAGGTCATGATCATATCAACATCATATATAGTTTATGATATAGTTCCTGCATCTGGTAGATTCGTGCATCTTTTCAACAAGATTTGCCGAAAGTGAGCAGTGCGCTGTTTTCTTTTGTTAAGCAAGTACTAGTCTTACCATTACCACTATCTTAACACTATGTGGTGTACGAATAACTTTCAATATTGATTGTTGGATCAAGACTCATGAATCCCAACATTTCCAGCCATTAGATCTTCTTTTCTGTTTTAGCATCAAGAAGATTCTATTGATAGTCTTCCTCATAATAAAATGCTATGCACAAACCTTAAAACACACTTATCCATCATCCAAAGGTGTAATTGATGCCCCCCATGGAGCTCCTAGGGTCGTTAGCTGTTGTGGACCGTTGGATCAAGCCTTTACAGGGAATCTGGACCGTCCGACTGCGGTAAGTCGTTTTTACCCTCGTGAGACTATTTGCTGCGCATGCTCGGTTTTGTACCTAGAACCACGTCTCTCTCTGACTGGCTTAGACCTGTTAAAAAAGTCCGGTTTAGGCCCGCTAGTCAACCTCACTCTTAATATTTTTACGGTCATTTTTTGGGTACCCGGATCTAGGAGGGACAAAGCCACCGTGTCGAGTGGGCAAATTAAACAGATGCGGCTGAGGCCTAAACTCCTCCATGCCACACCTCCTCCTCCACGCCCTTGCTGGCGCCGCCGCCGCCACGCCACACGCGACCTCCTCCTCCACGCCCTTGCTAGCCGCCGCAGCGGCGGGTAGCCGGAGAGAGCAGCTCATCAGCCGTCCACAGCGGCGACGAGCGGGCGTCCACGGCAGTGGCGACAGTCGGGTAGCCATGGAAGCAATGGGTGGACGGCCACGGCAGCGGCAACCAGGTCAGGCCCTGGGCGGTCGCACTCCCCACCAACGGCAAATCCTTCTCTAAGGCCAACCCTAGGCATGTTCTTGAGGTAGAAGAAGAGGGAACAAGAAGGTGAGGAAAGGAGGAGAAGGAAGAAGAAGTGAAGATCCTTTTGTCCCCTGCAGATTTCCCTCTCTCCAGGTTAATTCCCTCGCTCCAGCTTAAAGGGTGAGTTCCCCCACTCTCTATGATTCTCTCATGTGATGTACATGGTGGGTCTCATGTTCTTAGGGCAGGGGATTGTCAAGATCAAGTGAAAATTAGAAGGAACTTGTTTCAATATTCCCGTTTCTATACAACCAGTGACAAAAAACTTCATTTTTGAGTATCCAGACGGCTGAATCAGAGGAGGTTTGTTTAGCGTGTCTCTTTCCTGTGGTCATTTTGAGTGGTCATTCACTCAATTTGGTTCAGCCATTTAGTCGCAGCGGTGAAAACAAGTTGCTGGTATTTTTTTGTAGTGGTCATTTAGCAACATCTTCTACCTGCAGTTGCTCACATGGTAAGCGGTCAGAGCTAAAGCGCTAGCACAGCTGCTCTCCATGGTGGCGACAGGGGTCAGCCGGTGGGACAATTGCTCAATGGGGTTGCTGACTCATGGGTCTCTCTCTCTCTCAATCTGTACATAAAAAGTTTAATAGTTAGTCTTCTATAAGTTTGCAACATCAACCATGAATTTTACATTGCTTCTGATCTATAGTTTACCTTGCAATATAAATATTTTGTATTAATCTAAGTCACAATGTGTTGCAGAAGCTTTATGAACCAATGAAAAAGTATGCTTGCATTTACTTGATGTTGGTACTCCTTTTGTTTCAGGTGATTTCATTTTATAATGTTACCAAATGATATTTCTCTATCTAAAGCTTATATGCATGTTATTTTTCAAACTTGTCCAGTACAATAAAGAAGGGAACATCAGTTATTTCTTTGAAGGGAGATACAAGGAAAATAAGTTGCAGTTCTCCAAATTTAAGGGAAATGGCCGCTGCCTTCCTTGCACCGCTGCCGCTGTAGATTTTGCTAATCCACTTGGATTTTGCATACCTGAATTCATTTGTAGTCGTTGGAAATTTACCAGGACCTCCAATGCATGGTATTTAGTATTTACTGATTATCATGTTTCAGGTTTTTCTCTGTGATTATGGCACCTTGCTTGGGCAGCGAGGTTGAAGGTGTCGTGTCTGCAGAGCAGTCAAGAAAGGCCAACTGTGTCTACTGCCTCTGCATGTTAAATTTTAGGTTCACTAGCTTACATGGTTTTGCTTTCAACATGTTAAATTTCTTTCCTATTACTATGAGATTGCCTGCAATTATAAATATGTGTTATAAATAACTTCTCTATTTTGTGCATTAGCCTCCTTCATTCATTTTAAGATGGACAACCATTATTTGTGTATGAGGAGTGCCAAATTTCAAGACTGTTGGACATCCATTATCTGTTTGTGCGGAGTGCCAAATTTCAACACCAAAGATGCTATGCATTGATGTTTGTGATGTAAAGCTTATAAGGAATTGTGGCTAATTAAGCATCCTTTATGCGTAGCATTGCAAGTAGCGTGCACGTGCATTTTTAGTAAACATCCTCCACTATTAATATTAGAGGATTTTAGTATGTGCATTTTTTGTAAACATCCTCCACTATTGATATAAGAGGATTTTACTTACTTTCCAATTCCCCCTGTCCATGCAATTTTTCTTGGCAAAATCATTTTTAGCTCGTGAGTTATTCTTATATTACAGCAAAGATGAAGTTGCACTAGGTTTTGCCTTATTCTTAGAGCACATCAATTGATTGGAGGAACCGTTATGCACATGTCACTTTAATAGCAAGAAGGGTAAGTTGAGATAAACTAAGTCCATGTTGACCTAAAATGTTTAAGTGCCTGCAAAGCTTTTGTGGTTGGCTGGCACATTAAACAAAGTGCGGGAAGACACAGTTATGTTCTCAAGACTGTTAATTTTCAAGAACTGCATGAGATCTAAGTTCAACGAAGAATTCATGTAAAAATAGATTGCATTGAACCTTCGTAATGAAGACGGATAATTTTTTATTGTGATAGCAAGACGTTCATGGTTTTTTAATGTGTTTAACAATTCAGTATGGTTATATAATTTTAGGAACCAACATATATCTTAGGCAATGCATTAGTTATCTGCTTTCATTGATGATAGGAAGATTAGAAAAGGTGTTATCACCTTTTGTAATGTCATTTCTCTTGCTGGTCGAGAGCAGGGCTCATACTCATGTCTCTTGCTATCGGCCCTCTCCCTTCATCCTACCCCATTGTCTACCAGTGGCGGACTTACAGGGTATGCCGTATATGTCACGACATACCCTGCGCCCAGCCGTCCAAGCTTGTACGTACTATTATGTTAACCAAGCTGAGCTAATGCATGTGAGGCCCGCGGCCATTCCTCTCGCGTTCAGATTAGCCAAGTTGAGAATGCATGCAAGGCTCGGCTGCGTCCATGCATGTCTCGTTTAGATTAACCAAGCTAGCTAATGCATGTCTCGGTTCAGGGACATAGGTTGATTCGTTTTGGTACTAATACTTACCATCTGATTAATTACTGCACTGTTTTAGCTAATAATTTACTCCCTCCATTTCAAAATATAAGATGTTTTAGCTTTGTAAAATAAGTGTATCTAGACCCCTTTTAGTGTATAGGTTCACTCTAGCCCTAGATGAATCTATACACTAAAAGAGATCTAGATACACTCAATTCACAAAGCTAAAACATCTTATATTTTGAAACGGAGGGAGTACTTGTGAGTTACAGAAGCAGATGAAATATCTAGCTATTTTACCTACTCCCTCCATTCTAAAATAGTCTACATAATAGTCTACATTCTAGCCCTGAAATTTATTCTAAAATAATCTACATTCTAACTTTTAGTTAACAAAAACACAGTAAACGAAGTGGTCTGACTCTCTATTGGATTTTTTATTTTCTAGGTAGTTTTGATTGGTTGTTCAGATATCTAAATAGTGTTCCCTCGTTCCAAAATAAGTGATTTAGGTTTGTCCAAATTCGCATGTATCTAGTCTTAAAACATGCTAGACAAGCCCAAATCACTTCTATTGGATTTTTTTATTTTCAAGGTAGTTTTGATTGGTTGTTCAGATATCTAAATAGTACTCCCTCGTCCCAAAATAAGTGATTTAGGTTTGTCCAAATTCGCATGTATCTAGTCTTAAAACGTGCTAGACAAGCCCAAATCACTTATTTTAGAACGGAGGGAGTAACACTAGTTTGTCTGAGTTTTTCTAAAAAGTAGAGTAAATCAGAACGGAGGGGGTACATGGGAGCGACAATACTCTACACTATGTTTTCGTATCATATGGGTATAATAGTTTAGCTCCATAGCATCAGCTGATAATTAGACTTCGGTAGTCAACTACATGAGAAATTTTATATATTCCATTATAGCTTTCTGTAACATCTTTTTTACATACTTTGTTGTTTATTTTAGTACAATCTCACTGTATTTTGTAGTGTTGCTGGAGCGGTTATCCCAATTTAGGGCCGCATGCAACAGCAAGAATTTAGGTCAATACTTGTGTCCTACAATTTACCTTTTTAATTTTAACGCAAAATCCCATTTTACCTAATTACCATACCATATTTCACAATTGTTATTTTGTCTTTATCTTTACATTCTAAAAAAAATCTTTGTCAATAGGTAAGCAAAAAATTATGGTGCGGCATACCCTTTTCTAAAATCCTAGATCCGCCACTCTTGTCTACCCATGAAGGTAAGAAACTTATTCTGATGTTCTTCTCTTTCATGTGAAGTGTATTTATTTTGTGTGCTCTATGTGCCATTTGGTGACTTTCTGATGAATGAGGTTATAGTCAAACATACACAAACAAAACGCTCCATTTTCTTATTTTAAGTTACTGCATCAGCGATCTGACCCAAATTGTATAACAATTCTTGCTAAGTTGCTTCCTTCCAGTTCTCTGCTTCTTCGTTTTTCTGTTTAGATGTATTATGTGGTGGCCCTCGGTGGCAGTTCTTCTGTTTCGTAGGTGAATGTGAGTGGTCAATAGCAACTGTTATACTCACATTTAGTAGTGTAATTAAGGTGAACTCTCACAAGCAAACCAGGATTTGTTTGGTAAAACTATGTTGCCTGACGTACGTATTGCTTTATCGATGGATCTTTTTACAGTTAGTATTGTCTATATGTTAGTTTTGACGAATGATTCATAGTGCACAAGTACGCACGGTACTTGGCCTTAATTTTTTAGCATTATCTCTTAATCTGAAATTAGTCATGTACTCCTGAATCTAAATTAGATAGTCTAAATTTTGGTCAGCTAAGTAATGATGCAGTCTTCTTATAAGTTTTTTACCTTTTCTTTTCCTCTTTTGGTATTGTTAATCATGTTTTGCTAACCTAGCTGGCATCTACGTGTATAAAGTCAGTGGCGGAGCTACGGCCCGGCATTGCCCAGGCAGTTGTACCCTCTTTCAAACTAATGCAAGGAGTGATGAACTAATCACGATTATACTTAGATAATGGCGTCCGGCTGGCCGGAAAACTTGGTACTCTGCCCGGGCTCTCTGTCCCGGCTATATCCGCCACTTTATAAAGTTGTAAAAATAATTCCTCTCTTTTTTCTCTAATAATAATCCAGTGAGTTTTCTGGCATGGTAGTGCCCAACTCCTATCTATATTTGTGTTGCTTCGAAATGTGGCCCTTTGTCATCTGTTTGGTCATGATATTCAGTATTACAGAATGCAACTGTTCCGATGTATGTCATTCTATGTTTTGTGCAAGCTAAGAGGGCTGTCTCGAATCAGCCAAAGGTCTTCGTTTAGTTCACTACATCTACCTCTTATCATAATTCTTTTTATGCAAAATTTGATTATCTAACAAATCATGTGTTTGATTTTAGCAGAAAGAAATCTTACAAGGCAAAGAGGCCTGGGAATGCGGATAATCAACTTTTGCCATGTCTGATCACTAATTGAGGTGCTACTGTAAACAGTTTGTACATATAAAATGATTGAAGATATAATACTCACTATTTTTTACTCCATTCTCAAATCCTTATTCATGTTTCCCTTATACTCCCCACAGACCCACATTAGACTATAGTTAGTCGGATCCAAAACATATAATGGTTTCTTGGTTCTTTTTACTGTTTTCCTGATTTCGTTACCCATGCGCTTTTTATCTTCCCATTTGCTCATGGGTACGTGCACAATCTCCATAGGCGATATGGCTCCACCCTCATTTCTCTTTTCATCAACCATTTTTTGTACTCACCCTGCCCCATCTGTCTATCCATGACGGTAAGAAATAAGCGTCAGTATTCTCCTCTTTCTATTGGATCTCTTTACGTTTTGCCTATTAGACATATTGTTGTGTTTCTGCTAAATAATCAAATACTTGGAACTGTCGTTCAGGCACAGGAAGGCATCTGTTCCATTGACTAGGTGCATAATACATTTGGTATTGCCCTTTTTTCCAGTATCTGATAGGCTATAATTACTGAAATTTTGTGTTCTTTGTTTTGGATTTGGTCAATCGAGGGATAGAAGATATGGATATATGTGATGTAGGAAATAGAAATTTCAATTTTGTAACTCACGACGCTCAATTTTATCCAATTATAGCTTTACTATTGTAATTAATTCATTTACCTAGCATCGTCACTCCAGTGTATGGTTGGTGGTTGCTAATATACTTGGTTACTAATTAATTTTGTCATGCAAAGGTTCTAAGTTGCTACCTGGCATCGTCACCGTGACTTATGAGTTATTAAAATATGTGAGTTTGCTTACTGGCATTCTTCCTAAGGCATGTTTCTAGAAAGAAAGAAAAGTAGCAAATTTGATTGTATAGCTTGGCTTATATGCATATGAGACTCGACTGCCATTTCTGGGTTATTATTTCTCATGTTGTTCCAATCTTCTCTTTATGCAGCTATTTATTTTCTTACACAAGACATTGTAGAAAGAATTGAACATGTCTAGGCATGTATAACTTAAGGGCATGTGATCATATTATTTAGTTAATTAGTCTTCCCCTATCCGGTGGTGTGGATATAAGTTGAGATAAGTTTCAATAGCTGCTTGCAACAGCCTCAAGAAGGCATACAAGCTCTATGTCAATGCTGTGCTAGATTGCGAACCTTAGCTGGCTCCCACAGTTGCCTGCTGTACACACTGATGTGAGGTGTACATCGTCGAGCGGATGCATCCCACTGTGTACACACTGATGTGAGGTGTAGATTGCCGAGCGGATGCATCCCACTGTGTACACACTATATTTCTCTCTATTGTAGTAGACAACAGTTACATTTATATATACAAATTATAAAAAGTTCAGTTGGCAGTGAAACTTGCATTTTATTTTTCAGAAATCAATTGAATATGTAGCCAACTAAGTTGACGTTGTCTATCCCAATCTATATTTCTTATATGGTCTTTCAGTTCACTTCTGATAGCTGGATGTCAGGCAATAGAAAAAAAAATATTGTTTTATGGCTGAACTTTTCTTATATGATGCAAACCAAAGATAGTGTTGATTGCAGCAAGTTTTTTCTCTTCAGTTGCACTTGTGATTGACCAATGGTTTCTTCATGTCTTCATTTCGGGTACCATAGACTATGGGATGCAGAAGTCAGCAGACCATACTTAAACCTTTTGAGTAATAAAGCGTCCCTTATCGAAAAAAGAATTCAGCAGACCAGATGTTCTATGTGCTCTGACTATGGATGTGGAAGGGGTAGGAGGTGTTGTTCAAGTATGACAAGAGCATGAACCTGCTCTGAGGGTGAGTGGTTGATACTATGAAGGCATCACCTAGATGGATGGCCTCTCCAATAACCCCACGAGATGGACCAGTGGGCTGCATTTGACTGTTGGCTGTTGATCTACAGTAATCCTATAACGGTAAAGCCATCTGGTCGGAGTTAATTTTTCGATTCTTTGAAACTCATGGAAAGGCCTTAGTTTTGAAAGTGTGCATGCCAAGCATGGCACCGTATTATATGTACAGATAGAATGCTAAGATTCATGCTAGAAAATTACGCTTTAGTAGTTAAGTTGAAGTTAAAAAAGGGTAGGTGAGTGACGCGGTCAGAAAATTGTCACTCCGATGCAAATCACTTGTAGCATGTGTAGGGAGATGATTTCTTTGTATGGGGAAGGATGGGACTTTTTGTTGTACAAATCCCGTTTCTTTTCTTATATGTTCAAGGTCAACCATCATTGATTTAAATAGAAGGTTATCTACCGATGTGCATTGTGCATTGCAAGGAACCAAATTATTGTGAAAGAAGACTAAATTTGTCGTCCGAACATACGATTGCTTGGTCTAGAAAACACAAATTTGGGGTCCAAAGCCAAAGCCTTTGAAGAACTGTTCGTCACAGCTTGGAGTACAGCCGCTACAAATAAACATGGATTGAAAAGAGAACCAACGATTAAGTCATGCTTCACTAAAACAATAGACCAACAGAAACTTTGGTTGCCAAAATAATCTATGACAGTACAATGTTCTAAAAATAGATCTTAACGACAAACTCCTATCCTTAACACTCGTTGTTGGACTTGATTTATGTAAACCAGCATTTCTGAATATTGGACAGATCACAATCACTCTACAAGCTTAATAGAACAAAATTAGCTGATGAATTATACAATGGTGTATATTACAAAAAAAATCATATTGCTACTTTACTACTTATAATTTTAGCTGCATAGAATTATGAGTATACCAGGATGGTGCGCCAAGGCGCACCCCTAAATCTAGTTCTACAATCTCCCCCCTCGTTTCTATAGACCATGTTACCAAAAAATTCAAATGTTAGATTTTAGGGTCCTTTGTGATAAATGTGTGGACTTGGATATAATTTTCATTTTTTGAGCTCCTTGGTGTAACATGTACACATCCACTTACCGTGTTAATTAATTGAAGAATCTCGCTCCCTCGGGACATACCCTAGTCAAAAAAAGTACCACCACCTGGTTTTTAGAAAAAATGGGGACCATGTTTTATTACAATTCCCTAGTCTTAGCACATTTCAAGATCCCCTAGAAAACCACGCCCACTTAAATAAATTTATGTCGATTTAAGGAAATTAGGTCAAATTTGAACTACAAGTAAGCGTGGTAGATTCCTCATGAATTTTTCAAACGTCGTCTGAAGGGACCCACGATGTCTATATATCAAGCCTTAAGTTCCGGGACGGAGTACTAAACAGTAGTACCTCCGTCCAAGGGTTAAGGCCTTTTTTTTGAAAACTCAAACTATGCAAAATTTGACCAAGTTTTTAGAAAAATATATCAATATTTACAATATGAAATACATACCCTTTGATACATCATGAAACATATATCCACATGGTATCTACTAATATCATACAATAGTTCTTGATAGTTTTTCTAGAAGTTTGATCAAACTTTTCGTAGCTTGACTTATAAAAAATCCATAAGATTTGCGACGGAGGTACTACTGACATGAGGGAAAAAACGAAGAGAAAGAGGAGCTCAGAGAATAAAAGGGAGGCAGGGCAGCGTGACAGGGCAGTTGAAGGCGGTGCGATGTTATAGCAGAATTATAATGGGTTCCTGACATGAGATACTACAGCCTTGACAACACACACACTCTACCAATAGTAGTAGTAAATTTAGGACTTATGTGCGTGCAAAACAAAACAAATTTGTTTTTTCTCTCTCATTCGCTGCCTCGCCATCCATCTCTCCTTGGCACTCCCTCGTCCACAGCGTTGCGCACGTGTGTCTTGCTATGACCGCCCAGCTGTGTCTCCGGAGTGTGTGTTGGTCTACATAGGAAGGAACCACTTAGGTCATTGGCGGCAAAAATCAGTAGAATTCAAACTTTGGAATTTTTCTCTTCCTTCCCATATATAGGAATGAAGGTTATTCAAAAGATAACCATATCGACATCATATCTCTACTACTATAATGGAGTAGTTTTGAATTGGGTCCATAGCACCAATCATGAGCTTTGGGCCGTTAGATCCAATGGTTCAAAGCAGATGGATTCATGTTGAATAGTACCTAGAGCAAACTTCACCATGTTCTAGAACCATCATGTCACTACCCCCAAAATTTCATAGCACGGTAGGTTGTATTCTCAATATGTGTAGATAGTTATTATTAATAGACTTAATGTATGTATTTTTTTCTCTAACAAGACTATTGGTTGGTAATAACTTAATATTTATTAAATCACATTTCATACAGTATATATGTATATGGCACGTGCCTTTTACTAGTATAGTTTATGATACAGTTTCCACATCTGGTAGATTCGTGCATCTTCTTTAGCAAGATCTGCCGAAAGTGAGCAGTGCACTGTTTTCTTTTGTTAAGCAGGTGCTAGTCTTACCATTATCACTATATAGTGTATGAATAACATTGAATATTGATCCTTGGCCGGATCAAGACTCGCAAATCCACATTGCGAACCATTGGATCTTCTTTTCCATTCTAGCATCTACAAGATTCTCTTGATAGTCTTTAGAATAATTAATGCTATATATAAAGAAACTTCAAAACACACTTATCCATCATTTAAGAATCTTCTCTATCATTTCACTAGACCATGGTACAAGACTTTTCAAGAATTAGGCAGCTAATAAACGTTTATTTCTACATGATGATATAACGTGCAAAAACCAAATATACACCATATACTTTATAGACGTGGCTCTGTTTTATAATTATTTTTGATCTTTACCTATTATAATTTTATATAGTGATGATATATCATATTTCTGTATATTACATGAGTCCCGCATGCAAGGCACGTGAAACTTAGTGCTACTACTAGGAAGAACATGGATTATTAGCTCTGCGGTGGAGAAGGAGTAGGACACGACTACTTCTCATTTCTTGATTTTAGGGTCCTTTATGCTAAATGTATGGACTTGGATGTAATGTTTATTTTTTGAGGTTCTTGGTCTAACATGTACATGTCCACTTATCGTGTTAATTAATAGAAGAGAATCTCGCTCCCTCGGGACATACCATAGTCAAAAAAAGTGCCACCACCCACCGATTTTCAGAAAAAGTGGGGACCATGTTTTCTTACAATTCCCTAGTCTTAGCATATTTCAAGATTCCCGAGCTAACTGCACCCACTTAAATGACTTTATGTTGATTTAAAGAAATTAGGTCAAATTTTAACTACAAGTAAGCGTGGTAGATTCCTCTTGAATTTTCCAAACATCGTCTAAAGGGACCCGCGATGTGTATATATCAAGCACCATAGATATTTTTTAAAAATGCAACTAACTTCATGCTAAGAATCGGCATGCCGATGAATTCGACCCCTTTTTCCAAACATTCTAATAAAACAAAGAAAAAGTAAAATACGTTTCTGGTACATCCTCTTATGTGTAGTACTTGCCTTGAAAATGAGAAGCATGTACTAATTTTACCATTACCACTACATAGTGTGTGAGTTACTTTGAATATTGACCGTTGGATCAAGACTCGCAAATACCAACATTGCCAACCGTTGGATCTTATTTTCTATTCTAAAATATACAAGATTCTATTGATAGTTTTTAGCACAATGAATGCTCTGTATGTATAAAAACCTCAAAACACACTTATCCATCATTGTAGAATCTTCTCGGTCGTTTCTCTAGACCATGGTTCTAGCATTTTCAGTTATTAGGTAGCTAAAACTTTATTTCTACATGATATAAAGTGCAAGAACCAAATATACACTCATCCTTTAGATATGTGCCTCAAATTCATAAATGTTTCGAGCTTTACCTATTACTAGATCATGATAGCATGCGTTGCCACGCCTGTCTATTTCTTCGATTGAATTTGGGTCCTTATATATAGTAGTCATGTACATATATGATAGCATAGAAATGAAAGATAAAAATGTAAAACGAATTGCTTGGAATAGAGCACAAACCACAAAACCTACCCACATTGGAGATCAAAGGGAAGGAATCGACCCACCAATCTTTGTGACAAAACACACATCAATTGTTGAATATCCTTTTTCTTAGTCTGTTAATTTGATTTCGCCTAATGCTAGGATAACATTCTAATCTGAAAGTATTTAAGTTACAAACATACTAATTTCTAATATAATCCCAAAAGCATAAAGCACATGATACATAATTATTATCCAACATTCCCGAAGAATGGGACCTCGCATATAACACTTGTTGCACCGATCATCCACACATTCAGCTTTGCCCACCCACATAGAAGCATGATCTTGCATAAGCATTTGCAAATTTCTATAACCCATTACCAGCCTATACCACGGATATTAAGATATGTATATAACATTCAAGCATAGAAGATAAAATCTCGCTAGGTCGGCCACACGAGCAAGGTCCTCCCTCATCGCCAATGCCTTGTATCCTATGGTGTATGTTCCTTTGGATGATGTGCTGTCTGGCGCAGCAGCGGTCTCACCTGTGTGCTTTATTTATAAAGCAAGGCGAAAGCCTGATTTTAGAGAGTAAAAATTGCCTTATATGAAACCAACATCTTCCCTATTTCTTCAGCTGCATCTTTTGCTAAGAAAAATATAATCTGTACAATACAATTTGTTATTAGCATGTCTATAGAGGGTCCATCAAACTGGTAACAAAATAGCCAGAAGCAATTTAGAGAGCATACCTTGTCATATACCAATCAATGGGTAAACAAAACAAAAATAAGCTCTGGCTTTGCCTGCAAAAGGCTTTCAAAGTTCTAGCCTTTGAATGCAGTGAGGATGCCCTTGATGCTTGCAAGAGGAAAGAATCAAACCCATCGAATAATCCTCTAAATCTGGGGATCAAAATAGGTACAAATCCTGGACACCCAAGGAAGGAAAATGCCATGTGCTCTTAGCCTATCGCGGAGGATGATAGGTCGGCAGCGCCATGTTCATGAACGGGTCGAACCACCTTCCTCACTGCCATCTGACATTGCCGTGGAGAGTTTATTAATAAGTAACTATGTTCATGTGGCGTTTACAGAACGGAGGGTCTGACTGATGTTGAGGACGCATGGGAGCAAAGGGGCGCGGCGGACGGGCATGTTCGTCTGCGGTACCAAAGTTCGCAGGCCAGCGCATGGCGGTACCTAAGTTTCCTAAAATTACCGTGTTTCGAAATGTTGGGCCGCCAACTACCGAGAGGGGCCATTTCGATGCAAACTCATCCCACCCCTGCCAAATTCAAACATTTTGTGAAACTGCCCCGTGAAGTAGACGGTCGGGACCCACATGTCGGTCATCTGTTCGTGACACGAGCGCCAACGCGGCAACCTCTTAGGCAAATCGAGTAACTAAGTGGATTGGATGCATTGACCAATTTCATAAATCCATTCCCACCTTTCCCCTAGCACCAGCGGCGTCGGAATCTACCCTCCAGGCAGGACGATCCCTTCGGACATTTGACTTCCGACGCCAAGTTGTTGCGCCCAGTCGCTGATCCCGAGCTCCAATGGCGCATGCCATAGCCGCCGTTGCGAGGCTCTAGCCCGCCTTCGCCACCGACGAGCCGAGCAGCTCAAAGGATGGCACATCCTACTACCAAGGAAGGAGAAGTTCTGGCCACAAGCGGGTCAGGTACCCTTATCTTTGCTATTCGCACTAATTATAACTACTAGCTGGCTACTGAACCTAAAATTGTTTGTTAGCCCAACGCTGACAAACATATTTTGTCTACAGTTTTCTGTCAAGTGGGATCTTCGTGGACCACCCTTACCTTGTTACGGTAGTCCTCTTCAGGTACGAATCTAAGGGCAAGTGGTATGGACACCATTGTATCACGATGGAAGAAGCGCCTGCGCATATCTGCACTATATCTGGTATGGTTGCTGCTCTATGTAATCATGATGAATTATGGCCGAAGCAGACTGCAAAGTTCAGATTCATGGATGACCGTGGCATCATGGTTCCTCTAACGTGTGACAGTCAGCTAATTGGGTTGATGAAAAGGTATGCTTCGCCTTGCATGTTTGAGCTGAATTGTGATGTACTGGATGTGGAAGGTACTGCAACTTGGAGTCGCCCTTCTATTCTTGGGCAGGGTGGTTGCTCGAACCCAATTAGCTCCTGGTAAGCAAAAGTCTCTTGGGGTTCACATGTTTGTGCTGAATTGTAATTTTTGTTTTATTTACTCTGTAGATATTGGGCAGTTATACAACAGCCCTATTTCTTTGACAGGAAGCGTCGCAAGGTTAGAAACATGACTGTCGGGTCAGTCATTTTGTTGCCCGAAGAAATTAAAAACGAGTGGAAAGATGATGCTGGACACGATTCTGGTGCCTATTGTCCCGGCGATGCAGAGTACGTGAAGCTAAGAAAATTGGCACCGAGGAAGAGGAAGAAGGCAGGAAATGAAGAAGCCAGTGGACATGAAGGCTTGGCACCCAGGCTGCGGAAGAAGGCTGCTGGCAATGAAGATGCATAGTAATGTGTTGAACTTGAACCTATATATGTAATTCGGTTAAATTTTGGAGTTCTGTGTGTGGTACTTTGCTGGGCGAAACAATCTACCCACGATCTCTAAGTAAAATGTACCGCGACTTAGGGTTTGGAAATGCCCGGGTCAGTAGTTGAATCCAAAATTGTGATTGTGCCACTGCTATCTGAAAACACACAGCACCGGTTCCACGATTGTTGAGGGGCAGGAGGTCTCCAAATACGACGGGATGTAAGTGGCACAAAAATAAATTATTTAAGCTACCACACTCCACGAAGCAGCAACTTATTTCAGATGCTGCACAACGACATGGCAACATAAATATAAATGGCAACCGATAATTCCCAGAAGCTTGAGCCTGTCTATCTCACCGCATCCCTGCTCCTGCATCCCCTGCTTCTGGCAAAGCTCCCGGATCTCCATTAACCGGGTGTACGTGCTTCCACTTTATAAATTCTGGCTGTGCCATTTGCATGTAGCACAATCCACGTAGATTACATTTAAACAAACCACCAATGTCAAAATACCACCATGATCAGACAAAAGGAAGTGATGTAGGGTTAAGACAGACTAACGGGAGACCAATTTTTTTCCTCCCAGGACTCCAGGACCACTAGTTCAGACCGCTAGGTCAACAAGTACTACTATTACAACTTAAAAAGGCACGGAGCTCAAGCTAAATAGAACTAGTTATCACACATCTCCTTGATCTTCCTAATCTTAGCCCAATGCGCATCTTCCTACGAGAGCAAGGATCGATTCGTCTGCTCCTTCCTTTTAGCATTTTCCTTGCACAGCTTCAATTGTTTCTCTGTATTTTTCCTCATGCACATGTCAATACTCGTAGTTGTGAACTGCAGGACTTTGGCCTGGTGAAGATCATTCCTTGCTTGAGTCAGTTCTTGCTCTGCTTTAGCCTTCAGGGCCAACGCCACGTCCCTCTCCTTCTCGACTTTGCTAACCTTGTCTTGCACCCTCCTGAGATCTCGGTTAAGCTTGGTTGTGTCAACTGGGTCCCATAGCATCATCTCAACACTATGAAGAAGTGAGCTGACTACGGATTCTTTCAACTCAACAGTCATATCCCATAGTTTGTCCAGCGTTTTCTGCATCGATTTGGGTCACTCTGGATCTACCCATTTAACAACACCGCAACTTTCGCCTTGCATCATTGCACGATGTCCTTGACACCGTAGAAACCTCTTGCCTGCGTTTCGTCCTTCGAACACTACAAATTTAGCGGGCACATGCCCATGTTTACATAGCAGAGGACTGTCTTCATCCGCTAAACCGTGATAGTCGGAGTCATAAATCGTCTGGTTGGCCTAACACATCATACGCGCATGAGTAAAAAAAGTAGATCTAGCTCAAAAAATAGATAACTGGCCACAGATGATAGAGATAGAGATGAGACGACTCACATCGAAATCACCGTCCCTGTCGTCACGACGTGTTTCCTCGCCGTCTCCCCTTGAACCCATGGCGAGAGGGGAGGGGGTGGCTGCCGGAGAGGGGATTGGGATGGAGGCACCGTCGTCTTGCGGCTACGGCAGGATGGGAGTGAAGTGGGGAAAGTGGCTTCGAGGGGAAGGAAGAGAAGTACGGGGAGGAAGAGAAGTAATGGGGACGTGACACTGGGATATAGCCCACTGAACTAGTTAGTCGTGACACTCGCAACAAGGAAGCACCCGGTGTTGCCAGTTTGTCTAGAGCAAGCGTGGCTAATCATGCCGCAGAACAGCCTACTCGCGGATCGCTCTCACGAAGACCATACCAATCGTCCAAGCACCCTGATCGAACGGTATGTAACAATCGTCAAGCAGAACAATAGTGTTAGGGCGTGCCTTCTACAAGACTCGGTCTAACGGTGAGAAGAACACACATCCAATGACACTGGGTGTGGCTCATGAAAAGAACACACATCCAATGACACTGGTGGATCCTTATGTGGTTTGTGAGAAGAACACACATGCAATGACTCTAGCTGTGGTTCATGAGAAGAACACACATGCAATGACACTGGTGGATCCATATGTGGTTTGTGAGAAGAACAGACATGCAATGACTCTAGCTGTGGTTCATGAAAAGAACACACATCCAATGACACTGGTGGATCCATGTGTGGTTTGTGAGAAGAACACACATCCAATGACACTGGGTGTGGTTCATGATAAGAACACACATGCAGTGACACTGGTGGATCCATGTGTGGTTTGTGAGAAGAACACACATCCAATGACACTGGGTGTGGTTCATGATAAGAACACACATGCAGTGACACTGGTGGATCCTTATGTGGTTTGTGAGAAGAACAGACATACAATGACACTGTATGTGGTTCATGAAAAGAACACACATCCAATGACACTAATGGATCCATGTGTGGTTTGTGAGAAGAACAGACATGCAATGACATTGTGTGTGGTTCATGAAAATAATAGACATGCAATGACACTGGTGGATCCTTATGTGGTTTGTGAGAAGAACTGACATTCAATCACACTGGGTGTGGTTCATTAAAAGAACACACATCCAATGACCCTGGTGGATCCATGTGTCGTTTGAGAGAAGAACACACATCCAATGACACTAGGTGTGGTTCATGAAAAGAACACACATCCAATGACACTGGTGGATCCATGTGTGGTTTGAAAGAAGAACACACATCCAATGATACTGGTGGATCCTTATGTGGTTTGTGAGAAGAACACACATGCAATGACTCTGGGTGTGGTTCATGAGAAGAATACACATCCAATGACACTAGTGGATCCTAATGTGGTTTGTGAGAAGAACACACATGCAATGACTCTTGGTGTGGTTCATGAAAAGAACACACATCCAATGACACTGGTGGATCCATGTGTGGTTTGTTAAGAGGAACAAACATGCAATGACTCTAGCTATGGTTCATGAGAAGAACAGACATGCAATGACACTGGTGGATCCTTATGTGGTTTGTGAGAACAACTTACATGCAATGACTCTAGTTGTGGTTCATGAAAAGAACACGCATCTAATGACACTGGTGGATCCATGTGTGGTTTGTGACAAGAACACACATCCAATGACACTGGGTGTGGTTCATGAGAAGAACACACATGAAGTGACACTGGTGGATCCTTATGTGATTTGTGAGCGGAACAAACATCGAATGACACTGTGTGTGGTTCATGAAAAGATGACACATACAATGACACTGGTGGATCCATGTGTGGTTTGTGAGAAGAACCAACATGCAATGACACTGGGTGTGGTTCATGAAAAGAACACAGATCAAATGACACTAGTAGATCCTTATGTAGTTTGTGAGAAGAACACACATGCAATGACTCTGGGTGTGGTTCATGAGAAGAACAGACATCCAATGATACTGGTGGATCCTTGTGTGGTTTGTGAGAAGAACAGACATGCGATGACTCTAGATGTGGTTCATGAGAAGAACAGACGTGCAATGACCACTAGTGGATCCATGTGTGGTTTGTTTAGAAGAACACACATGCAATGACCACTAGTGGATCCATGTGTGGTTTGTTTAGAAGAACACACATGCAATGACCACATGCGATGACACTGGTGGATCCATGTGTGGTTTGTTTAGAGGAACAAACATGCAATGACTCTAGATGTGGTTCATGAAAAGAACAGACATGCAATGACACTGATGGATCCTTATGTGGTTTGTGAGAAGAACACACATGCAATCACACTAGGTGTGGTTCATGAAAAGAACACACATCCATTGACACTGGTGGATCCATGTGTGGTTTGTGAGAAGAACACACATCCAATGACAATGGGTGTGGTTCATGAAAAGAACACACAACCAATGACACTGGTGGATTATTATGTGGTTTGTGAGAAGAACAGACATGCAATGACTCTTGGTGTGGTTCATGAAAAGAACACACATCCAATGACACTGGTGGATCCATGTGTGGTTTATTTAGAGGAACAAACATGCAATGACTCTAGCTGTGGTTCATGAGAAGAACGGACATGCAATGACACTGGTGGATCCTTATGTGGTTTGTGAGAAGAACTGACATGCAATGACTCTAGCTATGGTTCATGAAAAGAACACACATCCAATGACACTGGTGGATCCATGTGTGGTTTGTGAGAAAAACACACATCCAAGGATATTGGGTGTGGTTCATGAGAAGAACACACATGCAGTGACACTGGTGGATCCTTATGTGGTTTGTGAGAAGAACAGACATCCAATGACACTGTGTGTGGTTCATGAAAAGAACACACATCCAATGACACTGGTGGATCCATGTGTGGTTTGTGAGAAGAACAGACATGCAATGACACTAGCTGTGGTTCATGAAAAGAACAGACATTCAATGACACTGGTGGATCCTTATGTGGTTTGTGAGAAGAACTAACATTCAATCACACTGGGTGTGGTTCATGAAAAGAACACACATCCAATGACACTGGTGGATCCATGTGTGGTTTGAGAGAAGAACACACATCCAATGACACTAGGTGTCGTTCATGAAAAGAACAGACATGCAATGACACTGGTGGATCCATGTGTGGTTTGTGAGAACAACACACATCCAATGACACTGGTTGTGGTTCATGAAAAGAACACACATGCAATGACACTGGTGGATCCATGTGTGGTTTGTTTAGAGGAACAAACATGCAATGACTCTAGATGTGCTTCATGAAAAGAACAGGCATGCAATGACACTGGTGGATCCTTACGTGGTTTGTGAGAAGAATACACATGCAATGACCACATGCAATGACACTGGTGGATCCATGTGTGGTTTGTTTAGAGGAACAAACATGCAATTACTCTAGATGTGGTTCGTGGAAAGAATAGACATGCAATGACACTGGTGCATCCTTATGTGGTTTGTGAGAAGAACATACATGCAATGACTCTAGCTGTGGTTCATGAGAAGAACGGACATGCAATGACACTGGTGGATCCTTATGTGGTTTGTGAGAAGAACTGACATGCAATGACTCTAGCTGTGGTTCATGAAAAGAACACACATCCAATGACACTGGTGGATCCATGTGTGGTTTGTGAGAAAAACACACATCCAAGGACATTGGGTGTGGTTCATGAGAAGAACACACATGTAGTGACCCCGGTGGATCCTTATGTGGTTTCTGAGAAGAACAGACATCCAATGACACTGTGTGTGGTTCATGAAAAGAACACACATCCAATGACACTGGTGGATCCATATGTGGTTTGTGAGTAGAACAGACATGCAATGACACTAGGTGTGGTTCATGAAAAGAACAGACATTCAATGACACTGGTGGATCCTTATGTGGTTTGTGAGAAGAACTAACATTCAATCACACTGGGTGTGGTTCATGAAAAGAACACACATCCAATGACACTGGTGGATCCATGTGTGGTTTGAGAGAAGAACACACATCCAATGACACTAGGTGTCGTTCATGAAAAGAACAGACATGCAATGACACTGGTGGATCCATGTGTGGTTTGTGAGAACAACACACATCCAATGACACTGGTTGTGGTTCATGAAAAGAACACACATGCAATGACACTGGTGGATCCATGTGTGGTTTGTTTAGAGGAACAAACATGCAATGACTCTAGATGTGGTTCATGAAAAGAACAGACATACAATGACACTGGTGGATCCTTATGTGGTTTGTGAGAAGAACAGACACGCAATGACCACATGCAATGGCACTGGTGGATCCATGTGTGGTTTGTTTAGAAGAACAAACATGCAATGACTCTAGATGTGGTTCATGGAAAGAACAGACATGCAATGACACTGGTGGATCCTTATGTGGTTTGTGAGAAGAACTAACATGCAATGAATCTAGCTGTGGTTCATGAAAAGAACACACATCCAATGACACTGGTGGATCCATGTGTGGTTTGTGAAAAGAACACACATCCAATGACACTGTGTGGTTCATGAGAAGAATACACATGAAGTGACACTGGTGGATCCTTATGTGATTTGTGAGAAGAACAGACATCCAATGAAACTGTGTGTGGTTCATGAAAAGAACACACATCCAATGACACTGGTGTATCCATATGTGGTTTGGGAGAATAACATACATGCAATGACACTGGGAGTGGTTCATGAAAAGAACACACATCCAATGACACTGGTGGATCCTTATGTGGTTTGGGAGAAGAACACACATGCAATGACTCTAGCTGTGGTTCATGATAAGAACACACATGCAATGACACTGCTGGATGCTTATGTGGTTTCTGAGAAGAACACACATCCAATGACACTGGCCGTGGTTCATGAAAAGAACACGCATCCAATGACACTGGTGGATCCTTATGTGGTTTGTGAGAAGAACACACATGCAATGACTCTGGGTGTGGTTCATGAGAAGAACAGACATCCAATGACACTGGTGGATCCTTGTGTGGTTTGTGAGAAAAACAGACATGCGATGACTCTAGATGTGGTTCATGAGAAGAACAGACATGAAATGACCATTGGTGGATCCATGTGTGGTTTGTTTAGAAGAACACACATGCAATGACACTGGTGGATCCATGTGTGGTTTGTGAGAACAACACACATCCAATGACACTGGTTGTGGTTCATGAAAAGAACACACATGCAATGACACTGGTGGATCCATGTGTGGTTTGTTTAGAGGAACAAACATGCAATGACTCTAGATGTGGTTCATGAAAAGAACAGACATACAATGACACTGGTGGATCCTTATGTGGTTTGTGAGAAGAACAGACACGCAATGACCACATGCAATGGCACTGGTGGATCCATGTGTGGTTTGTTTAGAAGAACAAACATGAAATGACTCTAGATGTGGTTCATGGAAAGAACAGACATGCAATGACACTGGTGGATCCTTATGTGGTTTGTGAGAAGAACTAACATGCAATGAATCTAGCTGTGGTTCATGAAAAGAACACACATCCAATGACACTGGTGGATCCATGTGTGGTTTGTGAAAAGAACACACATCCAATGACACTGTGTGGTTCATGAGAAGAATACACATGAAGTGTCACTAGTGGATCCTAATGTGATTTGTGAGAAGAACAGACATCCAATGAAACTGTGTGTGGTTCATGAAAAGAACACACATCCAATGACACTGGTGTATCCATATGTGGTTTGGGAGAATAACATACATGCAATGACACTGGGAGTGGTTCATGAAAAGAACACACATCCAATGACACTGGTGGATCCTTATGTGGTTTGGGAGAAGAACACACATGCAATGACTCTAGCTGTGGTTCATGATAAGAACACACATGCAATGACACTGCTGGATGCTTATGTGGTTTCTGAGAAGAACACACATCCAATGACACTGGCCGTGGTTCATGAAAAGAACACGCATCCAATGACACTGGTGGATCCTTATGTGGTTTGTGAGAAGAACACACATGCAATGACTCTGGGTGTGGTTCATGAGAAGAACAGACGTCCAATGACACTGGTGGATCCTTGTGTGGTTTGTGAGAAAAACAGACATGCGATGACTCTAGATGTGGTTCATGAGAAGAACAGACATGAAATGACCATTGGTGGATCCATGTGTGGTTTGTTTAGAAGAACACACATGCAATGACACTGGTGGATCCATGTGTGGTTTGTTTAGAGGAACAAACATGCAATGAATCTAGATGTGGTTCATGAAAAGAACAAACATGCAATGACACTAGTGGATCCATATGTGGTTTGTGAGAAGAACACACATGCAATCACACTGGGTGAGGTTCATGAAAATAACACACATACATTAACACTGGTGGATCCATATGTGGTTTGTGAGAAGAACACACATCCAATGGCACTGGGTGTGGTTCATGAGAAGAACACACATGCAGTAACACTGGTGGATCCTTATGTGGTTTGTGAGAAGAACAGACATCCAATGACACTATGTGTGGTTCATAAAAAGAACACACATCCAATGACACTGGTGGATCCATGTGTGGTTTGTGAGAAGAACAGACATGCAATGACACTAGGTGTGGTTCATGAAAAGAACAGACATGCAATGACACTGGTGGATCCTTATGTGGTTTGTGAGAAGAACTAACATTCAATCACACTGGGTGTGGTTCATGAAAAGAACACACATCCAATGACACTGGTGGATCCAGGTGTGGTTTGTGAGAAGAACAAACATGAAATGACATTAGGTGTGGTTCATGAAAAGAACAGACATGCAATGACACTGGTGGATCCTTATGTGTTTTGTGAGAAGAACTAACATTCAATCATACTAGGTGTGGTTCATGAAAAGAACACACATCCATTGACACTGGTGGATCCATGTGTGGTTTGTGAGAAGAACACACATCCAATGACAATGGGTGTGGTTCATGAAAAGAACACACAACCAATGACACTGGTGGATTCTTATGTGGTTTGTGAGAAGAACAGACATGCAATGACTCTTGGTGTGGTTCATGAAAAGAACACACATCCAATGACACTGGTGGATCCATGTGTGGTTTATTTAGAGGAACAAACATGCAATGACTCTAGATGTGGTTCATGAAAAGAACAGACATGTGATACACTTGACGATCGACGTAGAGCTCGTTGGGAACCCCAAGAGGAAGGTATGATGAGCACAGCAGAAAGGTTTTCCTCAATTATGAAACCAAGGTTTAATCGAACCAGTAGGAGCAAGGAAACACCCCAAAGGTGTTACTACCTGAGCTTTGGTAGGGCGCACTACCGGTGCTAGTAGCAACGTGGAGACCTACACAACACAACCACAGAACTTTGTCCCCAACTTGCGATGAGGTTGTCAATCTCACCGTGTTTTGCGGAAAACAAAGGATTAAACGTATCGAATGGAAAGAAGTAAAAGTTTGTAGAAAGTAAAAACAAAGAAGTAAACTGTTGTAGATTGTATGTAAAGTAAAAGGACCGGCATCCATAGTGCACTAGAGGTGGCTCTCCTTAGATACATAACATGCTGGGTGAACAAATTACAGCAGGGCAATTGACAAACACCGAGAAAGCAATATATGCATATACTAATCATCTTGACTCCTTTGAGACTTGATTGGGCATTACAACATAATACATAGACCTCCATCCAACTGCATGTATGACTAATAATCCACCTTCAGGTTATCATCCGAACCCCCTCCAGTATTAAGTTGCAAGCAACAGATTATTGCTTTACGAACTTGGTGTAAAGTAAACAATACAATTGTTCTATGAACAAAGGATCGTTGTTTTCTCCCTAGTAACAACAACACATCTAGTACCTTCGATATTTCTGTCACTTCCCCAGATTACCAGAGGCATGAACCCACTATCGAGCATAAATACTAACTCTTGGAGTTGCTAGCATCTACTTGGCCAAGATAGCTACTAACAACGGAAAGCATGCAAGATCTCAAATAACAAAGACATGATAGAATCAATAATCAATCTGAAATAGCATCTCAATATCCATCGGATCCCCGCAAACACAACATGTATGAATTACAAATAGATGATCTTGCTCATGAACGGAGCTCACAAGATCTAAACATGAAAGCACAAAGGAGGAGAAACCAGCCATCTAGCTACTACATGGATCCGTAGTCCAAGGATGAACTACTCACGCATCACACCGAAGGCTTGCATGGTGATGAAGAAGACCTCCAGGGTGAATTCCCCTCTCCGACAGGGTGTAAGATCTCACCATGATAAGGTAAGATCCCTGTGATTGCAGTGCTAGTCCCTGGATCGAAATGCTAGCACCCACAGTTTAAGATCAAGTACACAGAAACAAAGGTCATTATTACATCACACATCTAGGAGTATAATGGTTCTTACAACTCACTTAGCCCAAGGCTAAGACATAAGTTCACACTACATAGCATAATAATAATAGAGTCTTAGTCATCATGTGCCACAGGCAAGCATGTCGAGTGTAGACCTCCAACCCTACTCATCATCAGAGTATCCTACAACATAATAAGTTACAGCCACAAGGGTCAATACATTTGGAATTGTATTGGCAAGTGATACCATAGATACTTACTATAATCCAACAACTACATGAATATATGGCTAAGTGGGGTTATGGCTGGCTTTGCTAAAATTAGTTTAACTTGTAGTTTTTGAAGAAGTTTTTCATTCAAGCTATAAGGTATCAATGATAGACATCACTGAACCTTTACCCCTGTTCACCCACAAGTTTTATCTTAGAGAAATTTGAATGAGGAGATTATTGAACTGCTTCACTGTCTTGAGGCTCAGTAGTTGTCCATAACCGGGGACTCGGCTAAGTACTTAGTTTTACCCTCTCGAGAGGTGGTGCACTTTCGCCACAAGACTCGACATGCATCGAGACAAGAATTTTCAGAAGCAATCCCTCAGACCACCACGGACGCGTTCCATCCTATCATATCTACCACCTTCTGTCCGTCTGGCTGAGTTCTTGCAACTTAGTTGGTCAAGGCAGAGCCCATATGCCATGTGGTTGCACTGGAAGCTTTATGACAAGAATGTCTCCAATCTCTTTGTTCCTGGGTGGCCATCCACAAGTGTGATACACCAGCTGACCATAGACATGGCCCCTGAGTAACTACTCAACATAATCCAAGCAAGTCCCAATCCACCCAGGTGTTTCATTAATAATAGTTGTTTTCTTAGTCAAAAAATAATATCTTTCCATACTATCTTGATATGTCTTTTCCACCCATGAATTCTACTAGCATAGCTAAGCATTCTAGCATACAAAGTCTTTTAACTAGGAGATACTACCAAGATATAATCTATAGGATAGCATAGCATAGTATAGTAACATATGAATAATTCTATCATGCTAAGATCTACCAAAATATCACTAGTGCAATAGTGAAAATAATAGGACATGGGATGAAATATCACTTGCCTTGGTAGCTAGGGGAATAGGTACAATCCTCACAGCAACAAACTTCACAATCCACACAATCTACACAAGATCAATACAACAACAATAATTCAATCAATAAAACATCACAAAAACATGAATTTATGCAAAATTCAAGGATATGATCACAACTCTAAAATTTACAGAGTCTACAGTACTGAGGATAGAATACCTCATCTAAATGCATAATAAATACTCAAAAATAATTTATAGAACAATTTTTGTGAGCAAAATACTCCTAAAAAGGTTCTACCTATAATTCAAATTTTTAGAGGCAAAAGGGTGAAACAAGGCCTCCATAATAAAGGTCTCATTTTTCTGAATCCATAAACACCAAATTTGTATTTTTCTGATTTGTGGATCAAAAGTTATTGAATTTCTAAGTTAAATACTAAATCTGTCTATTTTCTAATTAAAAAAAATAGTCTGGCGATGTGGCGCTATTCTATTGGCTGGTATCGGTTCGGCCGGAGTTGATCGCTGTGGGCCGTCAGATCTTAAGTGACTGCGGACGGATCCAATTAGCCCGTACCCTTTCGTTAAGTGATCTAATCCTATCCGCTAAAATCTGATCGAACGGTTACTAAACAACTCGCCGGAGACTGGCGACGCTAGCGACGGCACGCAGCGGCGGCACGTAAGGTGTGTGGCGTTTCGGCGATTCTAGAGGGGTAGGGGAAAAGGTAGTCTTACCGAGGGTTTGCGGTGGTCTCGACGATCTGGTTGGTGGTCGTGATGGAGAGAGGGGAGCTCTGTTGCGCTCGGTATTCCTCGCCGGAGTGGTGTCGACGGCGGAGATCACAGCCACGAGACGGTGGCGTCGATCTGGTACTCGAGTAGACAAATAAAAGGGTTAGGGGAATGCGCCTGGTTCTGCACTGTCTAGTAGTGGCCAAAAAGGAGCGGCGGGAACCTTGCCCTCACCGGAAAAACCGTCGGACGGTGGCGGCAGAGGAGTTCGCCGGACTTGGTCCGTGTCGTCGACCTGGAGCAAGAGGGAGCACATGGCTCGGTTAGTAGGTGCGCTAGGACATGGTAAACTGGACGAAACAGAGAGGAGGGCGCCGGGCGGCCTGGGTTCACCGGAATTGTCGCCGGAATACCGTCAGTGAGCGACGTCTGAGCTCGAAATTTGGGGAGCCTGGGGGCTCTCCGGGGGTGGCGACTGGGGGAAATGACGAGGAGGGTTAAGGGGATTAAGTAGGAGCAGTCGCCGGGGGGAATTACTACGAGAAACGGCCGAAATCAAATCGATTCGAAACGGCAGAGGAGGTGGGGCGGTTCGTCGCCGGGGGTTGAAGACGACGGGGTGGTGGGGTGACGTGGCGTGGGGTCGGTCTGTCAGCGGGAGGGGGTAGTCAGGGGTGCAGTAAGAAAAGCAGGGGAGAGGGGGAAAACCGGGTGGGCTGGTGGGCTGGTTTTGGGCCGAAAGGCCAGAAGCAGTCTGCTGCTCATCTTTTTTTTTCCTTTACTCTTTTTCTTTTTCTAATTCTGTTTTCTCCAAAAATTTTGATTTAAGGATTCAAATTGATTCAAACCAATTTGTGAAAGTTTGTAAAAACTCAAACTAGGTTTTTAGGGTATTATAAAACATATTTATCTTCTATTTTAATCCAAAGTATTTACTTGAAATTAATAGGTAATATAGCATTTTCTTTGATTCTATGTTCAAAATAATTCATATCTTTTTATTCATGGCTCAAAATTGAACCAAATTTTTGGAGGACATTCTAAATGCCATGCAATTACATGCTATGATGATATGAGTGCAATGATGATGATTTCAGATGAGATTTTGGGATGTTACACAGGGTGCCGGGAAGAGCTTCAGATCCCCCCGATCTAGGGACAGAGATGACGGCGGCTACAGACTCTTTCGTGGATTTTTGATCGGGTACTTAGGGTTTTCGTCCCGAGGACAACTTGTAGGCGGAAGGAGAGGCCGAAGGGGTGCTTGGGTCGGCCAGAGCACCCCCTGGCGCGGGCCAAGCCTGGCCGCGCGGCCAGGTGGTGTGGCCGGCCCCTGGCCCCTCTCCGTTTCGTATTCTGGCACTTGATCCCTTCCGGAAAAATAGGCACTTTGGCTTTTGTCCCGTCCAATTCCGAGAATATTCATTTTCTGACTTTCCTAGAACCAAAAATAGCAAAAAACAGGCAGATGGTACTGTGGCTCTTGTTAATAGGTTAGTCCAAGAAATCATATGAAAAGTACTCCAAAGTTGGAAAAAACACAAGAAAGTGGATAAAACTAAGCATGGAACATCAAAAATTATAGATACATTTGCAATGTATCAACATCCCCAAGCTTAACTCCTGCTCGTCCTCGAGTAGGTAAGTCATAAAAACAAATAATTTTTGAGGTGACATGCACCATCAAAGACTTGATCAAAGTATTTGCAAAACTCAAAGTTGGGATCATAGTACTTCAATCATAACATGAAAGACAAAGTTCTGGCAATAAGCAAAGAGACTATGATGCAGCATGAAAAGGTACAAACAAAAGACTCATGAATAACATGCCTTGCAAGGCGTTTGTTTGTTTCACATAAAGAAAACATAGCATAAAAGTATTCAGCTTATCCCTCAATAGAGTAGCAAATATAAATGCATAGGACACCTTCAAAGTTCATAAGAGTGACTAGATACAATAGTTTAAAACAAGAAATATCAAGTTATGCATCAATCAACTAGTCTTGGGACAATGCACATAGAACTAAGAATGGCCACTATGCTCTCAAAGTAGTGCATAAAGATAGAAGGTGGAGACTCAATATAATGGTGGAAGAAAGGCCTTTTGTAAAAGGAAGTAGGGATTCAATTCTCATAAAGAGCTTCCAAAAATTATAATACTTATAGCTTTAAGCTCTCATTGCCCCTATCAAAAGCATCTTTAAGGTGATTAAGGTTAAAGTGACACAACTAAGAGGATATGCTTGACAAGTTATAAACCAAAATCTCATGCCCCTTACTTACGAAGACCGATCCTCATGCTACTAAATTTTAGTCACGAGTAAGCTCTTGTCATTGTAAGAACATGTGTATCATTAAGAACCGCCAACAGGGTACCCCTTGCACATGATACGGGAGCTTTCCCATAATCAAAATGACAAGGCAAGCAGACAATGAGCATCTCAGCGATCTTTTTATTTGCTATTTGCATAGGTTTTTATTGAGGATGCTTCATAGAGTGCTCATTATGGTGATGCTGCAAGTTCCCACCATGATTAGGCATGGCTTAGGCTAGCGGCCCAGGCGTTTCTCTAACACACATACAAACTCCATGATCTTACAAGTTCCACTTTTATTTCACACCGCTGGGATCAGTAAGAAAAAGATCATAATATCAACGGGGTACAAACTACAAGTGCAATGTTGAAAGCGTTCCCCATGAAACATGGTTCTGCTAATTTCAACTTATAAAGCGCAAGCATATACGCAACAAACAAGGACCCAATGGTTCAAATTTATTAGAGGCAATAAAGTAAAGTGTGCCATCAAGTTCGTGAGAGCTTTAATCACTAGTTTTCTCATAACAAGTGAAAGGTAAACAAAAGCATGAATATACTTGTAATAGCATCAGCTAGTAGGTAGGTATGGTGGACTCTTTGGAAAAACTTGGTTTAGGGATTTGGATGCATGAGTGGAACTCATACTTTGTTGTGGAGGCTAGCAAAAGACTGGGAGCGACAAACTAAGAGAGCAATAATGGCCATAATCATGTAGAGCGACAAAACATCATTGATCAAAGCATAAAGTGATACTACAAGTTGAAAACTAAAGGATCATAAAGGCTATGGTGACTTTGGATAGTCATAACATGGTGTGAGCATGCGCCAAGTCAACCGAAATAAAGCATCAAAGGAGAATACCACTATACTATGCTTTAATATGCTAAAACAACGCATGATTCATCCAAGGCACATTAAGCAATCTCAATTGTTTATAACAAGTCATGCTACAGCAAAGAATACTAAGCATAAAGCCAAAATAATATCAAGCATGGCATGACAAAGCATGGCCACAGTCAAAAACGAGCTCTTTTTACCACATAAGCATGAACTTTCCTACTCTTTTCCAAACCAAACCAAACTATTTGCAAACCAAAGTGTGAAAGAGGGGCTCCAACCAATTTATTCAGAAAACTAAGCAAAAAAAAGCAAACCAAAACCAAAACGAAAATGAAAAAGAAGACGCTCCAAGAAAAACAAAACTGTGCATGAAACAATAAAAATGAAGCGTTTGGAAGAAACCTGTATTTTTATTGATGAAGGGGATGCCTTGGGCATCCCCAAGCTTTGACACTTGTACTTCTTGGATGTTTCTTGGGGTGACACGCGTGGCATCCCCAAGCTTGAGCTTTAGTCCATCCTTCATCTCATTACTCATTCCTTCCATACACCTGAAATTTTTCCTTCATACAAAACTTCACACAATCTCATTAGCAACATTAGTGCACTTAAGATAAATAAGTCTCAAGGTTCAGTTATAACACCAAATAAACTTCCATTAAAACACTAGCTACTGTAGCACTTCCCTCAAAAAGCTCAATTCCCCAAAGGAACTCAAGAAGGAACTAACAAGAAGCAAATGCAGAAAATGGCAGAAATCTGTCAAAACAGACCAGCAGGTAACGATGAATTTTTTCGAAGACTGTCTGTTGCTCAAATAAAAAATTGTTGATCTAACGAAAGTTAGATAACAACCTGGGGAAGAAGCACAAAAACTTACAGCTCAATCCGACGTACAGAGCTCTCTCAGGAATTTTTACGGTGAAGCACAGAAATCTGTTTCGGGACAGCAACTTTTCCAATCATTACTTCACTCTCATTAGAGGTTACTCTTGGCACAAAAAGCAAATAAAAAGGATAAGGAGAGGTTATTACAAAGGTAATAACTTCCAAGACTCATCTAAAACTCTTGGGTTATCTCCCAACAAGTACTTTTCTTTAACGCCTTTAAGTTAGGCATAAGAACCAAAGAAAGAATCAATTGTTCTCAAATGAAGAAGCATTAAGATCAATACCAAAAATATTTTCAACAAGGCAAGGTATATCATCCAAATAAGTTCGAGAGGATCCTCTCTCAATGCTCTTGGGTTCACTATTCTCATCAAAAGGGTTTGCAGGAACAATCCAATCAAGATTCTTTTCTATGGCATCATGTATTGCTACTAGTTTAAAGGGTATTGGTATCTTAGGTTCCTCCCCATTAGGTTC
Organism: Avena eriantha; assembly: GCA_910589775.1. NCBI lineage: Eukaryota > Viridiplantae > Streptophyta > Magnoliopsida > Poales > Poaceae > Avena > Avena eriantha. Next base: position 154,887,178 of record OU342745.1, read on the forward strand.
GGTTTTGTTCATCTTTTCTCGTGTACCAATAACATCTACACATGAGCCTAGCATATTGAAACGTTCAAAAACTTTTCTAGCTTCCTTGGCAACAACATAGAACTCCTTAAACAAAGTTTCTAGAATAAAATCCCTCTTTTCAGGATCCTCAGTTTCTTTAAGCTTAAGAAACATTACTTGCATTAAGGGGTTGAGGTTAATAAACCTAGCTTCTAACATGTGAACTAAAGAAGCTGCAGCAATCTCATAGTTTGGAGCAAGTTCTACGAGGGTCCTATCCTCAGTATCCTCATGCTTACTAACATGATTAAAGACTTCTTCAATGTTATCTTTCCCAATTATAGAACCACTACCAATTGGAAGGTCTTTCAGGGTGACTGTAGGGATCAACATGGTGAGCTAAGGGAGAAGTGAAAACTAAGGGAGACTTAATTTTTTTGTGTTTTTGATAAAGAAAGCAAACAAGTAAAACTAATTTTTTGTGTTTTTAGAAGAACAAAACAAGCAAACAAAGCAAAAAGAAACTAAGCAAAACAAAAACAACAAAGTAAAGAGATTGGTTATGAGGGACTCCCCTTGTGAAGATGTCCTTGACTCCCCGGCAATGGTGCTAGAAAAGATCTGGTGCGTAGTTGACGTGGGAGATTCTTCTTGTTCTTCAGTCCCCAACAACGGCGCCAGAAAAGATCTTGATGCACTAACTCGTTGGGAACCCCAAGAGGAAGGTATGATGAGCACATCAAAAAGTTTTCCCTCAATTATGAAACCAAGGTTTAATCGAACCAGTAGGAGCAAGGAAACACCCCAAAGGTGTTACTAGCTGAGCTTTGGCAGGGCGCACTACCGGTGCTAGTAGCAACGTGGAGACCTACACAACACAACCACAGAACTTTGTCCCCAACTTGCGATGAGGTTGTCAATCTCACCGTGTTTTGCGAAAAACAAAGGATTAAACGTATCGAATGGAAAGAAGTAAAAGTTTGCAGAAAGTACACACAAAGAAGTAAACAGTTGTAGATTGTATGTAAAGTAAAAGGACCGGGATCCATAGTTCACTAGAGGTGGCTCTCCTTAGATAGATAACATGCTGGGTGAACAAATTACAGCGGGGCAATTGACAAACACCGAGAAAGCAATATATGCATATACTAATCATCTTGACTCCTTTGAGACTTGATTGGGCATTACAACATAATACATAGACCGCCATCCAACTGCATGTATGACTAATAATCCACCTTCAGGTTATCATCCGAACCCCCTCCAGTATTAAGTTGCAAGCAACAGATTATTGCTTTACGAACTTGGTGTAAAGTAAACAATACAATTGTTCTATGAACAAAGGATCATTGTTTTCTCCCGAGTAGCAACAACACATCTAGTACCTTAGAGATTTCTGTCACTTCCCCAGATTACCAGAGGCATGAACCCACTATCGAGCATAAATACTAACTCTTGGAGTTGCTAGCATGTACTTGGCCAAGATAGCTACTAACAACGGAAAGCATGCAAGATCTCAAATAACAAAGACATGACAGAATCAATAATGAATCTGAAATAGCATCTCAATATCCATCGGATACCCGCAAACACAACATGTATGAATTACAAATAGATGATCTTGATCATGAACGGAGCTCACAAGATCTAAACATGAAATCACAAAGGAGGAGAAACCAGCCATCTAGCTACTACATGGATCCATAGTCCAAGGATGAACTACTCACGCATCACACCGGAGGCTTGCATGGTGATGAAGAAGACCTCCAGGGTGAATTCCCCTCTCCGGCAGGGTGCCGGGAAGAGCTTCAGATCCCCCCGATCTAGGGACAGAGACGACAGCGGCTACAGACTCTTTCGTGGATTTTTGATCGGGTACTTAGGGTTTTCGTCCCGAGGGCAACTTATAGGGGGAAGGAGAGGCCGAGGGGTGCTGGGGTCGGCCCGACCACCCCCTGGCGCGGGCCAAGCCTGGCCGAGCGGCCAGGTGGTGTGGCCGTCCCCTGGCCCCTCTCCGTCTCGTATTCTAGCACTTGATACCTTCCGGAAAAATAGGCACTTTGGCTTTTGTCCCGTCCAATTCCGAGAATATTCATTTTCTGACTTTCCTGGAACCAAAAACAGCAAAAAACAGGCAGCTGGCACTGTGGCTGTTGTTAATAGGTTAGTCCAAGAAATCATATGAAAAGTACTCCACAGTTGGAACAAAACACTAGAAAGTGTATAAAACTAAGCATGGAACATCAAAAATTCTTGATACATTTGCAATGTAGAAACATGCAATGACACTGGTGGATCCTTATGTGGTTTGTGAGAAGAACACACATGCAATGACATTGGTGGATCCATGTGTGGTTTGTTTAGAGGAACAAACATGCAATGACTTTAGCTATGGTTCATGAGAAGAACAGACATGTAATGACACTGGTGGATACTTATGTGGTTTGTGAGAAGAACTGACATGCAATGACTCTAGCAGTGGTTCATGAAAAGAACACACATCCAATGACACTGGCGGATCCATGTGTGGTTTGTGAGAAGAACACACATCCAATGACACTGGGCGTGGTACATGAGAAGAACACACATGAAGTAACACTGGTGGATCCTTATGTGTTTTGTGAGAAGAATAGACCTCCAATGACACTATGTTTGGTTCATGAAAAGAACACAAATCCAATGACACTGGTGGATCCATGTGTGGTTTGTGAGAAGAACAGACATGCAATGATACTGGGTGTGGTTCATGAAAAGAACACACATCCAATGACACTGGTGGATCCTTATGTGGTTTGTGAGAAGAACACACATGCAATGACTCTACATGTGGTTCATGAGGAGAACATGCATGCAATGACACTAGTGGATCCTTATGTGGTTTGTGAGAAGAACACACATCCAATGACACTGGGTGTGGTTCATGAAAAGAACACATCCAAGTATACTAGTGGATCCTTATGTGGTTTGTGAGAAGAACACACATGCAATGACTCTAGGTGTGGTTCATGAGAAGAACAGACATCCAATGACACTGGTAGATCCTTGTGTGGTTTGTAAGAAGAATAGACATGCGATGACTCTAGATGTGGTTCATGAGAAGAATAGACATGCAATGACCACTGGTGGATCCATGTGTGGTTTCTTTAGAATAACACACAAGCAATGACCACATGCAATGACATTGGTGGATCCATGTGTGGTTTGTTTAGAGGAACAAACATGCAATGACTCAAGATGTGGTTCATGAAAAGAACAGACATGCAATGACACTGGTGGATCCTTATGTGGTTTGTGAGAAGACCACACATGCAATCACACTGGGTGTGGTTCATGCAAAGAACACATATCCATTGACACTGGTGGATCCATGTGTGGTTTGTGAGAAGAACACACATCTAATGACACTGGGTGTGGTTCATGAAAAGAACACACATCCAATAACACTGGTGGATCCTTATGTGGTTTGTGAGAAGAACAGGCATGCAATGACTCTGGGTGTGGTTCATGAAAATAACACACATCCAATGACACTGGTCGATCCATGTGTGGTTTGTTTAGAGGAACAAACATGCAATGACTCTAGATGTGGTTCATGAGAAGAACAGACATGCAATGACACTGGTGGATCCTTATGTGGTTTGTCAGAAGAACTGACATGCAATGACTCTGGGTGTGGTTCATGAGAAGAACAGACATCCAATGACACTGGTGGATCCTTGTGTGGTTTGTTTAGAGGAACAAACATGCAATGACTCTAGATGTGGTTCATGAGAAGAACAGACATGCAATGACACTGGTGGATCCTTATGTGGTTTGTGAGAAGAACTGACATGCTATGACCACATGCAATGACACTGGTGGATCCATGTGTGGTTTGTTTAGAGGACCAAACATGCAATGATTCTAGATGTAGTTCATGAAAAGAACAGACATGCAATGACACTGGTGGATCCTTATGTGGTTTGAGAGAAGAACACACATGTAATCACACTGGGTGTGATTCATGAAAAGAGCAGACATCCAATGACACTGGTGCATCCATGTGTGGTTTGTGAGAAGAACACACATCCAATGACACTGGGTGTGGTTCATGAAAAGAACACACAGCCAATGACACTGGTGGATCCTTATGTGGTTTGTGAGAAGAACATGCATGCAATGACTCTGGGTGTGGTTCATGAAAATAACACACATCCAATGACACTGGTCGATCCATGTGTGGTTTGCTTAGAGGAACAAACATGCAATGACTCTAGATGTGGTTCATGAGAAGAACGACATGCAATGACACTGGTGGATCCTTCTGTGGTTTGTGATAAGAACTGACATGCAATGACTCTAGGTGTGGTTCATGAAATGAACACACATCCAATGACACTAGTGGATCCATGTGTGGTTTGTTTAGAGGAAAAAACATGCAATGACTCTAGATGTGGTTCATGACAAGAACATACATGCAATGACACTGGTGGATCCTTATGTGGTTTGTGAGAAGAACTGGCATGCTATGACCACATGCAATGACACTTGTGGATCCATGTGTGGTTTGTTTAGAGGAACCAACATGCAATGACTCTAGATGTGGTTCATGAAAAGAACAGACATGCAATGACACTGGTGGATCCTTATGTGGTTTGTGAGAAGAACACACATGCAATCACACTGGGTGTGGTTCATGAAAAGAGCACACATCCAATGACCTGGTGGATCCATGTGTGGTTTCTGAGAAGAACACACACTACTAGAGACAGGATTATGGATAGATTTATTATCAATGGAGCATTGTTTTGAATATGCTCCACTGATAATTATCAGTGGTGCATTTAAAAGTATGCTCCACTGATATTATTTATAACTAGTGGCGCATATCACAAATAATGCGCCATTGATAATGTGGGCCCGGCACTCTGGAGGCTTGTGGACCAAATATCAATGGCGCATATGGATATATGCGCCATTGATATACTATTATTAGTGGCGCATATGCAATATGTGCCATTGATATTCCCCTCACCAATGGCGCATATAGAAGTAAATTCACCACTGGTAACTAAGTGGGCCCCACCATCCTGAAAGGTGGCTGGAATATCAATGGCGCATTTGGTATATGCGCCACTGATACTTGGTCCACCAATGGCGCATATTGTGTTAAATGCGCCACTGATAAGTCTTAGGCCCACCACCTGAAAAGGTGGCAGACTTATCAGTGGAGCATTTAGTGTAATATGCGCCACTGATAACTTCGTCCAGATCTACAAGTTGGCATCCACCCCCACCCACCACCACCATTCCATTCTTCTCCACCCACCACCCCAAACTAGATCTAGCTCGTCCTCCTCCTCCCCACCACCTCAATTTCTCCATTCTTTTCTCCATTCTTGGTTGTTGAACCTACCTTGCTTCATAGTTTTGTGAGGGGAAGTCTCCTCCAACATCCATCTTGTTCTCCAACAACAACCACACTATCTCGTCGCGGACTTGGCTCGGTAACGATTCTACTAGGTGAGTTGTTGGAGGACATGCATGTGGATGTTTTGTGTGGAGTGTGGACGTCGGTGCGGTGTGTATGTGTGTGCATGCTTATGTTTGTGAAGCCTTCTTATTAATTGCGAGAGGGATGGTGTGTTTGCATGGATGTGGTGCATGAATGTTTGCAGGTGAAGAAGAAGAAAGCATGTTTCTTGCTCTTGTGGTGCATGGATGTTTGCCGAAACGTCGATTAATTTCCATTTCGGAAATTTTTTGCACTATCCATATGTCCCATTTTTAGGAGATGTCATTACGAATTTTTCCGGCGGCCATGCATGCATGTGTGTGTGTGCATGATGGTGCTATGGTTCTAAGATACTCTCTCTTTTTGCTCTATATCACGTAGGAAACCATGGTTAGACACATGAGCGAAGGTCGAGCAGCTAGATACAAGAAACGCGCGGTGGCCGACATGATTCCGAACAAGAGGACCTACATAAGATGTCCGTGTCGAACATGCAATCTCAGGAGCTTGGTTGACCCTGATTCCGGAGACCTGGAGAATCACCTGCTCACGCGTGGTTTCATGCGCGGCTATGATTCTGAAGATGACGAGGACGTCAACGATCCTGAAGATGAGGGCGGGCATGATGATCATCATGAAGGAGATGCCGACAGCGGACATGATCATGATCATGAAGGAGATGTCGGCAGCGGCGGACAAGATGATCAACACGAAGGAGATGATGGCAGTGACGGACATGATGATCATCACGAAGAGGTGTCGGTGGAGAAGACACAGACACACAAATGACGCGGCTAACCTCGGCCTTGCAGGACCCTCATGTTTAGGAACTGCTTCTCAGGGAGACGAGCAACACCAAAGCTGCTGCCAGGGAGAAAGCCAAGCTAGCGTAGATGGAGATAGACGGGAAAACTCCATTGTATCCTGGGTGCCGGCCCGAGGATACCCGCTTGAACGTAACGCTCAAGGCTTTGGAGATGAAGGGAGAAAGCAAATGGACCGACGTAAGCTTCAAAAAAAACATGAGATTCTGGCAAGAACGTCTTCCCAAGGGGAACACGTGTCCAACTAGTATCGAGGAGGCCAAGAAAATCGTATGTCCTCTCGACCTACCGTATGTTAAGTACCACGCCTGCATTAATGAATGTGCACTTTATCGGGATGAGTACAAGGATAGAACCACATGTCCGGTGTGTGGCCAAGGACGATACAAGAGAGGGAACAAGAAAGTTCCTCGGAAAGTGGTATGGTACTTTCCTATCACTCCCCATCTGCAGCGGTATTTCGTGGACCCTAAGGAAGCAAAGATCATGCAATGGCACGCGGAAAGGAAGAAGCCGGCCGAAGATGATCCACATAAGGGCAAGATCCTCACACACCCTTCGGACGCTAGCTAGTGGAACGCACTGGACATTGACTTTCTAGACTTCGAGGGTGATCCAAGGAATGTCAGGCTTGGTATGAGCACCGATGGATTCAATCCGTTTGGCAACCAGAGTAGCACACATAGCACCTGGCCCGTGTTTGTATGGCCGTACAACCTCCCTCCCTGGTTGTGCACCAAGCAGAGATACGTACACATGTGTATTATGATTCAGGGGCCTAAACAACCAGGTATCGACATGCATCTGTATCTCGGGCTGCTGAAAGAAGAGTTAGCCATGTTGTGGGAGACGCCAGCCCAACCGTGGGACGCATACACAGGAGATTATTTCCCTATGAGAGCCGCGCTGCTCACGATGGTGCAGGACTATACAGGTTACGCATACGTGTCTGCCCAGGTGAAGCATGGACAAAAAGCATGTGTCAAGTGCATGGCTAAGACCCCGCATCTCCAGCTACCAAGGGATCCCGGGTCATCGAAGACCGTGTTCCAACGGACTCGAATGTGGCTTCCAAAGGATCACGCGTGGAGAAAGCGTAGAGATCTGTTCGATGGCAAAGTAGAGCTCGAAAAAGCCCCACATACGAGGAGCGGAGAAGTGATCCAAGATATGTTAGACAACTGGGAAGAGTGCCCTTTGCCAGGAAAGAAGCGTCCGAGGACGAAACCGCTGCATGGTGTGTGGAAAGGTAGGCTTGTTTTCTGGGACCTGCCATACTAGAAATACCTCCACACGCCCCATAGCCTTGATGTCATGCACATCACGAAGAACGTGTGCGAGAGTCTGCTTGCCACTATCATCGACATGCCGGATAGGACCAAAGACGGGCCGAAAGCAAGGAACGACCTGATGGAACTTGGCATCAAGGAAGAACTTCATGAGACGCCGTCGCCCGATGATGATGAGACGGCGCCTGAAGATACTCAAGGTCGCCGCAAAAGGGTTAAGAGGGGAATTGCAGTGTTTCTGGCTGCCTGCTTCACTCTAAGTGAGCAGGAGCTTGAGCAGTTTTTCAACTTCCTCCTAGGAGTCAAAGTTTCTTACGGTTACTCGGGTAACATAGGCAGATATCTGGACAAAGCGAAAAAGAGGTTCAGTGGGATGAAGTCTCATCACTATCACGTGCTGATGATGCAGATACTTCCCGTTGTGATCCGAGGGATAATGGACGTGCACGTCCGTGAGACGCTGTTTGGCCTCTGCAACTTCTTTGACGTCATCTCGAGGAAGTCGATTGGCTTGAAGCAGCTCGACACACTACAAGATGAGATCATCATGATACTATGCGAGCTCGAGATTTACTTCCCGCCCGCATTCTTCGACATCATGGTCCATCTACTCGTCCATGTCGGGGATGGCATCATTCATCTCGGGCCGACATTCCTGAACAACATGATGCCGTTTGAAAGGCTTAACAGTGTTATCAAAGGATTCATACGCAACAGGTCCCGTCCAGATGGAAGCATTGCCAAGGGCTTTCTGACCTACGAGTGCGTCTCTTTCTGCTAGAATTATCTACCAACCGACCCGGACGACGAGGATGACCATGTTGGTCTGCCCAAAAGGATGCACCTCGGCAGGCTCGCTGGATATGGCCACCGCGAGGGCTTTCGCACCATGCATGTCGGCGTGAAGGGTCGACGTGACGACTTTGACAGGGCACACCGAGTCGTGCTACAACACATCGAATTGGTCGATCCTTGGGTGGAAGAGCACAAAAGCTTAATCAAGCAGAAGTTCATTGACTTTGGTCGACTCAGGAAGAAGGGAGACGTAACAAGAGAGCACAACTCTAGCATCACGGCTTGGTTCAAGAAGAAGCTTCAAGACAATCCCCCCGCAGACTCGCAAACGCCTTCTACGGAGGATGAAAAACTAATTTTCGCCTTGTAAAATGGCCCCGGGCACAACGTGAGGACATATCAGGCATACGGCATCAATGGGTACAGATTCTACACCGAGAAAAGGGACATGAGCAGCGACTATCAGAACTCAGGAGTAACGATGCTATCCTATGCCGATGATGATGCCACCATCAAGGAACGATTTTTCGGAAGGATCGAGGAGATCTGGGAGCTCGACTACGCCGGAGAGAAGGTGCCGATATTCCATGTCAGATGGGCCAAGAGCGTCCAAAAAGAGGGTCGGTACTCCACCACCATGGTTATACCCAATGCCTCCGCGAAGAACGCCTCCACACAAAAATGAGCCATGGGTACTCGCGAGCCAAGTTGACCAATGTTTCTTCATCACTGACCCGTCAAAGCCAAGCCGTGTTGTCGTGAGGAGGGGAAAGAGGAGCAACATCGGAATGGACGGACCCGCCAACGAGCAAGACTTAGAAAAGAATGGTGATCCGAAGATCAAAGAGAAATTTGACAAGTACTTCGACAAGCCGACTGCTACAGGAAAACGGAAGACCACCCTACCTACTAAAGGTTGTCCGTTCACGAGAAGAAACCTTAACCTTTCCGGGCTAAAGTATTCAACCGCGAGGAAGAAGGGAAAGAAGATTGCAAAGAGACGCTAGCTCTAGCTAGCTCGGAATCGAGATCATGCACACATGACATGACATTTTTATGGAGAATATTGGTGTGTATGGATATTGAATAAGATGTCCTTGTTTTAAATAGATTTGTGAATGTTAAACTTAATTATTCTTTGTTACAAAATATTAAAATATACTAGATATTATTTATATACTAGATATGCACCATTGGTATTTTGTTTTAAATAGATTTGTGAATGATGAACTTAATTACTATTTGTTCCAAAATATTAAAATATACTAGATATTATTTATATACTAGATATGCGCCATTGGTATTTTGTTTTAAATAGATTTGTGAATGTTAAACTTAATTACTATTTGTTGTAAAATATTAAAATATACAAGATATTATTTATATACTAGATATGCACCATTGGTATTTTGTAAAATATAAAAATTGAAAAAAAAATTGTGAGAGAGCCCAGGAATCGAACTTGAGAGCTCCCAGCAATAGGCGTGTGTAGGTGACCACTGCGATAGGCGTGTGTAGGTGACACAATCTAGGGCGTCGTGGTTTTAGGCTAAGTGCAAAATACCAATGGCGCATATCAGGAAATATGCGCCACGGATGTTTTACACTTAGCCAAAAACCTGTCGGCCTCGCTCTCTGCCTTTCTTCTCTCTCACACACAGAATCCCCAACTTAACCTCTCCCCGCCGCGATCGAGCCCCCTGCCACCGCCTGCCACTAGAGGAGTCACCACCGTCGCCCGCCACTGGAGGAGTCACCACTGCCGCCCACCCTCATCGTCGGGGAGCCTCCCCAACCCCTCCCCCTCCCTTCCCCTCCCCCTCCCTTCCACTGATCCCCGTGTCTCCGCCACCAGGAGCGCCGCCCCATTCCCGTGGAGCAAGCAGGAGGAGGAGCACCAGGAGCGCTGCCCCGTCCATGTGGCGCCACTAGGAGGAGGAGTGCCACCCCCTCCCCGTCGAGCACCAGGAGCCTCCCCTCCCCGTAGAGCACCAGGCGTTGCCCCCTCCCCGTCATCGGCCACCTCTACTCCGTCATCGGCCACCACCTCTACTCCGTCATCGGCCACCTCAGGTTGATATCTCCCTCCCCTCTCCCATCTCACTGAATTTGCTCTAGGGTTTGCTCTAGGGTTCTAGGGTTTGCTCTCAGAGATAGGTTGATTTTAGGGTTTCTAGAGTGTTCTAGAAGGTTAGTGAATTAGGGTTAGATGGTGTGGGTGTGTCCAATCCTTGACCAACATATCGATGCATCTTGTATTGTACATTCCCTCTGCAAGTTAGGGTATTCTGGAAAACAAAAGTGTTGGTGTCTAGCTTTATTGGCTGCATCATCAAGTACCTGTCTCAATAGCTTCAGCTTCATTGGATTTACAGTGCTTTGCAACGTTTTCTGAGAGTGGGTCATCTGGGTTTGGAGTGCTCAGCAGTGCCTGAATGCTGCAGACCGAATATTTTCAAGAGGAAGTAAAGTTGCACGATAACATAGTAGTATCATAGTAAAGACTACAAGGAAAAACTCCTTAAGTATGATAGTACCAAACACACAACTATTTGGCCAAAGTCGAAGCGATTACCTCAAAAGAATAGCGCGTATTTGAAGAGCTGGACTCCATTTGTCCTTGAGGATGTCAAGGCATATTGTACCAAGCTGCAATGTAAGTCCATCAATAATGAGATGTAGGTTTTATAATAAAATTCTGGCAAGAACATTAGCTGCCTATACCTTGTCAATGTTGGGATGGTATATTTTTGTGAGAAACCTAACCTGGAAATGCCAAAGAATGATGTCCATCAGAAGGCCTCATACAAACATATAGAAAAGTACATAAATAGAATAGTGGAAATAATCACATCAATATCCACAAGACTATAGCAATCTAGGAGACAGGAATTTACAGCTAAAGATAGCTACTCTTATTTAACATGATAACAGTAACTCCTTGTCTGAGATGTTTCATATCATATTATGATGTCAGGACACTTCCATATAGTACAGAATGTTATTATTACCACTGCCAAATAAGTTAAGTTCTGAGCTGTGTGAAGAGAATTAGTGGAGTGAACAAATACATCTAGCATGGATATGATAACTATAAGCATTAACACAATGTTGTAATCGACTGAGGCATAAACAAATGCAATGCAAGCATTCCTGGTCACTAGGATGATGTGTACATTTAAACTACTTTACTGCATAATTATTATTGCACATTTGAATAACCAGTGGGATATCATTTAAACTACTTTACTGCATAATTATGGTTATTGCACATTTGAATAACTATGTGGCAATGGTGCAACATAATTAAATTGCTTTAACCACAATACTGATTCGACGAAAGCGACAGAATGAAATGAAATATCGCCCTATCCCCACTATGGTGTCTTAGCATGATAAAACATTAAAAACATAGATAAGATTGCTCTGAGCCTCTGATAGATTTTGAACTTTGCTCCCTCTGTCCCATAATATAAGATTTTTTATTATAACAACCATAACATCTTTTATTATGTAACAGAGGTAATAGGAAACATCCTAACATGCCATCTTGTATTGTTCATTTTGAGTCCATTTTGAGTCAGACGACGTGCACTATACATGTGGTTCTTCTTGTTGAACATATCCTCTGATCTAATGTATCAAACTGCTTATATATAGCAGCCTGATATATATAACAAGGATAGATGTATTTTTTATGTTCTCTGATATATATAGCAACCTGATATATATAACCTGATATATATAACAAGGACAACCTGATTATTTTAGCTTGTCCTGGAGCTATTTTTTGCTGCACCTGGAGCTATTTTTTGCTCTTTGTATATGTGTGATTGGATGGCTGTCATCAATTTGAAAACTGGAGCACATTATTTTGTATGAAAACTGTTGCAAGGAATTCATTTGAGTTGCCCGTTTCTCCCGAAGTGTTGATTCACTTCCGTTTCGGTTGAGAAATGGGCACTCCTAGGTCAAAAAACAGCAAAGGTCAAGCCGTATTTTTAGGTCGACTCTAGCTTGTACTAATTACATTGTTGCATTTTTTTTCTATGAAGAGCAAACATGTCGAGCGGAGACAAAGAAGTCGGGGCTGGCCCTTCTCAGCCCATGAGCGTCGAAGAACGAGCAAGAAGAGCCAACCTCAAGTTTTGGAGGTTTGGCGATGACTTAAGCGGGTCCGAAGAGGAGTCCGAAGCTACGGATCCCGATGAAGTTGACGAGGAGGCCCAAGCTGCGGACCAAGAAGATGAAGAGGAGTCTGAATATGAGGAGGAGGCTGAAGATGGCGACGACGATGGAAGCAGTAATGGTGACGAGGAGGCCAAAGCAAGTCATGGTGGTGAACGTGTGGACGGCGATGGCGCCTCCCCGCCCGCTAGGAAGAAGAAGAATAAGGCGGAAAGGCAGGAGCGGACGCTGCCGAAACTTGGCACCAACTGCGAAGAGTTCCCCCTTGTGAAACCGGGTGGCCAACCCTTGCAGCCTACGAAGCTTGCCGTTGGGTACGGCCTACAACTCGGATGCATCATGCGGGAGAGCATAAGCATCAACTAGAAGGACATAAGAAAGAACAAACGGTTGCGAGAACTCCTCATTGGGAAGCTTCACAAATGGTACAAGTTCCCAGATGAGTACGATAACCAAAATCTCATAGGGAACAAGGTAAACAAGTTAGCCCTCACGAGGATGAGCACCGCCTTGAGCAGCTGGAAAAGCCGAGTGAAGAGGCGGATTAACGAGGGTAAAAGTTGGGAGGAGATAAAGAAGGCTGAGCCGATGCTCGACGAAGATGAATTCATCAAGTTCAAGGTGAACTGCATTTCACCGGAAGGTCAGGAATGGACCGAGTGGGGGAGGCGTATGCGGGAGCTAAACATATGTAACCAACGTTGCGGAAGCAGCGGTTACCGAGGAAAAAAGGCCGTTTGGGCAAAGGAGTACGCTGAGTATGCCCGTCCCGGGAAAGATAACCCATGGCACAAATTCACGGATGAGCAGGTGATGCAGTTTGTCCATGCCCACTACTATCTCCACCCCGAACTTAAGGAATTCGTTACCGACGATGACAATGTGAGGAAGTACTAGAAAAGGCTGGTAAGGAATTTATCTCGGAGTACATCTATGTTTCTAATTAAGTAATGAAGCTGAATTTCTAAATGGGATCACTTTCCTTCTCTTCAGAGATCCGAATAAAAGTCTTGTGCGTCAAGTGCGAGCTCATCCCAGGGGTCGACGATAGACCCGGGGTGGGACACGCCCTTCAACAGGGCGACAAACATGTTCAAGGGGAGGGCCAAGTCCGCACCACTGACTTCATTTGGCCGCGTGTCCGGCTATGGTACGTACGAAAAGGTTGGCGACTTTAGGAAAGAGGACCAAAAGGCGAAGAAAGAGAGGAAGGCCGCGGCGGCGGCGGCAAGTGAAAAACGCGAGGTTGAAGTCCTCCGGGAGCAGATGGAATAGATGCCGAGGCTGATCGACGAGAAAGTGCAAGAGAAGATCCGCGAGATGTTTCCCAATGAGCTATGGGAGGGGATCGCTGCTTGGAATGCGGCAGGTCGACGAGGGCCTCTCGTGGTGCCCAGCCTCTCCGGCATCAACTCGATCCAGCACGTGTCACCAAACGTTGTGACGCCCGAGTCCGCCAACATCGAGATGCACCCGGTCGCTCCGGTGCCCCCTCCCGCCGGAACCAACACCGACGCGCAGCCGGAGATCGCTCTGGTGAGACCTTCTGCCGGCGCCAACACAGAGCCGCAGGTCACACCGATGCCCCCTCCCGCCAAAACTAAGGCGCAACCGACGGTGCTTCATAAGGCATCTCAGCGGGAGGATGGTATCAGTGTCTCGACATTAGCCGAGCTCAACGCCATCTCCAAGGTAATGACGCCGGCCAACACATGCATTGATAACATTTCATATCCTTTGCCTTTGATGACTAGCTAGCGCCATCTCACGATGCTTGTTCTTCCGCAGGACACTCCTTGCATGCTCTTGCAATATGTGGACGGCGATCTAAAGGATGTTGCAAGGGCTCAATTATTCAACCAAATAGCCACATGATGCACCACAAGTCGATGGAGGATGACATGTTCAAGGTCCGGCTGGCTCGGGTGTTGCCGGGGTGCAAGACATGGACCCCCCAGCCAACCTCGAGGCGCTAATGATCATAAGAACCTTCAAGATTGTTGTGGCTGGGTCTTGACATGGCCAAAGACTTAGATTCGGCTTGTGAAGGAACAACAAGTAACTCAACGGCTAAATGTGCCCTTGCCGCGGCGTCCACAACAACCAGTCACCGCCACCACCTCTAGTCACCAGCAATTGTTGGCTACCGCTGCACCGTTGCCTCCACATGGCAAGGCCGTCGCTGCCCCGCCGCCTCCACATGGCAAGGCTGTCGCCGCACTGCGGCCTCCACATGACAAGGCCGCCGTTGCGCCGCCACCGCCCAAGGATGCACCTGGGGACAACATTGACGATGATGATGATGATGATGCTGATGATGACAACATAGATAACTGGATCAACACTGGCATCACAGACTCTTTGTTCATGCCAAACATGGATGTTCCCTACCGCGTTGCCAACGACCGAAATGCTCGTACCAGAACATGCACACGTCTAGACTTCCATGGTACCCTAGAGGAGACGCCTCTAGATGCTGGTGTCGCTGGTCCTTATAAAGGCACCCAGGGAATCATTTTCAGCCCCACCACACTCCATAAGGCGGCGGATGAGTAGATGGCTACTAATGTCGAGACGAAGAAGCATCTCAAGAGAACCAAGAAGAATAATAAGCAGTCTTTGAGCCAGCCGGGTCTGAAGTGGCCCCGGGCTCAGGACGACCCGTTAACACAGCCCCCTGAGGGCACCTTGACTAGGGTTCACATAGCTGGTCAACCGATTCTGAGTGAGGAGCTGATCAAAAATGCAAGTTGAGCGATGGCTAACCTGCAGCATGGTATTCTATATCTAGAGGAGTGCCTTCTTAAAGAAGCAAATCCATCGTACCCTGTTTTCACGGTCAATGTTCCAACGGGCGCGGAATTCGTCGATAATGCCCCCATGGATATTTTCTTCATATCGTATGAGGACATCTTCAAGCTTTTCCATGGCAAGCGGATGAACTATAACTTGGTCCACCTATACGCGCTCCATCGGGCGATGAAGGTCAACAGAGAGAAGACCCCTAGCGTCGCGATAGTGGACCCCTACTTCATGCGTGATAGCGAGTTGGTGAATCCAGTGTCCCGGGCCAGCGCAAGGAACTACCTCCAAAATTTCATGGTGGACAACAAGAGTGGAAAAGAGCTTATTTTGCCTTTCTTTCTCGAGTAAGTGCACACACTCGCTCGTCGCCGTCACTTGTCCTTTCTTACTTTTCAGTTGCTCATTTTCCAACATTGTTTCGTTTCAATTGTTTTGTGTAGCGAAAAAAATACTGCACACTGATCCTCATTCACCCGAGTTATTCGCTAGCCACGTACTTGGACTCGGGGAGCGAGCAAAAGAAGAAAGACTACACCAACATAAGGAGTCTTCTAGATGATGCTCTCGAGGTATACGCCGAAAATGGAGGCGAATTCAAGAAGGGGCGGAAAATTTCAGGGATGGCAGACACGTGTTCAAACACGTAATGAAGTTCGCCTGCGTCAAGCAGCCGGATAACAGTGTCAAGTAGGCCTACTACACCCTCCATCACCTGCGGGCGATCGTCTAGGATGCACACATCATTACGTTGCCATCTAGCCTCCGAGCATGGGCCGAAGCTGAGGCAATAATGGACGATGATGAACTTAAGGACGACTTCTTACGCATCCAGACTCAGATTGCGACCATCGTGCAAGAAGATGTCATCACAAGGGGGGGCTTATCCTGCAAAAGAGCGTTCAGTAAGCGCGAGATCAAAGCACGGCTCGAGGCGCAGGGTGACCATAGGACATGGACAACGAAAGACGGCTACAAACCGTTCCCGACACCATGTAAAACAAAGTCTTCATGATGTAGTGTTCCTAGCTAGCTAGCGCTCAGCCGGTTTGTGTATCTCGTGTGTGTGTGTGTGTCATAAACTTTAACTTGCCTTAGCTCGAAACGGTCGTTGTTGGACTTCGTTTACTTATTACCATATGTATGAAACTTAATAGCTTGCCTTAGATCGAAACCTTCTTTTTTGTGGAGATGCATGTGATGAACCTTTTAATTCTTTTTGTTGCATGATATTGTACTTATATGCCTTGTGTATAGAGATGCCGTGCTACGTGGTGTTCAGAGGGAGGGTCCCAGGAGTCTACGACGAGTGGGAGGATTGTCATAAGAAAGTGAACAAGTTCAGTGGCAACAGATACAAAGGGTACCCGACGAGAGAGCAGACGAAGGCTAGGTAGAGGAACCACCTCCTTGGAGAGCAGAGAGACAGGAACCAGATGAAGACCTTGATGATCGTGCTCCCTGTCTTACTCATCACCACCATTGCGGTTGTACTCTACTCGGTCCTTTAGTAGTTTAGGACTTGGCTAATGATCATGATGATCAACTTGTTGTAATGTGTAATGTATGAGAAGATGAGATCAATTTGTTCTAGACTTGTATAATATTCGGGCACTTGTCACGATGTCGGGTTCTAATTGATGTGATGATGTATAATGCTAGTGGTATTATTATCTCTGTTTTTATACTGTTGTGTATCTGTATAAATACCTGTATATGTACCTATATATGTACCTGTATAAATACCTGTATAAATACCTGAGAGACCTGTATTGTGTATACCTATACGAAACATCTGTGGCGCATATAGTATCAGTGGCGCATTTGGCTATATGCACCACGGGTAAATTATCAATGCCGCATATCTTAGGTGCGCCACTGGTGGGCCTATTATCAATGGCGTGTATTGTATATGCGCCATTGATATCTAATTATCAGTGGCGCAACACTACCAGCGCATTCCATATGCGCCATTGATAGCAAAAAATATGCTCCACATATCAGCAATTTTCCACTAGTGACACATCCAATGACACTGTGTGTGGTTCATGAAAAGAACACACATCCAATGACACTGGTGGATCCATGTGTGGTTTGTGAGAACAACAGACATGCAATGACACTAGGTGTAGTTCATGAAAAGAATAGACATGCAATGACACTAGTGGATCCTTATGTGGTTTGTGAGAAGAACTAGCATTCAATCACACTGGGTGTGGTTCATGAAAAGAACACACATCCAATGACACTTGTGGATCCATGTGTGATTTGAGAGAAGAACATAGATCCAATGACATTGGGTGTGGTTCATGAAAAGAACAGACATGCAATAACACTGGTGGATCTGTGTGTGGTTTGTGAGAAGAATACACATCCAATGACACTGGGTGTGGTTCCTGAAAAGAACACACATGCAATGACACTGGTGGATCCATGTGTGGTTTGTTTAGAGGAACAAACATGTAATGACCCTAGATGTGGTTCATGAAAAGAATAGACATGCAATGACACTGGTGGATCCTTATGTGGTTTGTGAGAAGAACACACATGAAATCACAGTGGGTGTGGTTCATGAAAAGAACACACATCCAATGACACTGGTGGATCCATGTGTGGTTTGTGAGAGGAACACACATCCAATGACACTGGTGGATCCTTATGTGGTTTGTGAGAAGAACTGACATTCAATCACACTGGGTGTGGTTCATGAAAAGAACACACATCCAATGACACTGGTGGATCCATGTGTGCTTTGTGAGAAGAACAGACATGCGATGACTCTAGATGTGGTTCATGAGAAGAACAGACATGCAATGACCACTAGTGGATCCATTGGTGGTTTGTTTAGAAGAACACACATGCAATGACACTGGTGGAGCTATGTGTGGTTTGTTTAGAAGAACAAACATGCAATGACTCTAGATGTGGTTCATGAAAAGAACAGACATGCAATGACACTTGTGGATCCTTATGTGGTTTGTGAGAAGAACACACATGCAATCACACTAGGCGTGATTCATGAAAATAACACACATCCATTGACACCGGTGGATCCATGTGTGGTTTGTGAGAAGAACACACATCCAATGACACTGGGTGTGGTTCATGAAAAGAACACACATCCAATGACACTGGTGGATCCTTATGTGGTTTATGATAAAAACAGACATGCAATGACTCTGGGTGTGGTTCATGAAAAGAACACACATCCAATAACACTGTAACATCCCAAAACTTTAATCCAAGGATTATTAAGATCCAAATCATAAAATTTAGGGTTAACAAAAAAATTCAATTTAAAATTATTATAGCATTCATATGTGTGTGCATTTAAAATAGGAGTTGATTGAATTGCCTTGTTTAAATGATCCTTTGCTTGTAAAATGATTCTTAGGTGAAATAAACATCATCTAGCTCATTCCCAAACAAATCTCAAAGAAAAAGAAATCAAAATGAATAAAAGAAGTGAATGGTCATTTGTGCCATTTTAATCAACATGCCTACTTTGGCTATTCCTAGAACTCAAAACCTAACAGAGACAAATGTGGATCTTTGCACCCCTTGCTAGTACACATAATGATGTTCCAAGGCCCACCTTGTGATCTGCCAAAAACATTCAAACACTAAATTTAGTTGGCAATTGAAAATTGAATCTATTTCATATGGGAAGATCACCCTATTTCAAAAACCACTCAAACAAGCTCAATTTTCAAAACCCAAGCACCCACAGAATCTCAAGCTTAATACTAGCACACCCACCAAAAATCTTTTCAAAATTCAAAAGTTTATTTCTTGCGGCCATTTTCACAAACACTTGGCAGGCAAGAATCAAAGTCTAAACATAGCTCACTATTTTGTACAGGGTTTTTCCCCCATTTGAAATCCATTTAATCCCTTTGTCTACCTTTGATCAAACCAGGCCAGTAGCACCCCATCCCCTACCCCCTAGTGGCAATGCCAAGCCATGTCGAGCACATGCTTGCCGGCCGACCATGCCATCGCTGCAGCAGACCACCCCTCTCCCTCTCACCATGTCTACTAGCTAGCTCACACCTCACCGCCACTCTCTGTCCCATGCCCAAGCGCAGCCGAGCCATGGACCACCGCCAATGCGCCGCGCCCAGTGCGTCTGCACCATGCCGAGCACGCGCCAGAGTGCCGCGCCCGACACGCGTGCACACGCCGCCCCTCGACCGCAGCCCACGTCCACCGCTCCGCCACGACCCCAGGATCATGCCAGACATGCCCGTTCGCCGCCAAATGCACCACAGCCACCACTCGCTGTGGAAGCCGCCGCCTCTGCCGCTCAGAGCGTGCGCACTGCCCGACCGCATACCACCGTCCCTAGGCCCGCATTTACCCTGTAGAGCATCGCCAGGAAACCAGCCACCGTCCCCTACCTCGAGCCACGCCGCTAGCACGCTGTGCAGCCCTCGCCGGAGCCGCCTGCCCATGCCTTTCGGTCGCACCGTCGAGCTATAAAAGGAGGGCACCCCCAGCAATTTTCTACACACCACTCACCTTCCCTCTTTCCACTGATCAGTCCCCACTTCTCCTCGGAGCCGCTCGAGCTCGCAATCGCCGGAATTTCACTGGAGCTGGCCGCCTCTGGAGGAGAAGGGCCCCGCTGATTGCGACCACCCCGGAGCTGCCTCGATCGTCCCTGAGCTTGCCGTTGTCTACCAGTTCGTTTGCCCCCATCGCCACCGTTGCTGGAGCCCTAGTACGCGCCCTAAGCACACCCACCGAGCCGCTAGGGTTATAGTTCGTCGGCGACAGGTCCATCGTTGACGACGAGCCCCAGCCGTTGATCCCTGTTCTAATCTAACGGCCCACATCGCCTCGTAACGCTTCGCGCGTTATGAGCCTCTGACCGGTGGACCCCCTGTCAGCTGTGCCCCGTGCCGCGTAGTGTCACTGGGCCGGCCCGTTAGCTTTCCCGCGCGACCCATTTAGATTGAATTAGGATTTTTCTATTTTAGTTTAAACCTATTTTTGTCCCCTAGTTTGAAATTCAATTTAGAGAGATTTACAAATCCAAATTGAGTGATTCCAATTTTGTTAGAAATCTACTGAAAAGGTCTACAAAATCCCATTGGATTTAATTCAATTAGAGGTAGAGATCTCGCCTAGTAAAAATAACAAAACAGAAGCTTTTGCACCTTGTAACATTTTTATAAAATCAACCATGATAGCTTTTGAGTTGATTCCAACTCTCAAAAATCACATTTCACCATACCTATCTGAATATGTAATAATATTAAGGTTTATACGCAGTGAATTTGGACTAGTACCAAAATAATGCTATATAGGCATTTCTAATCATTTTAAATCATTTAATCATGAACTTAAACCAAAGTAATTATGATCCAACCTTTAAATCACTTTCCCACATGTTAGAATATATGGTGAAGACATGTGTCCACATGATCCCATATTTTAAGTGGTGAATATTAAATCTTGGTTAATTTTTGAATGAGTAGAAATTACTTTTCTAAAATAAAAAGGATGAAACTAGTAAAAGAAACTTGTGATGCTCGTGATGATAATAGATCATCAAATGTGTGCCTTATAGTGCTATTTAGACTAGTTAAGTATTGTTTGGTGATTGTGTACTCCGTATGTATTTATAGACGATAGTACCGACCAAGCTTTCGAGGAGGAGGAGTTCTACCAAGAAGAAGAAGAAAACTTCAACCACTGCACTGCACAAGGCAAGCCACCATTAACAATGCAAGCTAACCCTTGCAAGCTAGATAATCTAAGCACATGCATTAGGCATTCTTTGGCTATACCACTTTGACCATTACTCACCCCAAGTGTTATTTTCCAAGCTTTACTTCCTTTACTTTACCCAAAGTTTTTGACCTGTTTTGAAGGTTGCATAAAGAGTATAAAACTTGACCTATAGAGATAACTTTAGATGTCATTCTATGGCATGAGATTGATCCCATCATTTCCACCTTAGTGAACACTCTTAACTTGGTAGTTTAGAGTAGATAAAAACTTGAGTCACTTTGGATGGGAATACTTGGTGAAAATGAATTGTGAAAACCTTGGAATGATGAGTCATTCTATTGAGATATTTTGACATGTGTTGAGAAACACAAATGGTTTATGATGATGAAAATGTTGAGGCATGAGCCTTAACCCTTTTACAAAACTGATGATTGGATTCGGATGCGATACTATTCCAAATTTACCGTACAACCACAATACCTAAATTGGGTAAGGCTTAGCCGGAAGTTTATATGCATTAGTATTAGTTCCCTCGCGGGAGAGGTTTGAGCCGAGGCTACCTCTCAATGTTGTCCACCTATGCAGTGCCCAAGATGACAGATGGTCATGGTTGGGAGGCCATGCTCATAGGAGAGGTGCTTATACTACGGTGTGTAAAGGAAAGGTTATGTTTGATTATCTGCATACTAAGTATGATGATTCAGGGTTATCCCTGACAGATGTATCGAATCTTGTGGTGAAAGTGTACCACCTCTGCAGAGTGTCAAACTATTCGAATAGCAGGGTCCGCGGTTATGGACACTTGGAATGGCCATACTGTTTCGTTGTCAGATGTTTTCCAATATGACTTATGAAATGATGAATCTTGACTTGACCACAACAGGTTTGTGTTTATGACACTAGCTTCCCAACTTTAGTGATTCTAGAACTTTATTTTATCTTTCTTTGCTTTTGAACTCAGCTTAGGTTTCAAACTTAACTTTATAATTAAACTTAGAGTTAGCACTTTAACTTAGAACTATATTACTTGTTAGTGGTAGTTTGCGAGTACTTGAAGAGTACTCATGGCTTTTGTACCTGGCTATTCTCATGGCCAGACTATGAAGGAGACTACCAAGATGATGGCCAGCAGGACGGCTATGATAACTAGGACTATCTGCCTTCGCCAGCATTGCCTGTGCCCCTGAAGATGGACCCCACCACTACGCTTATCTTTTATTCCGCTGCTTGTTGTATTAAGACTGGATCATGAGATTCTTATTTGTGTAAGACCTTATGTATGGTTTGTAATGGATGATGTACTACGATATCCAATCTGCTATGTCTCGCAAAAATGGCATAACACTACTAGGTATGGCATAACAGGCATCTGGGATTAAAAATTCGGGTGTTGACAAGTTGGTATTAGAGCCATCCTGACCATAGGAGACCCTAGTTAGAATGGACGTCCGAACAAAAACTTAATTTCCAAACCAAAGTGAGTATTTATGAAAAACTATTTCCTCTCTTTTCCTTGGGAATTCATTCTTTCTCAAAAATTCATGTTCCTCAAAATTCTTACACTACTACTTAAAATTTGACACACTTGATAACTTCACTAATTTTCCCATCCTTAATTCTTGTAGATGGAGACTTAGTTCAGCAAGTTCTACCAGTTGGGAAACGGAGGTCCACTGATCTTCGAGAGGGATCTGGATTCACTATCGGAGTTACTGGGACGCCCACATCCGGAGTTTCTTGGAGCTCAACTTCCAGGACCCCCAGGAGGAGATTTATAGTGGCTAGTCACCGCTGATATTAGAGGAAGCATCGAAGCACCAACATCCGAGAGAATTCAGTTCTCTGTGAGAGAGAACAACTGGCTAGATGGATTAGCCAGGGCAATGCATGAAGCTCTCGCACGTCTATGTGCCCTAAGTTTCAACCAAATCCAAGGAACCCGTTTTGCTCACTATGCAAGACGTGACTTCATGGGAATGCCGATGGAGATGCCAAGTCATCCAGCATTGAAGCTCCAAGTGGAGAACCTCGACTTCCTGTTGTACGATCGTTAGAAGGAGTTGGATAATGCTACGGAGTTAGCCAACCAGAACCATGCCATTGCCGACCAGAAGGCCCAGACTTTCTCACTGCTAGTCAAGGATCGTCAGTCTCTTCACCTCCAGCGCGAGAAGAAGGATCGCACCATCGCCCGTCTTCGCAAGAAGGTGGCCGACCTCGAGAAGACCGTCAAGGAGCAGGAAGCTCAGCTTGCAGCCAGGGGGGAAGAGGAGGAGGGTGAAGACATCCAGGGAGACATGGATTCTGACCTCAGCAATGATGATGACTTTCTGGAGGAGGATGTTGTGGACTTCTACACTGATGATGAGGACTCTGACTTCATCGACGATGAGTAGATGCACTAGAGCACTGTCGTAGCATGATATTGTATCGGTCCCACTATATCGTAGCTTGCAGAATGGTTCTTCAAACCATCTGTTTTCCTTTATTGTTGTGGTGTGTGTTTGTATCATGTGCTGTTTGCATGAATGAAATGGAGTTAGTTGCAAAACCTGAGTCAAACTCAAAGTTTTAGCTTTTAAACCAAAACCATGAACCTTAGAACTTTCCATCTTACCCCCGTATCTACCTCAATCTTCAGATGACTCGTGGAAACCAAGGAGGGAGCAGCTCGTCACAAGACCCAATGCTGCAGATTATGTAGATGTTAGTTGCAGACCATGAAGCAAGCAGGGCAGAGCGCCAAACCAACTTAGCAACATTGCAGCAAATAGCTCAGATGGCGCAAAACAACTAAGGACATGGAAACCGGGATCACCATGGATCCAAACTCAAAAACTTCCAGAATACCAATCCCCCAATCTTTAGTACTTTAGAGAACCCACTAGATGCTGATGAATGGTTGCAGAAAATGGAAATGAACCTAGAAGTAGCAGGAGTGGATGCCAACGAGAAAGTTCTTTTTGCCACCCACTATCTGGCAGGAGATGCAAGAGCATGGTGGAACAGTATCCGCACCATGAACCATGGTCAAGTGATGACATGGGAAGCCTTCAAGATCAAATTCAGTCGCACCCACGTGCCGCAAGGTTTAGACACCCGAATGAGGGATGAATTTCGAGAACTGAAGCAAGGAAGAATGACTGTGCTGGAGTACCGTGACAGGTTCTTGTCGCTTGCAAGGTATGCACCTGATGAGATCAACACGGAGGCCAAGAAGAAGGAGAGATTCTTGAACAGATTGCATGATGAGATGCAGACTGTCCTCGTCAACATCTGCTTCCAAGATCTCGAAGAGCTAGTCGACTCTGCCATTCAGATGGAAGGGAAGATTAACCAGGCAAACGACAACCGCAAACATCATATCATGTAGCAATATGGATCCAACAGTCACCAGAAGTACCGTCCCAACCCCTCACCAGGATATGCACCAAGGAACAATCGACCCCCAGTGTCTCGCCCATGCTACCCCAACCGTAGCGGAGGCAAGGTGAAGTCCGGAGGAAACAATCACAACTCCGGCAATGCCAACAATTTCAACCGTGCACCTCCCAAGGGCAACAACAACAACAACAACACTGCACCCAGAACTGGCAGCAATGTTGTGCCTATCGCAATAAAGGACAAGTCCCAGATCACTTGTTTCGAGTGTGGAGTTAAGGGTCACTATTCCAATGAGTGTCCCAAGAAGACTGCCGCCACAACCTATGTGAATGCCCCAGCTCAACAGCAACGTCGTGTTCAACTAGGAAGAAGGTTTGCCCCAGGGAAGCCTCACAACCGCAATGGTCGTCTCTTCCACATGAACGCCGAAGAAGCCCAAGAAGCGCTACATGTAGTGTTGGGTATGTTTTCTGTCAACTCGGTTTTAGCAAGAGTGTTGTTTGATTCAGGAGCATCGCATTCATTTGTCACCAAAGAATTTGCATGCACTAGTAAGATTCACCCAACCAACTTGAAGCATGTCATGATAGTTCAAATCCCCGGTTCAACAACCAAAGCTAGAAAAATTTGCAAAGCTATGCCTATCAGAATACATGGGATAGATTTTTATGCCAACCTAATTGTACTTGGAACCAAAGGATTGGAAGTAGTACTAGGTATGGACTGGATGTCAAGGCATAAATGACTGATAGACTGTGCTAAGAAAGCCATCACCATGACCAGTAGCTCTGGAGTCACCGTAGCGCATATCTCTGAAACCTTACCCCGTCAATTCAAGTGCAACAAGAGTGTAGCCCTGCCCACCATTGACCAAGTCAGAGTAGTCTGTGAATACCCCGACGTATTCCCAGATGAATTGCCAGGTATGCCCCTGGATAGGGATATTGAGTTCATTATCGAACTAATCCCCGGAACCGGACCCATAGCCCAGAGACCCTATAGCATGAACCCCTCAGAGTTAGTGGAACTGAAGAAGCAGTTGGGTGCCATGTTAGAAAAAGGCTTGATTCAACCAAGCGCATCGCCATGGAGATCACCAGTGTTATTCGTCGACAAGAAAGATGGAGGCAACCGTTTGTGCATGGATTATAGAAAGTTGAATGACGTCACCATCAAGAACAAGTACCCCTTGCCAAAGATAGAGTATCTATTTGATCGGTTGACTATAGCTCAGGTATTCTCAAAGATAGATCTTAGGACTGGTTATCACCAACTTAAGATTCGTGCAACGAATATTCCAAAGACCGCCTTTACTACTCGTTATGGTTTATACGAGTATACGGTTATGTCTTTTGGATTGACCAATGCCCCTGCTTATTTCATGAATCTCATGAATAAGATCTTTATGAATTTTCTAGATAAGTTTGTAGTTGTGTTTATCGATGACATCCTTATCTACTCCAAGTCGGAATAAGAGCATGAGCAACATCTGAGAATCATCCTAGAAACCCTGAGAGAGCATCGGTTGTATGCCAAGTTCAGCAAGTGTGATTTTTGGCTGAAAGAAGTAGGATTCCTAGGACATATTGTGTCTGCCGGAGGAGTCTCTGTTGATCCCGCCAAGATCAAAGAAGTCAAAGAATGGGAAGCCCCAACCACTCATACCCAAGTCCGTGCATTTCTCGGATTAGCGGGATACTACCGCAAGTTCGTAGAAGGATTCTTGAGCATCGCCAGACCCATGACCCAAATGTTGAAGAAGGACAAGAAGTTTGAATGGACAGACAAATGTGAAGCCGGTTTCTAGCAGCTGAAGAAGAGATTGATATCAGCCCCAATATTGGTCATGCCAGACATCAAGAAGCCGTTTGATGTATACTGTGATGCATCCAAGATTGGTCTCGAATGTGTATTGATGCAACAAGGCAAAGTCATCGCTTATCTGTCTCGACAACTGAAGCAGCATGAGTAGAACTATCTGACCCATGATCTTGAATTAGCAGCCGTAGTTTTGGCATTGAAGACATGGCGTCATTATCTGATGGGTAATTGCTGTGAGATTTACTGAGATCACAAGAGCTTGAAGTATGTTTTCACTCAGAAGGAGCTGAATATGAGGCAAAGGAGATGGATAGAGTTAATCAAGGATTATGACCTTGACATTCACTATCGCCCTGGCAAAGCCAATGTGGTAGCGGATGCTCTTAGCAGATTGCCGTGTAGGCTTAACACTATGATCACGGAGAAGCAGCCAAGTTTATATGAGGAGTTGGAGAAGTTCAGAACTGAACTGGTTAGCAAAGGATTCTTAGCTAGCATTGAACTTCAACCCACTTTGATTAGCCAAATCAAGGAAGCCCAGAAGGGAAATGAAAGTATCGATGGAATCAAACATTGTATTGGTACAGGAAAGGTACCTGGATTCACTAAAGACGAAGGAGTTATGTGGTACAAAGGACGTATCTGTGTGCCAGCAGATTCGGAGCTGAAACAAGTTATCATGCAAGAAGCTCACGATACTCTTTATTCTATCCACCCCGGAGGAACCAAGATGTATCAGGATTTGAAAGAGAAATTTTGGTGGCACAAGATGAAGAGAGAAATCGGAACCTACATTGCCAAGTGTGACATCTGTCAAAGAGTCAAAGCAGAGCATCAGAGACCCGAATGACTATTGCAACCACTACATATTCCGGAATGGAAATGGGATTCCGTCGGAATGGACTTTATCACCTGTTTGCCTACTTCCAGTAGGGGAAATGACTCAATCTGGTGCATAGTTGATAGACTGTCCAAAGTAGCTCACTTAATACCGGTCAAGACAACCTACCAGAGTTCGAAGCTAGCAGAACTGTATATTGCTAGGATTGTTAGTCTACATGGAAACCCCAAGACCATAGTATCAGATCGAGGA
This sequence comes from Avena eriantha, assembly GCA_910589775.1. Taxonomy (NCBI): domain Eukaryota; kingdom Viridiplantae; phylum Streptophyta; class Magnoliopsida; order Poales; family Poaceae; genus Avena; species Avena eriantha. Next base: position 154,914,607 of record OU342745.1, read on the forward strand.
ACCCAGTTTACCTCAAGATTTTGGCAAAAAGTTCAGGAAGGATTAGGCACCAAGTTGAATTTCCGCACAGCTTATCACCCGCAAACAGATGGGCAGACTAAGAGAGTCAACCAGATCCTAGAGGATACGTTAAGAGCTTGTGTGTTAGAGTACGGATCAAAATGGGAAGATTGTCTGCCTTTCGCAGAATTCTCATATAACAACAGTTATCAAGCTAGTTTGCAGATGGCACCATTTGAATTCCTATATGGAAGAAAGTGTCGTACCCCTTTGAATTGGTCACAAGTAGGAGAGAGTCAGATCTTTGGACCCGACATTCTCCGAGAAGCCAAAGAGAAGGTTCACAAAGTCCGTGAGCACCTCAAGACTGCCGAATCAAGACAGAAGAGTTATGCTGACAAGAGAAGGAGAGACCTGCCTTTCAATGTTGGAGATTTTGTGTATATCAAGGTTTCGCCATTGAAGGGAACGCAACGTTTTAGTCTGAAAGGAAAGTTAGCCCCTACATATATCGGGCCTTTCAAGATTCTGAACCGCCGAGGATAAGTATCGTATCAACTGTAACTACCTGAAGAGATGTCAGCCATCCACAATGTGTTCCATATCTCGTTACTTCGCAAATGCCTAGAAGTGCCAGAGAAGACTGAAGTTTTCAAGAACATCGATCACAGAGCTGTTGAGATCAATAATGACCTGACATCAAGTTTCTTAGAAGAAGCTTACAGAACCACCCGTATCTTAGAAGAATCTTACAGAACCACCAGGACCAGGGGCATCAAGTTTCTCAAGATTCAATGGAGCAACCATACCGAAGACGAAGCCACTTGGGAGCGAGAAGATTACATTAGGACAGAGTTCCCAGATCTCTTTAGTTTCTAGTTTTCTTTGTAAATCTCGAGACGAGATTTTGTTTAAGGGGGAAGGTTTGTAACATCCCAAAACTTTAATCCAAGGATAATTAAGATCCAAATCATAAAATTTAGGGTTAAAATAAACTTTTCCAATTAAAATTATTAAAGCATTCATATGTGTGTGCATTTAAAATATGAGTTGATTGAAGTGCCTTGTTTAAATGATCGTTTGCTTGTAAAATGATTCTTACGTGAAATAAACATCATCTAGATCATTCCCAAACAAATCCCAAAGAAAAACAAATCAAAATGAATAAAAGAAGTGAATGGTCAATTGTGCCATTTTAATCAACATGCCTACTTTGGCTATTCCTAGAACTCAAAACCTAACAGAGACAAATGTGGATCTTTGCACCCCTTGCTAGTACACATAATGATGTACCAAGGCCCACCTTTTGATCTGCCAAAAACATTCAAACACTAAATTTAATTAGCAATTGAAAATTGAATCTATTTCATATGGGAAGATCACCCAATTTCAAAAACCACTCAAACAAGCTCAATTTTCAAAACCCAAGCACCCACAGAGTCTCAAGCTTAATACTAGCACACCCACCAAAAATCTTTTCAAAATTCAAAAGTTTATTTCTTGCGGCCATTTTCACAAACACTTGGCAGGCAAGAATCAAAGTCTAAACATAGCTCACTGTTTTCTATAGGGTTTTGCCCCCATTTGATCTCCATTTAATCCCTTTGTCTCCCTTTGATCAAACCAGGCCAGTAGCACCCCATCCCCTAGCCCCTAGTGGCAATGCCAAGCCATGCCGAGCACATGCTTGTCGGCGAACCATGCCATCGCCACAGCAGACCACCCCTCTCCCTCTCACCATGTATACTAGCTAGCTCACACCTCACCGCCACTCTCTGTCCCCTCCCCAAGCACAACCGAGCCATGGACCACCGCCAATGTGCCGCGCCAAGTGCGTCTGCACCATGCCGAGCACGCGCCAGAGTGGCGTGCCCGACATGCGTGCACACGCTGCCCCTCGACCGCAGCCCGCGTCCACCGCTCTGCCACGACCCCAGGAACACGCAAGACATCCCCGTTCGCTGCCAAATGCACCACAGCCAATGCTCGCCGTGGAAGCCGTTGCCTCTGCCGCTCAAAGCGTGCGCACCGCCTGAGCACATAGCATCGTCCCTAGGCCCGCATTTACCCCGTAGAGCATCGCCAGGAGACCAGCCACCGTCCCCTACCTTGAGCCACGCCGCTAGCACGCTGTGCAGCCCTCGCCGGAGCCACCCGCCCATGCCTTTCGGTCGCACCATCGAGCTATAAAAGGAGCGCACCCCTAGGCATTTTCTGCACACCACTGACCTCCCCTCTTGCCACTGATCAGTCCCCACTTCTCCCCGGAGCCGCTTGAGCTCGCAATCGCCGGAATTTCACCAGAGCTAGCCTCCTCTGGAGGAGAAGGGCCCCGCTGATTGCAACCACCCCCGGAGCTGCCTCGACCGTCCCTGAGCTCGCAGTCGTCTACCAGTTCGTTTGCCCCCATCGACGTTGTTGCTAGAGCCCTGGTACGCCCCCTAAGCACCCCCACCGAGCCTCTAGGGTTAGAGTTCACCGGTGACAGGTCCGTCGTCGATGACGAGCCCCAGCCGTTGATCCCCGTTCTAATCTAACAGCCCACATCGCCTCGTACCGCTTCGCGCGTTATGAGCCTCTGACCGGTGGACCCCCTGCCAGCTGTGCCCCGCGCCGCGTAGTGTCACTGGGCCGGCCCGTTAGCTTTCCCGCGCGACCCATTTAGTTTGAATTAGGATTTTTCTATTTTAGTTTAAACCTAGTTTTGTCCCCTAGTTTGAAATTCAATTTAGAGAGATTTACAAATCCAAATGGAGTGATTCCAATTTTGTTAGAAAGCTACTAAAAAGATCTACCAAAGACCTTTGGATTTAATTCAATTAGATTTAGAGATATAGCCTAGTAAAAATAATAAAACAGAGGCTTTTGCACCTTGCAACATTTTTATAAAATCAACCATGATAGCTTTTGAGTTGATTCCAACTCTCTAAAATCACATTTCACCAGACCTATCTGAATATGTAATAATATTAAGGTTTATATGCAGTGACTTTGGACTAGTACCAAAACAATGCTATATAGGCATTTCTAGTCACTTTAAATCATTAAATCATGAACTTAAACCAAAGTAATTATGATCCAACCTTTAAATCACTTTCCCACATGTTAGAATATGTGGTGTTGACATGTGTTCATATGATCCCATATTTTAAGTGGTGAATATAAAGTCTTGGTTAATTTTTCAATGAGTAGAAATTGCTTTTCTAAAATAAAAAGGATGAAACTAGTAAAAGAAACGTGTGATGCTTGTGATGATAATAGATCATCAAATGTGTGCCTTATAGTGCTATTTAGACTAGTTAAGTATTTTTTGGTGATTGTGTACTCCGTTTGTATTTATAGACGATAGTACCGACCAAGCTTTCGAGGAGGAGGAGTTCTACCAAGAAGAAGAAGAAGAAAATTTCAACCACTGCACTGCACAAGGAAAGCCACCATTAACAATGCAAGCTAACCCTTGCAAGCGAGATAATATAAGCACATGCATTAGGCATGCTTTGGCTAAACCACATTGACCATTACTTACCCCAAGTGTTATTTTGCAACCTTTACTTCCTTTACTTTACCCAAAGTTCTTTACTCTTTTTGAAGGTAGCATAAAGAGTATAAAACTTGACCTATAGAGATAACTTTAGATGTCATTATATGGCATGAGATTGATCCCATCATTTCCACCTTAGTGAACACTCTTAACTTGGTAATTTAGAGTAGATAAAAACTTGAGTCACTTTGGATGGGAATACTTGGTGAAAATGAATTGTGAAAACCTTGGAATGATGAGTCATTCTATTGAGATGTTTTGACATGTGTTGAGAAACACAAATGATTTATGATGATGAAAATGTTGAGGCATGAGCCTTAACCCTTTTACAAAACTGGTGATTGGATTCGGATGCGATACCATTCCAAATTTACCGTACAACCACAATACCTGAATTGGGTAAGGCTTAGCCAGAAGTTTATATGCATTAGTATTAGTTCTCTCGCAGGAGAGGATTGAGCTGAGGCTACCTCTCAATGTTGTCCACCTATGTAGTGCCCAAGATGACAGATGGTCATGGTTGGGAGGCCATGCTCATAGGAGAGGTGCTTATACTAGGGTGTGTAAAGGAAAGGTTATGTTTGATTATCTGCATACTAAGTATGATGATTCAGGGTTATCCCTAACAGATGTATCGAATCTTTTGGTGAAAGTGTACCACCTCTGCAGAGTGTCAAACTATTCGAATAGCCGCGTCTGCGGTTATGGACACTTGGAATGGCCATACTGTTTCGTTGTCAGATGTTTTCCAATATGACTTATGAAATGATGAATCTTGACTTGACCACAAAAGGGTTGTGTTTATGACACTAGCTTCCCAACTTTAGTGATTCTAGAACTTTATTTTATCTTTCTTTGCTTTTGAACTCAGCTTAGGTTTCAAACTTAACTTTATAGTTAAACTTAGAGTTAGCACTTTTACTTCGAACTATACTACTTGTTAGTGGTAGTTTGCGAGTACTTAAAGAGTACTCATGGATTTTGTCCCTGGCTATTCTCATGGCCAGACTATGAAGGATACTACCAAGATGATGGCCAGCAAGACGGCTATGATAAATAGGACTATCTGCCTTCGTCAGCATTGCATGTGCCCCTGAAGATGGACCCCACTGCTACGCTTATTTTTTATTCCGCTGCTTGTTGTATTAAGACTGGATCATGAGATCCTTATTGGTGTAAGACCTTATGTATGGTTCGTAATGGATGATGTACTGTGATATCCAATCTGTTATGTCTCGCAAAAATGGTAATTTTGGGATTGCGAGGTATGGCATAACAGGCATCTGGGATTACAAATCCGGGTGTTGTCAAGTTGGTATCAGAGCCATCCTGACCATAGGAGACCCTAGTTAGAATGGACGTCCGAACAAAAACTTAATTTCCAAACCAAAGTAAGTATTTGTGAAAAACTATTTCCTCTCTTTTCCTTGGGAATTCATTCTTTCTCAAAAATTCATGTTCCTCACAATTCTTACATTACTACTTAAAATTTGACACACTTGATCACTTCACTAATTTCCTAATCCTTAAATCTTGTAGATGGAGACTCAGTTCAGCAATTTCTACCAGTTGGGAAACGAAGGTCAACTGATCTTCGAGAGGGATCTGGATTCACTATCGGAGTTACTGGGATGCCCACATCCGGAGTTTCTTGGAGCTCAACTTCCAGAACCCCCAGGAGGAGATTTGTAGTGGCTAGTCACCGCTGATCTTAGAGGAAGCATTGAAGCACCAACATCCGGGAGAATTCAGTTCTCCGTGAGAGAGAACAACTGGCTAGATGGAATAGCCAGGGCAATGCATGAAGCTCTCGCACGTCTATGTGCCCTCAGTGTCAACCAAATCCAAGAAACCCGTTTTGCTCACTATGCAAGACGTGACTTCATGGGAATGCCGATGGAGATGCCAAGTCATCCAGCACTGAAGCGCCAAGTGGAGAACCTCGACTTCCTATTGTATGATCGTCAGAAGGAGTTGGACAATGCTAGGGAGTTAGCCAACTAGAACCGTGCCATTTCTGACTAGAAGGCCCAGACTTTCTCACTGCTAGTCAAGGATCGCACCATCGCCCGTCTTCACAAGAAGGTGGCCGACCTCGAGAAGACCGTCAAGGAGAAGGAAGCTCGGCTTGCAGCTAAGGAGGAAGAGGAGGAGGGTGAAGACATCCAGGGAGACATGGATTCTTACCTCAGCAATGATGATGACTTTCTGGAGGAGGATGCTGTGGACTTCTACACTTACGATGAGGATTCCGACTTCATCGACGATGAGTAGATGCACTAGAGCACTATCATAGCATGAGATTGTATCGGTCCCACTATATCGTAGCTTGCAGAATGGTTCTTCAAACCATCGGTTTTCCTTTATTGTTGTGGTGTGTGTTTGTATCGTGTGCCGTTTGCATAAATGAAATGGAGTTAGTTGCAAAACCTAAGTCAAACTCAAAGTTTTAGCTTTGAAACCAAAACCATGAACCTTAGAACTTTCCCTCTTACCCCCGTATCTACCTCAATCTTCAGATGACTCGTGGAAACCAAGGAGGGAGCAGCTCGTCACAAAGAACCAATGCTGCAGATTATGCAGATGTAAGTTGCAGACCATGAAGCAAGCAGGGCAGAGCGCCAAGCCAACTTAGCAAGATTGCAGCAGATAGCTCAGATGGCCCAAAACAACTAAGGACATGGAAACCAGGATCACCATGGATCCAAACTCAAAAACTTCCAGAATACCAATCCCCCAATCTTTAGTACTTCAGAGAACCAACTAGATGCTGATAACTGGTTGCAGACAATGGAAAACAACCTAGAAGTAGCAGGAGTGGATGCCAACGAGAAAGTTCTTTTTGCCTCCCACTATCTGGCAGGAGATGCAAGAGCATGGTGGAACAGTATCCGCACCATGAACCATGGTCAAGTGATGACATGGGAAGCTCAAGATCAAATTCAGTCGCACCCACGTGCCGCAAGGTTTAGTCACCCGAGTGAGGGATGCATTTCGAGAACTGAAGCAAGGAAGAATGACTGTGGTGGAGTACCGTGACAGGTTCTTGTCGCTTGCAAGCTATGCACCTGATGAGATCAACACGGAGGCCAAGAAGAAGGAGAGATTCTTGAACGGACTGCATGATGAGATGTAGACTGTCCTCGTCAACATCCGCTTCCAAGATCTCGAAGAGCTAGTAAACTCTGCCATTCAGATGGAAGGGAAGATTAATTAGGCAAATGACAACAGCAAACGTCGTATGATGCAGAAATATGGATCCAACAGTCACCAGAAGTACCGTCCCAACCCCTCACCAGGATATGCACCAAGGAACAATCCACCCCCAGTGCTCGCCCAAGCTACCCCAACCGTAGCGGAGGCAATGTGAAGTCCGGTGGAAACAATCACAACTCCGGCAATGCCAACAATTTCAACCGTGCACCTCCCAACGGCAACAACAACAACAACACTGCACCCAGAACTGGCAGCAATGTTGTGCCCGTCATAGTAAAGGACAAGTCCCAGATCACTTGTTTTGAGTGTGGAGTTAAGGGTCACTATTCCAATGAGTGTCCCAAGAAGACTGCCGCCACTGCCAATGTGAATGCCCCATCTCAACAGCAATGTGGTGTTCAACCAGGAAAAAGGTTTGCCCCAGGGAACCCTCACAGCCGCAATGGTCATCTCTTCCACATGAACACCGAAGAAGCCCAAGAAGCGCTAGATGTTGTGCTGGGTATGTTTTCTGTCAACTCAGTTTTAGCAAGAGTCTTGTTTGATTCAGGAGCATCGCATTCATTTATCACCGAAGAATTTGCATGCACTAGTAAGATTCACCCAACCAACTTGAAGCATGTCATGATAGTTCAAATCCCCGGTTCAACAACCAAAGCTAGAAAAATTTGCTAAATTGTACCTATCAGAATACATGGATAGATTTTTATGCCAACCTAATTGTACTTGGAACCAAAGGATTGGAAGTAGTACTAGGTATGGACTGGATGTCAAGGCATAAAGGACTGATAGACTGTGCTAAGAAATCCATCACCATGACCAGTAGCTTTGGAGTCACCGTAGAGCATATCTCTAAAACCTTACCCCGTCAATTCAAGTGCAACAAGAGCATAGCCCTGCCCACCATTGACCAAGTCAGAGTAGTCTGCGAATACCCCGACGTATTCCTAAATGAATTGCCAGGTATGCCCCCGGATAGGGATATTGAGTTCATTATCGAACTAATCCCCGGAACCGGGCCCATAGCCCAGAAACCCTATAGCATGAACCCCTCAGAGTTAGTGGAACTGAAGAAGCAGTTGGATGCCATGTTAGAAAAAGGCTTGATCCAACCAAGCGCATCGCCATGGAGATCACCAGTGTTATTCGTCGACAAGAAAGATGGAGGCAACCGTTTGTGCACGAATTACAGAAAGTTGAATGACGTCACCATCAAGAACAAGTACCCCTTGCCAAATATAGAGGATCTATTTGATAAGTTGACTGGAGCTCAGGTATTCTCAAAGATTGATCTTAGGACTGGTTATCACCAACTTAAGATTCGTGCAACGGATATTCCAAAGACCGCCTTTAGTACTCGTTATGGTTTATACGAGTATACGGTTTTGTCTTTTGGATTAACCAATGCCCTTGCTTATTTCATGAATCTCATGAATAAGATCTTTATCAATTTCCTAGATAAGTTTGTAGTTGTGTTTATCAACGACATCCTTATCTACTCCAAGTCAGAAGAAGAGCATGAGGAACATCTGAGAATCATCCTAGAAACCCTGAGAGAGCATCGGTTGTATGCCAAGTTCAGCAAGTGTGAGTTTTGGCTCAAAGAAGTAGGATTCCTAGGACATATTGTGTCTGACGGAGGAGTCTCTGTTGATCCCGCCAAGATTAAAGATGTCGAAGAATGGGAAGCCCCAACCACTCAAACCCAAGTCCGTGCATTTCTCAGATTAGCGGGATACTACCGCAAGTTTGTAGAAGGATTCTCGAGCATCGCCAGACCCATGACCCAATTGTTGAAGACGGACAAGAAGATTGAATGGACAGACAAATGTGAAGCCAGTTTCTAGGAGCTGAAGAAGATATTGATATCAGCCCCAATATTGGTCATGCCAGACATCAAGAAGTCGTTTGATGTATACTGTGATGCAAGAACTGAACTGGTTAGCAAAGGATTCTTAGCTAGCATTGAACTTCAACCCACTTTGATTAGCCAAATCAAGGAAGCCCAGAAGGGAAACGAAAGTATCGACGGAATGAAACGTCGTATTGGTACAAGAAAGGTACCTGGATTCACTTAAGACGAAGAAGGAGTTCTGTGGTACAAAGGACATATATGTGTGCCAGCAGATTCGGAGCTGAAACAAGTTATCATGCAGGAAGCTCACGATACTCTTTATTCTATCCATCCCGGAGGAACCAAGATGTATCAGGATTTGAAAGAGCAATTTTTGTGGCACAAGATGAAGGGAGAAATCGGAAGCTACATCGCCAAGTGTGACATCTGTCAAAGTGTCAAAGAAGAGCATCAGAGACCCGCAGGACTGTTGCAACCACTGCAGATTCTGGAATGGAAATGGGATTCTATCGGAATGGACTTTATCATCGGTTTGCCTACTTCTAGTAGGGGAAATGACTCAATCTGGGTCATAGTTGATAGACTGTCCAAAGTAGCTCACTTCATACCGGTCAAGACAACCTACCAGAGTTCGAAGCTAGCAGAACTGTATATTGCTAGGATTGTTAGTCTGCATGGAAACCCCAAGACCATCATATCAGATCGAGGAACCCAATTTACCTCAAGATTTTGGCAAAAAGTTCAGGAAGGATTAGGCACCAAGTTGAATTTCAGCATAGCTTATCACCCGCAAATAGATGGGCAGACTGAGAGAGTCAACCAGATCCTAGAGGATATGTTAAGAGCTTGTGTGTTAGAGTATGGATCAAAATGGGAAGACTGCCCGCCTTTCATAGAATTCTCATATAACAATAGTTATCAAGCTAGTTTGCAGATGGCACCATTTGATTTCCTATATGGAAGAAAGTATCGTACCCCTTTGAATTATTCGCAAGTAGGAGAGAGTCAGATCTTTGGACCCGACATTCTTCGAGAAGCCGAAGAGAAGGTTCACAAAGTCCGTGAGCACCTCAAGAACGCCCAATCCAGACAGAAGAGTTATGCTGACAAGAGAAGGAGAGACCTGACTTTCAATGTCGGAGATTTTGTGTATCTCAAGATTTCGCCATTGAAGGGAACGCAACGCTTTAGTCTGAAAGGAAAGTTAGCCCCCAGATATATCGGGCCTTTCAAGATTCTGAACCGCCGAGGAGAAGTATCGTATCAACTAGAACTACATGAAGATATGTCAGCCATCCACAATGTGTTCCATATCTTGTTACTTCCCAAATGCCTGGAAGTGCCAGAGAAGACTGAAGTTTTCAAGAACATCGATCACAGAGCTGTTGAGATCAATAATGACCTGACATGTCGTGAAGTGCCCATCTGTATCTTAGAAGAATCTTACAGAACCACCAGGACAAGGAGCATCAAGTTTCTCAAGATTCAATGGAGCAACCATACCGAAGACGAAGCCACTTGGGAGCGAGAAGATTACATTAGGACAGAGTTCCCAGATCTCTTTAGTTCCTAGTTTTCTTTGTAAATCTCGGGATGAGATTTTGTTTAAGGGGGGAAGGTTTATAACATCCCAAAAATTTAATCCAAGGATTATTAAGATCCAAATCATAAAATTTAGGGTTAACAAAAACTTTTCCAATTAAAATTATTAAAGCATTCATATGTGTGTGCATTTAAAATAGGAGTTAATTGAATTGCCTTTTTTAAATGATCCTTTGCTTGTAAAATGATTCTTAGGTGGAATAAACATCATCTAGATCATTCCCAAACAAATCCCAAAGAAAAACAAATCAAAATGAATAAAAGAAGTGAATGGTCATTTGTCCCATTTTAATCAACATGCCTACTTTGGCTATTCCTCGAACTCAAAACGTAACAGAGACAAATGTTGATGTTTGCACCCCTTGCTAGTACACATAATGATGCACCAAGGCCCACCTTGTGATCTACCAAAAACATTCGAACACTAAATTTTTAATTGGCAATTGAAAATTGAATGTAGTTCATATGAGAAGATCCCACTTATTCAAAAACCACTCAAACAAGCTCAATTTTCAAAACCCAAGCACCCACAGAGTCTCAAGCTTAATACTAGCACACCCACCAAAAATCTTTTCAAAATTCAAAAGTTTATTTCTTGCGGCCATTTTCACAAACACTTGGCAGGCAAGAATCAAAGTCTGAACACAGCTCACTATTTTGTACGAGGTTTTGTCCCCATTTGATCTGCATTTAATCCCTTTGTCTCCCTTTGATCAAACCAGGCCAGTAGCACCCTATCCCCTACCCCCTAGTGGCAATGCCAAGCCATGTCGAGCACATGCTTGCCGGCCGACCATGCCATCGCCGTAGCAGACCACCCCTCTCCCTCTCACCATGTCTACTAGCTAGCTCACACCTCACCGCCAGTCTCTGTCCCCTCCCCAAGCGCAGCCGAGCCATGGACCACCGCCAATGCGCCGCGCCCAATGCGTCTACACCTTGCCGGCACGCGCCAGAGCGCCGCGCCCGACACGCGTGCACACGCCGCCCCTCGACCGCAGCCCGCGTCCACCGCTCCGCCACGACCCTAGGAACATGCCAGACATGCACGCTCGCCACCAAATGCACCACAGCCACCGCTCGCTGTGGAAGCCGCCGCCTCTACCGCTCAGAGCGTGCGCACCGCCCGACTGCATACCACCGTCCCTAGGCCCGCATTTACCCCGAAGAGCATCGCCGAGAGACCAGCCACTGTCCCCTACTTCGAGCCACGCCGCTAGCACGCTGTGTAGCCCTCGCCGGAGCCGCCCGCCCATGCCTTTCGGTCGCACCATCGAGCTATAAAAGGAGGGCACCCCTAGCCATTTTCTGCACACCACTCACCTCCCCTTTTGCCACTGATCAGTCCCCACTTCTCCCCAGAGCCGCTCGAGCTCGCAATCGCCGGAATTTCACCGGAGCTGGCCGCCTATGGAGCAGAAGGGCCCCGCTAATTGCGTCCACCCCCGGAGCTGCCTCGACCGTCCCTGAGCTCGCCGTCGTCTACCAGTTCGTTTGCTCCCATAGCCGCCGTCACTGGAGCCCTGTTATGCCCCCTAAGCACCCCCACCGAGCCACTAGGGTTAGAGTTCACCGGCGACAGGTCCGTCGTCGACGACGAGCCCCAGCCGTTGATCCCCGTTCTAACAGCCCACATCGCCTCGTACCGCTACGCGCGTTATGAGACTCTGACCGGTGGACCCCCTTGTCAGTTGTGCCCCGCGCCGCGTAGTGTCACTAGGTCGGCCCGTTAGCTTTCCCGCGCGACCCATTTAGTTTGAATTAGGATTTTTCTATTTTAGTTTAAACCTAGTTTTGTCCCCTAGTTTGAAATTCAATTCGGAGAGATTCCAATTTTGTTAGAAAGCTACTGAAAAGATCTACCCAAGCCCGTTGGATTTAATTCAATTAGAGTTAGAGATCTCTCCTAGTAAAAAATAAGAGAACACAAGCTTTTGCACCTTACAACATTTTTATAAAATCAACCATGATAGCTTTTGAGTTGATTCCAACTCTCAAAAATCACATTTCACCATACGTATATGAGTACGTAATAATATTAAGGTTTATATGCAGTGACTTTGGACTAGTACCAAAATAATGCTATATAGGCATTTCTAGTCACTTTAAATCATTAAATCATGAACTTAAACCAAAGTAATTATGATCCAACCTTTAAATAACTTTCCCACATGTTAGAATATGTGGTCATGACATGTGTCCACATGATCCCATATTTTAAGTGGTGAATATTAAATCTTGGTTAATTTTTCAATGAGTAGAAATTACTTTTCTAAAATAAAAAGGATGAAACTAGTAAAAGAAACGTGTGATGCTTGTGATGATAATAGATCATCAAATGTGTGCCTTATAGTGCTATTTAGACTAGTTAAGTATTGTTTGGTGATTGTGTACTCCGTATGTATTTATAGACGATAGTACCGACCAAGCTTTCGAGGAGGAGGAGTTCTACCAAGAAGAAGAAGAAAAAAAACTTCAACCACTGCACTTCACAAGGAAAGCCACCATTAACAATGCAAGCTAACCCTTGCAAGCTAGATAATCTAAGCACATGCATTAGGCATGCTTTGGCTATACCACTTTGTCCATTACTTACCCCAAGTGTTATTTTCCAAGCTTTACTTCCTTTACTTTGCCCAAAGTTCTTTACTTGTTTTGAAGGTAGCATAATGAGTATAAAACTTGACCTATAGAGATAACTTTAGATGTCATTCTATGGCTTGAGATTGATCCCATCATTTCCACCTTAGTGAACACGCTTAACTTAGTAGTTTAGAGTAGATAAAAACTTAAGTCACTTTGGATGGGAATACTTGGTGAAAATGAATTGTGAAAACCTTGGAATGATGAGTCATTTTATTGAGATGTTTTGATATGTGTTGATAAACACAAATGGTTTATCATGATGAAAATGTTGAGGCATGAACCTTAACCCTTTTACAAAACTGATGATTGGATTCGGATGCGATACCATTCCAAATTTACCGTACAACCACAATACCTGAATTGGGTAAGGCTTAGCCGGAAGTTTATATGAATTAGTATTAGTTCCCTCGCGGGAGAGGTTTGAGCTGAGGCTACCTCTCAATGTTGTCCACTTATGCAGTGCCCAAGATGACAGATGGTCATGGTTGGGAGGCCATGCTCATAGGAGAGGTGCTTATACTAGGGTGTGTAAAGGAAAGGTATGTTTGATTATCTGCATACTAAGTATGATGATTCAGGGTTATCCCTGACAGATGTATCGAATCTTGTGGTGAAAGTGTACCACCTCTGCAGAGTGTCAAACTATTCGAATAGCCGCGTCCGCGGTTATGGACAGTTGGATTGGCCATACTGTTTTGTTGTTAGATGTTTTCCAAAATGACTTATGAAATGATGAATCTTGACTTGACCACAACAGGGTTGTGTTTATTACACTAGCTTCCCAACTTTAGTGATTCTAGAAATTTATTTTATCTTTCTTTGCTTTTGTACTCAGCTTAGGTCTCAAACTTAACTTTATAGTTAAACTTAGAGTTAACACTTCAACTTAGAACTATACTACTTGTTAGTGGTAGTTTGCGAGTACTTAAAGAGTACTCATGGCTTTTGTCCCTGGCTATTCTCATGGCCAGACTATGAACGAGACTACCAAGATGATGGCCAGCAGGTCGGCTATGATAACTAGGACTATCTGCCTTCGTCAGCATTGCATGTGCCCGTGAAGATGGACCCCACCGCTACGCTTATCTTTTGTTCCGTTGCTTGTTGTATTAAGACTGGATCATGAGATCCTTATTTGTGTAAGACCTTATGTATGGTTTGTAATGGATGATGTACTATGATATCCAATCTGTTATGTCTCGCAAAAATGGTAATCCTAGGATTGCGAGGTATGGCATAACAGGCATCTGGGATTAAAAATCTAGGTGTTGAAAAACACTGGTGGATCCATGTGTGGTTTGTGTAGAGGAACAAACATGCAATGACTCTAGATGTGGTTCATGAGAAGAACAGACATGCAATGACACTGGTGGATCCTTATGTGGTTTGTCAGAAGAACTGACATGCAATGACTCTAGGTGTGGTTCATGAAAATAACACACATCCAATGACACTGGTGGATCCATGTGTGGTTTGTTTAGAGGAACAAACATGCAATGACTCTACATGTGGTTAATGAGAAGAACAGACATACAATGACACTGGTGGATCCTTATGTGGTTTGTGAGAAGAACTGACATACAATGACTCTAGCTATGGTTCATGAGAAGAACATACATGCAATGACATGGGGGGATCCTTATGCGGTTTTTGAGAAGAACACACACCCAATGACTATAGCTGTGGTTCATGAGAAGAACATACATGCAATGACCACTGGTGGATCCATGTGTGGTTTGTTTAGAAGAACACACATGCAATGACATTGATGGATCCATGTGTGGTTTGTTTAGAGGAACAAACATGGAATGACTCTAGATGTGGTTCATGAGAAGAACAGACATGCAATGACACTGGTGGATCCTTATGTTGTTTGTGAGAAGAACTGACATGCAATCACACTGGGTGTGGTTCATGAAAAGAACAGACATACAATGACACTGGTGGATCCTTATGTGGTTTGTGAGAAGAACACACATGCAATCACACTGGGTGGATCCATGTGTGGTTCATGAAAAGAATAGACATGCAATGACACTGGTGGATCTACGTGTGGTTTGTGAGAAGAACACACATCCAATGATACTGGGTGTGGTTCATGAAAAGAACACACATCCAGTGACATCGATGGATCCTTATGTGGTTTCAACATGTGGTTTATGAAAAGAACACGCATGCGATGACACCGGTGGATCCATGTGGTTTATGACAATAACACACATGCAATAAACTCTAGTGGGTCCATGTGGTTTATGAGAAGAACACACATCCAATGAACTCTAGTGGATCTATCTTGGCATAATTTGATGTATGCCATGATGTATTTCATTGTAGAAGACACTCACTTCCCATTTTTATACTACTCAGTTTTGCCCTTGGTTTTATGTGGTACTACTCAGTTTTCCCCCTCTCTATCTTTCGTAGAAGCCCAAACCTGTGCTCACCATGTCTGCTACTCCCTGATTGGTTGTCACAGTTGTCACGTGGATCGTGTGCACCAACCGTTGATTATGTGCGATCCAACGATGATCGTTGCAGATGTCGTGCCCTTCACAGTACATCATGAGACAGCACGGACGTCTCCCTCAGCGAAACTTCTACAAGAAGGAACACGATGCCATCCATGGAAAAAGTCATCGAGCGGTCATGTCATGTTTAATCAAATCTGAAAAGCCTACTACTAGTACTACTACGCCACAATGCATGCGTCATCGAGTGCACAGTCGTCGATGGACAGCTGCAATTTATTGCCACTTTATTTTAATAAGACATATCCCTGTGCAGCGGCTCTCAATCTCACTTCCAACTGGGCTTGACCGTAAGAAGCTTGCACGCGCTAGCCGGAGGCCGAAGAGATGAGCTCGACGAGACCTAACGTCTCCGCCTTCATCAACACATCACTCTACCCGATCTAGCACAACCCCACAAATCTCGTCGTACAGCCACATACCTTCCCCTCTACATTTAAACTTTTAACTATCCTCAATTTTAGGGCCGTGTCAAACTTCGTACATAGAAATTGTATATGCGCCCTTTGCATGCGGCTCAATACAGAACTGCCATTCATGGCCCGGTAAAAAACGTGATGTACCATGCAGTGTCGCGGTGCATGGTGCAGTAGACTGTGTGGCGCGTTGCACGGTGGTGCAACGAAACGTGCCTTGCTTCCATCCACCTTAACTATAGAGCCCCTATCCGCACACCCACTCTCACTCTCGCTCACTCTCCCCACGCAACCCTCTCCACTATCCCACTAGCATCCGCAAACTCCCGAGAATACCCCGTCCGTGCTGGCGATGGCCGAGGAGGATAAGGTGGCCATCGTCGCCTCCGAGGATGCTGCCAAGGAGGCCCCCGTCTCCTCGCCGGTCCCCCTCTACGCGTTGAAAGCAGCCGCCATCCCTATCCAGGCCCCAGTCGAGGACCCCGCCGGTCACAAGCAGATCAAGCACTTCTTGAGCACCTATGATCCAGATAAGTACATCGCTCCGCTAAACCCCTACGACACCGGCATCGACGACCTATGGTCAGAGGTAACTAGGGTTTTCTCCCCTTCCCTGGTTCTTCTACCATTCCCATCGTTGGATGCTAGATCTTGGTTTATTAGGATTCTCTTGTTCGCATTTCGATTGCTCGATCTTCTTACTTCATCTACTCCCCCATTTTCCTTTTCTTCCAATAGGTTTCTGGCAGCGACGTCTGCAGCGATGACGAGTCCATACACACCAAGACTCGTCAGGTGCTGAGGAGGCTGCAGGCCGGCCAGTACGACGCCTTCTTCAGGGGCGGCGACTACAGCTGCCCCTTCCGCAAGGGGATCGCCTACTGCTGGGCGAGTCACGCTGGAGGCAACGACTTCAACACCTTACTAAAGCATGCAGAGGCCATAGACTCCGGCATCCACAAAAGCGGCAAGCGCGGGACCATGAACATCAACGCCTACATTGCTGAACATCGGGCTCTCGGCATTCACCTCCGAAACCTCCAGCGCGTGGCCATCAAAGAGGGTCGCATACCCCCAAGGCCCAAGGCCCGCAAGGTCAAGGGACTAGGCAGCAAGAAGTGGAGTAAGCGCCGGAGGGAGGAGGCGGAGGCGCGGGCGCTTGAAGGACTTGAATGTGCCTGAAGCTGCGGCTGCTGCTGGTGCTAAGAAGCTTCTTTTGATTTTCTATATTCTGCTTGCATCCTATTTCTGGCTGAATGCATCGAACCTCGTTAAGCAACCTACTTTCTATCGCTATATCCTATTTAGCTGCGCATAGCTATATCTATATTTGTTTTGTTTTCTGAATGAATGTATTCTGCCTGGTGTGATTTGCTGCTCTAGATTTGCTACCTGATCGGAGGCAAAAAGAGGTCCAAAAGGGAACGAATTATCGAAGAGAGAATCTTCTCTGGATTTGCTACCAATTTGGGCAAACATATATGTTTAGCGAGAGAGGAAAAGGGTACTTTTTCAAACTGTCAGTTAACGAGCTACCATCTTGACAAGCGACAAGACACATACATAAACATAACACAAAGAGTGTTAAAATTATTTTACTAATCTCACTTGAGGCGCTAGACATCTTGATAAGATAACTGAGTTCCACAAAATAGAAACATAACATTGAGAAGTAAACTTTAATTCACTTCTCATCAGCCCACTTGAGGCGCTTGCCATCGTTCCTAGGCGACCAACTGTGATCATTCTAGGTGGATCTTACATTATTGGCACTCCACAACTCACGAAATGTTTCGTCGCACCTGTGATCTGACTTGCCTTCCCTATCTTCAGTGTCCTGCGACACAATTAGCGGTGCATCACACACCTGATTGTTGCCGCTAGAAGATGATGCCTCTCTGTTTGCTGCTTCAGCTACAGCCTCTCTATCAGCTGCTTCTGCTTCAGCTACAAGCTCTCTTTTAGCTGCTTCTGCAGCCTCTCTGTCAGCTGCTACAGATGCAGCCATTTCCTTTGCATATGCAGCTTCAAACTCAGCTATTCTGCATTTTCTACAAAGGGCTCCCCTAAGCTCGTCTTCCCTCTTGCAAATAGGGAAAAACACGAGGTAACGTAGAAAACAATGGATATTCTTGTACAGCTGGTAGGACACGTAAGCATCTATGGCTGCATACTTCAGGTTTATATCATACAACGACCACTCGTCCCAGAAATCATGCATATCCGTAGGGAAATCTTCCTTCATTCTGTCATACGACTCATTGAGGATTCTAGTTACGAGAGATGCCATTCCATCCTTCCTCGAGCCCCCTAGGATCTTGACAAGACACTGAATATCGATCTAGTTCTGCGCAGGAATTATAATTCCCTCTTGATAAAATTTCAAAAAATCAGTTGTATTGTCAACAGTGCAGAAAACAATTCCCTTTTCTACAAGGAACTGGCGCAGCGCCGGACAATTCCTGTCAGTCCTAAAAGAATGTAGTTTGTCATCACCAAAATTTGTAACTACAAATATTTTGTCAATGCAAGATCATTATCTGAATATAATTTTGAAAAGTTTAGTAAATGCAAGATCAAGACTCTGAACATTGTCTTGTCATGATTTATTTGGTCCCAAATAAAATCCAGTAGTTGCAAGATGAGCAAATGGATAAAGAACAAGAGGAGAAAACCCTAAAAGTTGTTAGCTATAGAGAGCAGATCTACAAACCGGGAGAGGTGGTAGACGAGGACGTGTTTCCTCCTGGCCAGTTCAACGACGGCAACTTCACTCCCTTCATATGGGTGCTCCGGGGTGTACTCGACGTCGAATCCCACAAACTTGTCCTCGTCTTTCTCAAGCCAACCCTCGTACATCCTCAGGACACGCACCACTGTCTCCTCCTCATTGGTGTAGACAACATCTATCTTCTTATTGTCATGGGTAGTGAAGGTTGTCTCTAGAGTGCGACGACCTTCCATGGCGACAAGGAGAAGACGGGAAGAAGACAGATGACAGGAAGAAGAAGAGTGGTTTCTGCGAGGCAGGGGAACGGTGGAACCGTCAATACGCTTTTAAGTTAGTGGTTAACGACGGGGACGAAAGTGCAAGGAGAGACGCGTGGCGGTGGCCGTTCAATCTTCTGAGTAAACAAAAAATAATTATAACACCGATACATGTGCCCTGTTTTGTCATGTTAATATACTCGGCAGGGGGTGTTGTCCTATCCACTGTGCCATCGCTGCAAGCCTACGTGACAGCCACCCCGCCTAAGCGACGAGAGCGACATAACGGCGAGAACTGACAGGGAGGCCCAACTTGACGGCCGTTAGCCTGGTATTTTCTATTGAAATATAAAGTTAAATTCGTGTCGAAAAAGACCCTCTGAGTATTTGGCACGCCAACTTTGGGCAACGCAGCTGATTGTAAGCAACTTGGGTACCGCGTTGCCTGGCCACCCTAACTTTCGGGTCGCAAAATGATATTCTCGCGGTGGACTACCTGCACTCTCCGCGGCTGCCCTCGATGGCAGAATCAAGCTCCACTCGCGACCGATGTAGCCATGCACCGTCGTAGTAGACTCATCATCCATTGAGATCTATAGACGAGGGACCGTGCCTCCACCTTCTGTTGCTTCATCTCCCTCCAGAGACACCATAGACATCCACAGGATAAGAGGGCACACCGGGAATACAACGGTGACCATGGCCCGCAAATCGAGGTGGTGCGCAGTCAGGATCACAGGATGAGAGATTGAGATGTAAACGACAGGTAGAGGCGGCGAGTAGTGGAAGAAATTGGTAGAGGCAGCTTCAGACGCAACGACATCGGGGAAGATAGATGAGGATGCGGCAG
The DNA here is from genome assembly GCA_910589775.1 of Avena eriantha. NCBI lineage: Eukaryota > Viridiplantae > Streptophyta > Magnoliopsida > Poales > Poaceae > Avena > Avena eriantha. Next base: position 154,934,249 of record OU342745.1, read on the forward strand.
CGACGGCTTGTATTGTCTCCGCTTGCTTCTCTTCGGACTAAACAAGTGAAACAATCCACCAAGCATTCAAACATTCACATCTAGCCCATATGAACATTTAACGGCCCGATCAACCAGGAGTAGCCTAACTCGGCATGCGGAGTAGCAGCCCGATAATGGAAGCCATGCCCTTTTGGCGTGATTCGACCAACGAGACAAGTTTAGCGACGGTTCGAGAATAATGAGGTGAGCTGGAGCGTTGGATTAGTAGATCCGACGGTTCACAGATCAAAATTGTTGTGGGAGGTCCTAGAAAGGTGAGTTTTACTGTTTCTTAATAATGTTATATACTGATGGCATGTCATGCTTTTGTATATTATGTGAGTTTCACATGCAAGGAACATGCATCTTACTAGTACTACTACGAAGAGCATGGCTTAGCTCCGCGGTGCAGGAGCAGGACCCGACTACTAATATTCATTGCTTGATTGTAGGGTCCTTTGTGTTAAATGTATGGACTTGGATGTAATTTTCACTTTTTTAAGGTCCTTGGTGTAACATGTACACATCCACAAAATTTGTTAATTATTGAAGCATCTAACTCCTTCGGGATATACTCCAATCAAAAAAATAAAGTGCCACCATCCGGTTTTTAGAAAAAGTGGACCATGTTTTGTTACAATTCCCTAGTCTTAGCACATTTCAACATTTCCTATATATTAGCTAACTACGTCCATGCACTTAAATAACTTTATGTTGATTTAAAGAAAGTAGGTAAATTTTGAACTACAAGTAAGGGCGAGATTCTTTCTTGAATTTGCAAGAGATCCAACAACCAACAATGTTGGAATCTATCAATCTATATCACACAATTGATGTTCAAAGTTTTTCGTGTTATATATCTTACTATTAATTTGCACATGCCTTGCATGTGAGAATCATATAGTATAAGTATATGCCATATCATTTTTATATAAAATTATAATAGGTGAGGCTCAAAAAATAATTATAATTTAGTGCTACGTCCATAAAGTACCAGGTGTGTATTTGGTTCTTGTACTTTGTATCATGTAGAAATCAATCTACTATTGGTTACCTAATACCCATCATTCTCTAGCGAAATGACGAACATGATTCTAGAACTACCGAGAAGAGTGTTTTAAAATTTGTGCATAGCGTTCATTGGGCTAAAGAGCATCAATAGAATCTTCTAGATGCTAGAATGGCTAGAAGATCCAACTTAATTTTAGCAGTATTGGGATTAGCCAGTCTTAATCAATAGTCAAAGTTCAAAGTTATCCGTACACTAGATATAGTGGTAAGATAAGATTATATAATAGGTTAAGCTCAAAATGTTTTAAATTTGATGGGGATCTATAAAGTATGGGTGTATATTTAGTTCTTGTACTTTGTATTATGTAGAAGTAAATATTTGTTATCTATATTCAATACTTGAAAATTTTGGTAACATGTTCTAGGGAAATGTCTGAGAAGATTCTAGATAATGATGGAGAAGTGCTTTGAGGCTTGTGCGTGTAACATTCATTATGCTAAAGACTATCAATAAAATCTTCTAGATTCTAGAATGGATAGAAGATCCAATGGTTTGCAATGTTGGGATTTGCTAGTCTTGATCCAACAATCAATATTTAAAGTTATTTGTACAATATATAGTTGTAAGGTTATATAATAGGAAAAGCTCAAAAATTATAAATTTGATCTATATCTATAAAGTATCGGTGTATATTTGCTTCTAGTACTTCGGAAGTGTTGGTTCCTAGCCAGAATTTTCCAAGCCAAAGTTCGGCAATTTGGTATGTTTTTAGTTTTTTGTCATAGTTTAGCTTGCCACACTTTATCAAACATATGGTCCATCGGTCATAGAGTGAATTTATTGCCAAGTTTTGCCACGCTTTGTGGCTTCGATTTTCTAAGCCACACTTTTGTGGCTGCCATAATTGTCAAAGTTAGGCTTGACAAATTGTGCCAACGTACAAGTCAATGTTTATTAGCTTTGAATATTGACCGTTGGATCAAGACTAGCAAATCCCAACATTGTGAGTCGTTCGATCTTCTTTTCCATTCTACCATCTAGAAGATACTATTGATAGTCTTTAGCACACTGAACGATATACACAAACCTCAAAACACACTTCTCCATCATTCTAGAATCTTTTTACTCGTTTCTCTAGATCATGTTACCAAAATTTTCAAGTATTAGGTATAGCTAATAAACGCTTACTACTACATGATACAAAGTATAAGAATCAAATATACAACCACACATTATTGATGTTGATCAAATTTATATATTTTTTGAGCTTTAGCTATTATATAATCTTAGCACTATATAGTGTACGGATAACTTTGAACTTTGATCGTTGGATCAAGACTGACAAATCCCAACATTTCTAACTGTTGGGTCTTAATTCTATCTATTCTAGCATCTAGAATATACCATAAATAGTCTTTAGCACACTAAACGATATGTATAAATATCAAAACATGCTTCTCCATAATTCTAAAATGTTCTTCGTCATTTCTCTTGAGCATGGCGATTACTATTAGGTAGCTAATATGTTGATTACTAATACATGATACAAAGTACAAGAATTAAATATACAACAGATATTTTATGGGCGTGGCTCAAAGTTATAATTATTTTATGAGCTTCGCCTATTATAGTTTTATAGTACTCCCATTTATCAGAGTTGGGCAGGCTGGCTTGAGGATTGACATCCTTTTATTTCGGCATGTGGGTTCAAATCCTTCACGTGCGAGAAATGTGATTCTATTGTGCACACTATCTAGCGAGGGAGAAATATGGGTTCATGTCCTTCCCTGAAATACAGGATACATGATGAGATGATACAATACTGAGCCAGGACATCACATCTTGCTAGTCTAGCACTCTAGCTATAACTCCAGCAGGCGTCCTTGATCCAGCTGCGCACTGCAGAAGACCGATGAGGGAACATGCAAAATTAACACCCCTTGTTCAAAGAGCCTCACATCTTCCTCATCTCCGCTGATCCCCATTCGCCAATGCTGGCTAGCCGCATTTTGGATCCTTTCTAGTGCGCACTTCCTAAATTTTCCTAGCCATTTCTCGCCCGCTGCATTGGTTCTTGCAGGCCTCTATCACTCTCCTCCAAGAAACCCCAACAATCATATTTGAATCCGCCCTTGCCCCTAGTCCATCCGGATGGATTGGCGGATTCGATGCACACCATTCGGTACGGTGGCTGGAGCAAGTTCAGTGTGGCGCCCCGCAAAAACCACTACTAGAAAATCGCGTTGTTTTTGTGCATTGCATCATCATGACCGCATGCTCATGTCATCATGCCACATTGCATTTGAGCATCGTCATCATTTTTCATGGTTTTGTCTAAAACTATTTTCGAAACGCCTAGTTTTGTTTTTCTAAATATTCCGTCTCTATTCAAATTAAAACCTTGGGCCTCCGGAATATTTTGTTTTATCTACCAATGGTTTGCAAAAGCCTCGTTTTTAATAAATGAAATATTTAAATTATTTTTGGGAGGCAGCCAGCCAGGCCCGTAAGCCTGACCGGCCACCTCCAAAATTCCTAAAACTACCCAAACCTAATCTACCCAGCCCCCCTCCACCTCACTGCATCCACTCACATCGCGCCACCTCACCCCACTCACCCCACTCACCAATCCCAGCCCGCCACCTTAGCCTCCCCAGCCACCCATCGCACCCCGCCCACGCGCAGCACCCCAACTCCCTCCCTTTTCCCGCCTAGCATGCCACCTGAGCCGTCGCCCGGGCCCCACCTGCCGTTTCCCGCTCGTCCCCACCAGCGGACACGCCGTGACGTGGCCCCGGCCCACCCGCGAGATCCCCAGGCACGCACCACACGAGCGCGTCGCATCCCAGCCCCAGTGGCCGACACGCTCCATCGCTCCTGGCCCCACCACCACGTCCCGACCGATAGCCGCCCGGCCTCGATCTCTCCGCCCCACCTCGGAATCCTCGCCCTCTCCCCCTGCGAGCCCCACCTCCTTGCTCCCCTTCAGCAACTGCCGCCGCCAGCGCGCGATGCCGCCTCCGAATGGAGCCCTACCTCGCCGCCTTCGCCGCCTACCCCGCCACCAGTTCCTGCCGCCGTGCGGCCGTCCATCGCCGGCCGTCAGCGACCAAGCGCGCCCCGCGTCCCCGTCGTTTGCCGCCTTCCTGCAGGCCCCGTCTCGCCGGAGCTCCGCCGGCTAAGCTCCGTCGACCCAAGCCGCGTCTCCGCCGCCGGCGCCCCGTCCTCCGCCCATCCCCACACCGCGGTCTTCCTCCCCATCCCGCAAGGTCGCCGCGGTCGACCTCTCTGCCGCCACCGAGGCCGCGCCTACACCACCTTGACCTCGCCCGTGCCCCGCTTACTCCGGCGGCACCGCTGCCACCAGCGGCTAGCACCTCCACCCCGGAGGCGCTGCTTCCTCCTCGGCCCTCCTCTCGTTCGTCGCTGCTCGTGCTAAGCCCGCCACCCCAAGCAACCTCGGCCTCACCCCGCCGCCACAAGCTCGACGTCGCCTACCGCCGAGGACTCTGCTTCCCGGGGCTCTGTGTATCGACCGTGCAGGCCCGCGTCGCCTCACTCGATCTTCACCAACCCTGCCACACTGGCGTGTGTTGCCGTCCCTGTGTTCGCGACCCGATGCTTCAGGCCATGTTTCTGTGTTGTTTGTTCCAGTTGCGTCTGCAGTCCGAGGCATTCTCACAGGTTGTGTGGTTGATGTTGGAGTTGAGATTAGGGTGGTACTGCCAATTCCAAGACGGAGAGCCACAAAACCCATAGCTCATCGATTTACGCAGGATCTACCTCGCCAAGATCTTGTACTTGGGACACAAAGACCCCGATCGCTGAAGACCGAACCCCAGCATTGGCGTCATGCTCTCCTTCACAAACGCCTAGACCCCGTTCCCGGAGTCCAAAGACCGATCCTCGAAGCCCGATGACCGTACTGAACCGGCGGCACTCAACGAACCACGGACAAGATCTTCTACGTGGAACATCAAGTACTCCACCGACACCCGACCCCGCACCCGAGTTCTTCGATGTGTACGACAAGATCTTCCGAAGACTACGGTACCGGCCCAAGATCCGCCAAGGACGCCCGAACCGGAAGAACGCCAAGATCTCCACGGGAACAACAAGTACTTCACCCCGGACGCCAAGACCGACCCGATACACGGACCCGACAAGATCTTCGCGACGTCAAGATCGACACCGACCCGGGCGAATCCGATGCGCCCCCGACGCCAAACCAAGTCCTTCTTCCTGGATGTGACAAGATCTACTCCGTTGTCCGAGAACGTTTCCGCCGAGACCGATCCCCGTCGAACCCTGTCGAACCCCGAACCCCTCGGAGCCCAAGTTCACCGAACCCTAATGTGATTCCCTAACCGAGACCCCATTATTTTTATAATATGACATTATCGACTGTCGCATATTAAATTGTTCATCTCGCATGCATATCATAATCATGTCGGATCTTCTGCCGTAGTATTAAATAGTGCATCCGGTGTTTCTTCTAGTGTTTGCTTCTTCGCGGATTAGACCGATGAGTTGATGCGAGCATCAACAAGTTCTCCGGATATGATCCTTCAGCATTGTTTCCCAGGCGAGCATTCTCCCTCTTTCTACCTATTTTGCATTTATAGTCTTTATTTCCTCTTGTTGATCTATTGATATCCGTGTCGCGATGCTTTAGTGTTCCGTGCCAGATATATTCCTTGCAGCCGTATATTGCCTTGGACACCTCCTATTACCCGTTGCTTGATAGACAGTTGGCCCTGCGAGTCATAGTTGCTTGCTCAGGTGTTGCCTCGCGTCGTCGATGTTCCACAGTTGTTGGGCGGTTGGCAAAAGTCTAATGGTGGTGTTGATCATGATTCTAATTACCGATTATTAATTAATGTTGTTGGTAGATTAATGCAGAGGCACCGGTGGGTAATAGCAATTATTTGGTTCTTAACCGCTCACTAGTGTCCCCTAGGACCCGAGTTCTTGACACCTGTTCCGAGATCGAGCGCGCTAACCACAGGTGGGGTGTGTGGGCACCCCCATCGGCTTACTACCTGATTTCAAAGTATTGTACCGGGGGCCACAAGTAGTTTGGGGCTTTATTACTATTCTGTACTTATGCCATGTTTACTGCTTTATTTAATTTGTCCATGGAGCACCTGTACTGTTTTGGATCGCGCCACGTTTTCGCGGTATCGACAAGCCCAGTCACACTTTCCAGGTTCCCAGTCGTTTACAGCCGTCGTCGCAAACCATGGGTCCGTCTCGGAGCCGGCCGACTTTGTTGCGGGTAGCTTAGTGGGGTGGCCCCCCATGTACTTGCTTTGGATCTGGGAAACGTCATGACTTAGGCCCCACCGACATACCGATGGGTGTATGTTAATTGATCTGGCAAAAAGGGTCGAAGTGCGTGTGGATACTTTGGTGCACCCCTGCAGGGTTAAATCTTTTCGAAAAGCTGTGTTCGTGGTTATGGACGACTTGGAGCACAGTTTCTCGATCATAGATAACTATAACTAAAGTTTACTGCTATAATTTGACTTGAATCTGAGATGAATAGTAAGTTGGGTAACTGCCATGAAAAGATTAAATAAAACTGCCAACCGTGTGAGTTTTTCCTTGGCTTGACTTCCTCGTTTGGTCTCGAGGGGGAATACCAGGATGGGTATGTGTGGTGTTAGTATCAGTTTGGATCCGAATAGGTCTTTCTTACCCCTCTCTAATAGCCGCCAGTATTACAGAGTCTCTATAGATTGTTTTGTGTCGCTGCGCTGCCGCTTCAGTCGACCATACCTATGTAGGTGAGAGCCGCCGAATTCTAGCCTCGTCGTGTATTGGCCTCAGTACTGACGCTCCTCTTTTTCCTTTTCCCTTTTTCGGCACCCCTTTTGTTTAGCAGATTTGAGATCGCCGTCGTTAGCAGGGTTACCCTTCCGGCTTGGCCTGGGCAGGGTTATGGACGCCATTGGTTATTCTTCAGGGATCTTAGCCCCATTTGCATCTTGTCCGTAGCCGGACGCTCTATCGTTTTCAAGGTGATTGGATCTTTGTATATTATATCTGTATTATTGACTCATGGAGTCGCTGATGTGTGTATATATATATATATATATATATATATGTTCTGTGGGTCCCATCGAGGACCGTTGTGTAATGGTATTACTTCGTTTTCCACCCGCAGGAAAGTGCCTGGTGGGCGTCCTTGAATTGTTTCTATGCGGGTTTGGCGGAAAGGGCTAAAACTTGCATAGGGCCGATTTGAGGGTGTTACATTCAGCGACGATGCCTTTGGAGAAATCTCTATGCGTATGGACACTACCAGCGCTGTCCGGTTGGCCGCATGCTCCAAGGAGTTGCGTCACCAAGTCACCGGTGGAAAAGGTAGCAGATGCCCCAACGATGGATGTGGGACATTGGTTGCCTTCCACGAGTTCCTCAACCACAAGATGACGTGTCCGCATGGCCCGTGCAACTACACTGAGCCTGGCTGCAAGTTTGCCGCCCCACCCACAGCACTCCTATGGCCTCGCCCACATCGCTCCTAGAGAGTACATTATTCACCGTGCAATTTTACATGCTCGATTATGGCCTCACCGTATCCGTCTAGTGTGTTTGGTTGGCGGCGTGCTTTTTTCTGTGGTATGTGGTGGAGTTGCACTTTATAAACCTTCAATGATGGGAGAGGACCCGGAGGAGTTCGCCAAAGCTAGCCTATTTTTCGAGCCGAAGAGCAGTGCCTCACCGGCCACCGGCAGGATTACTGAAGATTTATGAAATTTCTTGATTAAGAAACATGATAGGTTCACACTGGATTACTCATTTTGCATCCACAATGTGGAAGATGGCAAATATAAACATCTTGATTCTGATGATGATCTGTTGTTCAAGTTTGTTTAGATCAAACGCTAGAGATGATCTAGCATTTCCTTTGAAACATGGCTCTGTATTTTTTCTTATGATATTTAGCATGCTGCAATTTAGTCTACCGATTCTTACTTTCTTTAGAAATCTCAGGTACATCTCTCAGCCGTTGTCGACACCGCGCTCATCAGGACTAGAGAATGTCGGATTTGGAGACGATGGTACGATATTCGTTGTGCGATTTGACATGCTCAAGTTAAGCGGCATCATCGTATCCATCGTGTGCGTCATGCCGGACGGGTGCTCGTCGCCCTTGTACAATGTACAGTTCACTGTTTATCACCCGTCAACATAAGCTGGGTTTTGGGAGGGTACAATGCGCAATTACTTCACTCCTGGAAGTAGGGCGGTGCTTGGCATCATGCAGAAGGAAAAACATTCCATGGTGGTGTACCATCAAACGTCTCAGATTACTACCCGGGGCCTGCATTACTCAATATGCATCTATCGCGAGAGAGAATTTCCAATCGACCATTCTACTACCTCAGATTTTTATCCCTTTTTCACTACATACGATGGATGGACGTACGTGTATTGGAGGTTGGATTTTGGATATAGAGTAGTACTAGTATAGTATTAGTTCTTGTACTTTGAAGTATTTTGTACTATATATTGGTAGTACTTGTTTAGGTCAAGGACAGGAGATGATCTTGCTTGCCTTTATTCCGTCGTTGTTATTACTAAAGTATTTTATTGAACTAATAGTGATGTACTGTTACTTGTTTAAATCAAGTGCAGCAGTTTGTCTTGCTTTTCTTTTCAAATTTAGCATTATGACAATTATCTAGATGAGTCTTGGCATTTTGGGTTGCATATGAGGGGTCACATAGGCATTGACGTTAGGTAGAGGTATTCACACAGAAGCAGACTTGATCGTCAGTTTTGCTTGCTCCAATGATCGAGTCTGTTTTTTGAGCTGAAACAAGAACTGATTCTCTTTGTACTACTATTGAATTTCAAGCAGGAAAGCTATTGAATATCTGTCGTTGCTATTATTAAAATATTTTGTGGAACTGATACTGATGTATTGATACTTGTTTAAATCAAGGGAAGTATATAGTCTTGCTTTTCTTTTAAAACATGGCATTATCGCAATCTAGATGAGACTTGGACATTTTGGGTTCCATACGGGGTCACACACGCATTGATCGTCAGTTTAGCATGCTCCAAGGGTCCAGCATTTTCTTTCAAACATGGCTCTCTGTACTGGGAGCTAGCACTACTTACTTAGATCAAGTAGCTTTTTCTTTAAAACAATGGTCTTGCACATGTACTCCGTAGTTACTCCCTCCGTTTCAAAATATATAAAGATGTTTTAGCTTTTGTGAAACGAGTGTATCTAAACTCTTTTTAGTGCGAAGTTCGGAGTGAACCCATATACTAAAAGGGGTCTAGATACACACGTTTTACTAAAACATCTTATATTTTGAAACGGAGGGAGTGATACGTATGTTTTATCGCATTCAGGTTACTCATATTTACTTTATTATTTTTTCTTATAATATTTAGCATGCTGCAATTTAGTCTGCTAAACCTTACTTTCTTTAGAAACTTCAAGTATATCTCTCAGCCGTTGTTGGTACCGCGCTCATCGAGAGTAGAGAAGATGAGATCAGGAAACGATGGTACGGTGTTTACTATGCTATTTGACATGCAAGAGTTAGAAAACATCAGCGTATCCGCCGTGTGCATCAGGACGGACGTAGCTCGTCGCCCTTGTACAATGTGATAATCACTTTCTATTACCAGACAATAGAGCAGGGTTTTGGACCGGTGCAATCTGCAGTTCCTCCACGCCTGAGAGCTGGGCGGTGTCGGGCATCATCCGAAGGAAAAATAATTCCTTTTGTTTAACATGAACCATCTCATATTACCTAGGGCCTGCATTACTCAATATGCATCAATTGCGGGGAGAATACCCAATTGACACAAAAATTATTTAACACGCTTAGGCATCTCTGTGTTAGAGGGTGGATTTTGAATGCATAGTAGTACTAGTATAGTACTAGTTTTGTACTTCGGAGTATTTTATATTATATACTGGTAGTACTTGTTTAGGTCAAGGGCAAGAGATGGTCTTGCTTTGTCTTTGTTCTGTCGTTGCTATTATCAAAGTATTTTATTAAACTAATAGTGATATATTGTTACTTGTTTAGATCAAGTGTAGAAGATTGTTTGGCTTTTCTTTTAAAATCTAGAATTGTCACAATTATTTAGATAAGTCTTGGGTATTTTGGGTTGCTCTAGGAATTGAACATAATATTATTGAAGCTACGAGGGATGACCAAACCGGTTCAGAGGTCTTTGAATATATGCTAAAGTTCCATGATGTAACGGCACCCGGCTTCAATTCTATTCAGTTACGAGACATGATTGTTGTTGCTGATTGGTATGTTTGGTGGTTGCGCGGACGGCAAACCCGTAGACAGTACTACCAACACAGAATTGCGTTGCTTCTATCTGAGCCATTACAGCTAATGCTGCTAGATCAAACTCACACAGTACATCGCAAAGAATATTTTGTGTCGAAACCAAGAAGTGATATGCTAAAACTAAATGTAGATGCTGCCTTTTCTCTAGAAGAGGGAGATGGTGCGGCTGGAGCTATCATCAGGGATAGTCAAGGTGTTTTCATTGTTGCTGCAAGCAAACTGTTACCATATGTGACTTCAGCGACCATGGCAGAAGCTCATGCAATGCTGCATGGGCACAACCTGCAGTCTCTCTCTCGGTTTTTTGATGATTGAAGCAGAATCTCTGGAAGTAATCCAATTGTGTTCGGGAGAAACTCGTATCTGGAATGACGCGTCACGTATTTATGCAGAGATACTAAAGCTGAAACAATTGGGAAGGTTGAGTTTAGTCATTGTGGGAGAGTTAAATCAAGATGCTCACAATATAGCTAGGGTTTGTTTTAATTTGAAGGTTCCATGTAATTGGGTCGATAAACCCCTTAACTTTCTCTACAAACTCTGCTTGATGATGTAACTATTATTTGATGGGCTGTAAGTTTCGGACACACTTTTTTTTCTTACTAGGGTACCTAATGGGACTATAAAGTTTTAATGAGACGACTTGCACGTTTAACATATGATGGTTTACCTAAAATAAAAATAGATATGTATACCGGGTACGGATTTACCATCAGGACACCTTGAACGGAGCCCAGGCACGGCGATGCCGCTTACACAAACTTTGGCGAGCTACTGGGCAACGTTCGGTGTTGGAAGTGCAAGATTTTTTAACGTAATGAACCGAAAAAATGTTTTTTCGAAATAGGGAGAGAGGCTTCGGCCACTACATCAAGCGATTATTAGAGAAACAAAGTGTGGCAAAAAGCCATTATAAAGATCATACAAACCGGAACCACCAAACTAAAACACTAAGCAAAAACGATAACCGTATCGCCAGGTCCCGATGAGATCTAACAAACACCTAGCTACCTCATGCACTTCAAGAGACCAGATCCGCCCAGCCTATCCACGAAATTGTGCCCACGCACACGCTGCGGATGTTGCCGCCTCCACTATCTTCCGTCAAACCATCAGCATGTATATCGATGTGCAGACTCTCCACACCAGCCACCGACACCACCATGGTGCCAAGTAGCACCACATCCCTGCGCACTATCTCCAAGGCACGCAGCGGTTGCCACCGGTACCTTGCAGCACCATGCCGCCAACTACCACCAGCAAACACAACTTGAAGTCTCTAGAGGATCTGCCATGCGTAGCACCTGCCGAACAGGAGTGTAGCACCTGTCGGTCAAGCATGATTTGGCATCGCCTCCGAAGATCCACGCAAGACAAAGCCGCTCAACCTCTCCTGCCTCTTTCATCCAGCGCTGCTCCATAAGCTATGCTCCCAAGAGATAACATGACACCACAGTGCCGCCATCGCCCGATCCGAAGATCATAGGATTTCCCCCGGAGTAGCATGATTTAGGTCGATACTAGGTGCACGACGATGCCTTCATCAAGGTAACGACACCATCGCCCGCCAATAGCTCGGTTTTCATCGGCACCTAGATCTCCCCGCCCCGCTGCCGAGACTAGATGATGGATCCCGGAATCCGCCGAACTAGCCTCAGGGCGACCACCTCCGACGGAGAAGATGACCACCACCACCAATCCCACAGCCTCCGCACCATGCGTCCTCATGATGCGGAGCCGTACCCAGAAGGCCTTGGCATGGCTTCACCGGTCGACAACGAAGATGGCTATAATTGGATCTGGGCCGATCCTAGGACAGCCAATAACTCCACCAGCCCCGGCCGCCGCCTCAGATCCGCCGGCATCGGACCCCGGCCCTCGCTGCCCTGCCAGCACCACTGGGGATCTAAGGGAAGGCCGCCGCTGCCCATTGATCCTAGGCCGCCGCCGCAATCTGGTAGGATGTGGGGAGCGAGGAAAACGACCGTCGCCGCCGCGCCGTAGGGGCTTTGCCTAGCGACGTGGGCCACCAGCGGCGGTGGGATATGAGCTCGAGGGAGGGGGCAGGGAGACGGGGGCATGGTTGTCACCCGGTGCGGCCCGAAAAATGGTGTATGACTTTCACTGGGCCAGCTTGATCATGTTTGTCATAGCAAAACTTGGCCCATTCACTCTATAATTATACTATACCTGATGTTTTGCCATTAACGAAGACAACGAGGAATATGAATCGAGCAATCGATATGTTGGTCTTCCTCGTGAGCCAGACCGACCACGTGATGGTACGATGTTTATCCAAAAATGTAATATCTGTGGTTCTTCGGTAACCCAAAGCGATGGCGCATAAGAGCATCTCTAGCAGATACCGTATATAGGTGATACCGCAAATTTTTTGGCCGATATGCGGTATCGTGGCAAAAAAATGGCCTTTCCAGCTACCGCAAAACGGCTCGTAACGCAATTTTTTTGCGGTTTCCGCATCGAGACCCATCCATCCTGCATATATTCGGTGCGGGGGGGAGGGCTGGATGCGGGATACCACATCCATTTTCCCTTCCTCCCCCGTCTAGAAACCCTCGCCGTCGCCCGCATTCTTCTTCAATTCCGGTCAATTCCGCCGATGAAAAGCACATCGCCGCCACCAACCTCCGTGTGCACCCCCCTCTTGCCATGTCCGGCCAATAGAACCCGATTAGGGCGGATACGACTGCTGGTATCGCTATAGTCTGAGGCGGAGGAGCTCTGGGCGGCGAGCTCGCCCGCCTCTGCCATCAGTGGAGGGGGAGACCGAGCGCGTCCCCGTGTAGGGACACAGTGTCGGCGCCCGTGAGCGCACCCACGCCCCCCCCGTTTCCGCCCGACGATGCCGCGGACGAGGCAGGAGAGCTGCTCCAGGAAAATATGTGCGCCCTGCCGCCAGTCCTCCGCGCGCCTGCTGTCAACGGCGAGCAGGAGGCGGTCTTTCTCACTTAGACCAAGTACCACTCGCTATGCACCGCGGTCATGCAGATCGTGCAGCGCCCGAAGAGCCGCCGCGATGCGCGCAGAGCGGGGAAGTGCGACTTTCTCCGTGCTTGCCGCATCTCCTTCTGCGAGCAAAGCGAGCGGCTCGAGGCCCTGGAAGTCCACTTACCCGACGACTACTTCATGACAAACGAATTCGACAACGCGGAGATCGACGAGGAGTAAGCGATGCCGCCGATGATGATCCGATGAGTAGGTACCATCGGTAATCCGTAGATGCTAGGTGAAGTATGGATGCAGGGCGCGGCATCAAATTCTGCTAAAACTATATATGTAGATCTATATGATCAAAACCTCCTCTATGTAATATGGCGTCAATGTGTGATGATTTTTAAATATGCAGTTCGGAATAGTGCATCTATTCCACCCCATGTTTTTCCATACCGCAAAAAATATTTCCGGTTTACCGCATCCGCCTTTTGCGGTAACGCGATATGTGGTATCTGCTAGAGATGCTCTAACTAGAGTTAAATAGTCCGTGTACTTGTCGGTTGGCTTGATTTAGTCCATAGTCGGAATTTGCTCAATTTTATCCATGTACTTGTGAATTGGGTTCGAGTAGTCCAATTCGATATTGGTTGTTGAATTTGAACTGAATCGGATGACATCTGGACTGGAATCTTGCAAAAACACCTTCTCGTATGTGAGAAAATTTCTAAAAACAACCACAAATGTTCCAAATTACAACCTTAGTCCCTGTACTTGTCCGAATTTCTCGATTTAGTCCTGATATTTGTCAATTTGACTCGATTTAACAGAAACGCATGTTTGCTGTCGAATTTGATCTGATGTGGACGACACGTGGACATAGGTCCCACTTACAAGACACTAGTTAGCCTAAAAATTTGCACAGACTCACCCATCTAGAATGTACAATTTTGCTCCCAGATATTTGCATTTGCATATACCTACTCCACATCTAATCAATGAGTCAACACTCCACACCGTTATGGTACCCTTCAATTTAAGAATGTTCTATTTTAGAGGGAGGGAAAAGGAAAGAGTCGATAGAGAGAAGCGACGATGGCCGTGATCACTAGACTGGAACGTGAAACTTTTTTTATAGATAGAAGGGAGATGACATCGAAGCGACACCAACAGCTGTGGAAATGTACATTCTAGATGTAGGAGCGGGTCCTGCAAGTTTCCACGCCAGCATGTCTCTTACAAGTGGGACACGTGTCCATGTATTGCTGCGTCAGCTGCTCAAATTCGACGACAAACATGTTTTTTGACTAACCGAGACCAAATGACAGAGTCCACCGATTAAATTGTACAGATTACGAGTATCGGGACTAGAGCCAACCAGGTGAGTATAGCTCAGATTCAACGACAAACGTCGAACTGGACTAAATCGAACCCAATTCACAAGTACACTCAACAAATTCTGAGTACGAGAACTAAATCGAGTCAGATCGACTTTTTTTTGGAAAAGAGTATATATTAATATCACGGAGATACCAATTACACCCAGCATCTGCAACAACGCATGCCCTAGAGGCCTTACGGATGCACACATCCCAGAAAGAAGAAAAAAGAATTACAAAAAAAGAAAAGTCTCGCTACAGAGAACTATTCCTCAAAGCAGCGACACTGACACCACCAGAACAACACCATTAGTCCTTCACTCTAATAACAACGCCTTCAAGAAGGAAACGGTGCACAAGAGCCGTCGTTACCCGATCAAAGATCATAGGTTTTCACCCTGGAGAAAGTCCTCGCTCGCAAAACAATGCCTTCAACAAGGCCATTGTCAGGCACAACTAGTTAAGGCTAGACCTTGGATTTTCACCCTGCAAGGTAAGACTGAGAACTTCTCCTGTGTTGTCTCCCCCCCCCCCACCCCTCCCCCCCACCCACCCAAAACAGTCGCTGCTGCAAGTCACAGATCACGCATCCAGTTCCCCGTCGCCACAAAGACTCAAATCACCATTGCTGCCCTCATATTTTCGCTTTCCTGACATTCTCTGCATCTAACTTCACCATGGCTCATTGAATAACACTTGGTGGGAACAAATAGCAGAGCTTCGCAATGCTCCCGCTGAAACCAAACAGCCAGAAAAACAAGGTGCGCACAACCAAATACCTTCTGATCCAGCAATCTCCACGCATAATGCACCCATGGGAGTTTGTCGGAAGAGCCTTCCGGAACCCACCTCTCCAGGCTAAATCCACGAGAGCAAGCAACAAGCAGATCTTTGTATTCACGCAGAAGGAATCCTAGGACCGCCGGCCATTATTGGACAGAACAACATGCCCCCACGCTGCCGTCCGCCGCCCGTCCTCTCCGGCGGAAGAGGATACAAGCCTGCAATAACCACATGCCTCCGCCGGTCTGTCGGTCCGAGCAAGAAGCAATGTGCCGCCTCCCCACGCACCTTCAGGCAACCAAAAGGCCGCGCCGATGGCGGATCTAGGCGGAAGCCTAGACCTACGACCACACCTTGCGTCGATACCCGATGGGAAAGCCGCCGCCGCAACAGATCCAGGCATCAGCCCAGCCGCCGCAAACAGCCGATCTCCACAATCGTATCTCACGTTCGGGGGCATCCACCACCGCCACACGACTAGGGGAGCCGCCCTGGCCGCCACGTGCAGCCGAAGAACCAGCGCCGATCCCAGCCGCCACCGCGATCTACTCTCCCCAGCCCCTTGGGCGCCGGGCCCGCCGCCACCGCGGTCGGTGCCGGCGGCAGCAGCTGAGGGTGGGAGATCAAGGAGGGGGAGGGGTAGGAGACGGGAGGGGAGCCCTCTGGCGGCACCTTGGGGTGCGCCACAGGAGGGGAGGGGAGGAGAGGGACAAATGGGACCGTTTCGGTGTTTAACTCGCATAACTATCGCGCTACGGGGCATATTCCACAAGGATACATGTAGCTATGAGTTTCGTCCTTCGTAGCTATAAGCTGCTGATCAACCCATGAAAGAGTAGCAGCAAGCTCGTTCTCTCTTAGCTTTTTTTTACACATGTTCTCTCTTAGCCTTGGAGAGACACGGGGAGATTATTCGCATATTTTGGTGGGGAAGCCATCGAGATACCAGTACCACCGTTAGAATCAATCAACAGATCGAGCAGCCACCACCCAACCAAACACGAGACCTCGCGAGAGAGATTCGGAAGGGA
Organism: Avena eriantha; assembly: GCA_910589775.1. Classification (NCBI taxonomy): domain Eukaryota; kingdom Viridiplantae; phylum Streptophyta; class Magnoliopsida; order Poales; family Poaceae; genus Avena; species Avena eriantha. Next base: position 154,950,768 of record OU342745.1, read on the forward strand.
TATTACCGGAATCTCCGGTTGCCCCGTCCGTCGATCCCGGCCCGGCACATCATATACTGTGAGAAAATTGCATATAACACCATGCTTTGGTGCTAAACTTGCATAAAATAAAGAAACAAAATACTTATTGTAGCCGAACCTAACTTTTGGTCTGATCCGTTGCACCTAGCCCAAATAGAGTTTAAATAGAGATTATAGTGCTTAAAACGTATATGACATGTATGCCCGTATTTCTACACTGTATATCACTTGTATGAGCTAGTATTTGTGTATTTATATCCTCTAACGAACAAAGCTCCGTCCAACGTATCTGACGTTGCAATCGAACTCGACCTGATACCACTCCTGCAGCATCTACGCATACGCGTACACTACAAAAAAGAGCGGCGACTATGTATAGAAAAAATTCAGAAAAATAACATTGATGTGGTTAACTATGCACTGCACGTTACACGCATGCAAATTTTTAATATAAAGTACCTTATATTTTAGGCTCGGCAAAAATGACAAATTGAATAAATTTTAAAAGATTTAAAAATTATATTGTTATGCTCCTTGATCTGTACAAGAAGGTAGAATAAACCATTAGCTACCTTCTGATATTTTATTTGAATTTTTCGATGCTAAATGAATTTTTTGGGCTTTTGAAAAGGAGCTCTATGGAGCTCATTTGTCAAATTGACGCTCTCGTATTTTCTATCGATCTCATTTGTCAAATTGACGCTCTCGTATTTTCTATCGCTATGATGTCTACTTTATTAATTTACATAAAATGTGGTATACAATATAGAAATGGGTGCCTACATGTTACATATACTCCCTTCGACCCATATTAGTTGATTTGGATTTTTCTAGATTCAGATGTATCTAGTACTAAAACATGTCGAGATACATCTGAATCTAGACAAATTTAAGTCAACTAATATGGGTCGGAGGGAGTACTATATACGCTACATGGGCTAACTACAACTGACAAGCCGAATGCCCATCGTTGTCACGGCACAACAGAATACATGTACATGTACTTATTAATTAGAGTTTGTTCTTCACTTAGCTATTCACGTTGAGTGGGCAAAATTGCAATTTGACTCAATGTGAATTTACACATAATAACCTAATGTGAACATGACTACGACCCCAAGAAGTAGCAATTATAGTACTATTGTTGCTACTAAAATTATCACATGAACGCATGATGCAAGTGCAACGACATCTTCCATCTTAAACAGCCACACCACTCCATCTTATACAGCCACATGGTTACACTGTAAGACAAGACTCCGTGGCACTACCTAGGAAAGTCCCCCACCGCTTTGCACCAATTGAGAGGCAAACTTGAGAGTCGCTTCCTCACGGTCAGGCCTCTTCCATGGGTCCTTGCTGGAATAGCTGGTGAGTGGAGGCGGGAGGATGGCGCTGGAGTAGGCTTAGGTCTCTGTAGGAGTCATAGGTGTAGGTTTTGGCCAAGTGTCGTGGTCTAGCATCATGCCATGAAGAAGAAGCTTCCACATCTCACTGGCTGGATCTGGGGCTGTCTCCTCCTTCTGTCCCTCGCGGTGGTGCTCCGGTGGCCGGAGCCATATTTGGCGGCGAGAGATGTGTTGGGCTTCTTTGATAATAAAGGCATTGACCACCACTAGAGAGGTTAAGATGGTGGTGCTGTGGTGCTCTTGGTCGGCCAGGGTAGCGAGGGGGAGCGGCGCGGCAGTCAGTTGGTGCTTGATGTTGCTTTCCTCTTTGTCGGCCGTGGCGGCGAGGGTGGGCGAGCGGAAGGGCGTCGGCTTCTTCATCTTTTCGGTGGTTCTTGGCCTCTCCGGTGTGAGAGTTCATTTATCTGGAGCAGTGTTACGGGTGGATGGCGTCTGCGCCACCTTGTCGTAGCCATCATGGTGGTGATTCCACGGAGGTGGTGTGTTTGCGTCGTCCTACACCTTCTGTTCCTCTGGCTGCATCCCCTGGTGTTCATCCGCAGAGGCTTACTCACGGCGGCAATTTTCACTGGGCCTCTGCCTCAGCTGGTCAAAGGCAGACCTATATTCGCAACCTCCAGTGCGGAGGCTTTGACCGGTGTCTCTTGTTGGAGTTCCCTTCTCATCATTGTAAGTGGTTCATCCTCGACAATGACAAGGCGAACGACGATCTAGACCCATCTGCGGTGGAGAAGACATTGAAGATGATGGACTTTATTGTGTTTTACTTTTTTTGTCCTAGGATTTTCTTTGTAATTATTCAGGCCCTTTTTCACATTCTAGGTTTGCTAGGGAAATAGACGCAAAGGACCTAAATGCAAATTTGTACCCACCTTTTAATAATTGTAGCTCCTAGACCTCTCGAGGCCCTTCTGTGCCAAAAAATCTCATACCACCACACACCACTCAGACAAGTTGGCGAATAAATTGTTGTGCAAGAGACAGCTTGTCTGGGTGGCTCGATTTTGTCTCTGTACTCATAATTTGCATAATTTAACCCGTGTGCTTATCAATGGGACTCGATTTAGTTCAAATGCATGTTTGCCGTTCAATTTGAGCCGACACTATGTTAAATTGTCATGGGTTAAATTATGAAAATTCCGACCATGTGACTAAATCGAGCCACCTAGACAAATACAGAACTATTGTTTTATTTAACTCATGCACCTCAAAGCTGACCAGGACCAGCAACAGTTTCCCCCAACTGTCGTGGTGGTGTCACGGCAGATACCATGGATAGGCTAAAGGTGGGGACTAAATGCACTAGGGGAATCCAGGGAGGGATAGTGTGGTGATTCCACACACAGTTGCTTTGTATTTGATTCAATTCCACAGTTTACAAGTGCTCCTCGAGTTGTATTAGGGAGAGGAGGAAGAAGAACTCTCTTACTCTCACCACTAGCTAGCCCTCAAGAACACACTAGTAAACCATAACCCTCTAGAGATCAACCAAGTAAAAAACCAACCCTTTCTACAGAGGCCCTAGCCCTCCTTATATAGGGGTGGCTAGGTCTCCAATTAGGGCATACGTGGAGGCATATTCCTTAGAATATGCCTCCTCCCAAAATAGTAAGCCGACCGGGTCACTTTTACCAAGCGTCATCCATGCAGAGGCTACGTGAGCCTCTGCGGCGCCTGCGTCATCTGACATAGGCATCGTCCCCTTTGTCGGCCACGCCTCGGTGGCCCTGGCCTCTGTCCGCTTCGCTCACGCTCTGCGTACAGTGGTCACCCTTTGGCCAACGAGATACCTTTCTTCTCTTACAATCTTGATATAACTCGGATCGTACCTAGTTGATCCGGCCACACCTATACCTGCATATAAGTTAGATATATCTTACCGACATACGGCATAACTCGGTTGAGACCCAGTTAGGTGGACATCCCCTGGTCCGGGTTACTCCGTGATTCGGCCTGCCTTGAGGTGACTCGGCCAGCACCTGCTCTGACCTTACCGTACCTCGGCTAACTCGGCCTTTATACCCCGGTGTGACCCTACCCGGGGGTATCCCCCAACATTAGTCCCCGAAGCTGGTGCGGTCTTAGCTGCCTTAGCCGCTAAGGCCACAGCAGGTTCAATTTCACCGAGCTTTTTGCTTCTTTTCTGAGTTATATCCTATCTCGGATTTCATAGGTTTACCTTCCCTTGGCACATTCCAAGTTTTTACTTGCTGGCCGGATTACCTCGTACTTTTCCGAGTTATTCTTCCTTCTCTTGTACGCTTCCCCATGTGGAGGCTAATCATTACTTTGCCTCATTTTAAGGGCCTGCGACAGTAATCGCCGCAGTTATTGTCAGAATTTACTGTAGCACACGTCACATCGTGCTTGCCTCCTCGTTAACTGTATCATAACGTCGCGTCATGGGATCCGCTGCGTCATGTGGCCCTTCCTGTGGCTCGTCGCCGATTGGTCAATCCGGGTCATACACGGCCACAACGTGTGGCCCGTCCGCGCAGCGCGATCCTACTACCCCTCAAGGGCGCGGTAAAATAGGGGAGGAGCGCGCCCCTTGGGTCTTTCCCCCACTTCCGCGTCCCTCTACCTCTGCTTCTTCCTCTTCCTCTCCAGCGACAGCGTAGCCGGCACCGCACTTGAGTAGCTGCGCCGCCGCTGCACTGCTTCCTCACGCACCGGCGTCGCCGCCACCTCCACGCATCTCCTCCGCCACGGGTCCTCGCCAGTCCAAGCCACTGCCCCCCACTGCTGCTAGCGCCAGTGAGGATAGTGATCTTGAGATGACAGAGGAGGAGCTCGCCATCGCGGAGCAAGAAATGGAGGAGGACGCGGCGAACGCCGACCGCGGCGCCTAGGCTGGGTCCTGGGTTTGCCAGGATGATCTGGACTGGCTGTATCGCACCAGGCGCATCCCGAAGGGCGTCACCGCACGCCTCGCTGCCGCCGAGCTTGCCCCCTCACCCAATCCGGGTGAGTATGTGGTGTTCCTATCCCACTTCCAATGGGGGTTGGGGCTCCCTGTTAGTGATTTTTCCACGACTGGCTCAATACGTATGAGCTTCAGCCGCATCATCTTCCGGCTAACGCCATCACCTCTCTCTCCGCCTTCGCTTCCACCATTGAGGGCTACGTCGGACTATGGCCCACGAAGGAGCTCTGGATCCGGTTCTTTGGCCTCCACTGGAACGTGATTCCAAACATAGAGCTTAATTCGGAGGACAAGCAGCTTACGCAATTCGGCGCAACCTCCATTTCTCCTAGGAAACAGTCAATCTTCTCCCGAGTCACGGGGCTTGACTCTTGCAAGGGATGGGCCCGGACCTACTTTTATGTCCGGAACAGCACATCTGAGGATCTGATCCGGCTGCGCCCCTATGCTCCGGGTCCTCCTAATCCGGATCTATGGGACAAGGTCCCCAAGAAGCCCACTGTCCTGGCGAACCAAGTCAATAAGAGGTTCCAGGAGCTGAAGGATCTTGGATTGCGCAATGAGGACGCAATGATCACGTTTATCCGCAGTCGGATCTCCCTCCTCCAGAAACGCACGCATAAACTCTGTCACATGAGTTGGGGCCGCGACCCCAACCGGACCTCCTCATTCGAGTTGAGCAACACTGAGATCTTCCGCCGGGTCAAGGCCCTCTTCACCACCCACAAGGAATTCTCTTCTGAGTGGACGTGGGGGATCGAACACTTCTGCGAGATAGGCTTCCCCCTGCGGTAAGTCTTGTGCCCCAAACCTTTTCTGAATTAAATCATACGTCGGTTTTTGTTGTAGGTTTAATCATGTTGCCTTTTCTTTCCCTTAGATGTTTTTTCAGCAAACCATTGAGGATGGCACCGAGCCTTCTCTCAAATGGGCGCCTGACCGAGATACTTCGGACGAGGAGGAACTGCATAAGGAGATGTTCCTGCTGATGGCTGATGCGACCAAGCGGCACACCGGTAAACTCTCTTCCATTAGAGATTCCCCCGACGATGAAGATGATTCGGACACTGAGGTGATGGAGGCATTTGACGCTATCCCCCTTTCTTATGCTTTTCTGACATCAGCTAACCCCGGTGGGCAGATCCATGAAGATCCTCCCCTTGCCACGGGTGAGCCTATCCCGGTCGCACCGAAGAAGAAGAGGGGAGTCGCATCTGCTTCATCCTCCGAACCTTCTCAGCCAGCTAAAAGGCGAAAGAAGTCTAGGGACAAAACTGCCACCAAGTCCACGACCAAGGCCGTGGCCCGGAGAGCTTGCAAGCCCAAGGATCCCTTGACTTCGGATGAGTAAGTCAGTTCTCCCTTTGCCATTCATTTGTTCTTCCTTTGTTATAGTTACTCATCATTCATGATTTGATTCGGCAGGGCCACGGTGGAGGTCCCCCGGAGTGGATCTGGCATTGCTTCACTGCTCTGACATAGCCCTTCTCCCCTCGTGGTGACGATTCAAGCCCGTTGAGCCCCATTCAGGAGGGTTCAGCGGCTGCTCCGGGTTCCAGCCCACCTCGTCAGGAGGAGGGCAACCTCGGAGCAGGGGAAACTGGCTCTGCTGAGGCAGTGGCGACCACCACTTCGGCTTTGCCGCAACCAACTTTATCCGAGATACGCACAGCACCTCCGCCAAAAGAGAAATCAGTTCCAGCATCAGCTCCAGCACCCGCAACAGCAAAGGCACCAGCAACAGCGCCAAGCCCCTCCGCCTCGTCCGAGTCTTCCAAACCTCGGCGAGAAGGCACCGGCAGCAAGGGAAGCAGTAAGGTGGCACCCAAGGGCAAATCCGCCGCAGCAACTTCCACCTCCCAGCAGCAACCCAAGGGCAAAAAGGCTCCTGACGCCGCCAGGGCAGCGTCAATCAGGCTGGACAGCGCACACTTGCGTCCATGCTCCCGAAAAAGACTCCACCACCGAAGGACGCCCCTGCCGAGCCAGCTGATGCGCAACTCATTTTGCACACTAGCCCCGCCATTGCCTAGGTTGAGAGGAGGGAAGCTCACGCTAAGGGTCTAGTTGCACCCCACATGCACAGCGGTGAACGATATCCTCCGGCCTTGATCGAGTTCGTCAACAACTAGAACAATGCGGAGTTCGTCCACAATGACGATCTCTCGGAGAAGTTCGGTCTCGCCGAATTTGCTACGCAAATGAATACCGCTGCCAAGGCAATTAACCTTGCAGGTCGGATGATGGAGGTACGTTACTTCGCCCTTTCCTTAGTATTTAGTGATATAGCCATTTAGTCCCCGAGCCTCCGGAGGAGTAACTTGTTAATCGGCCGGATGCTCCTTAGAGAACTAACATAGCTCCTTAATAACTTCGAATATGCACACACCTAGAGCCGGGTTAAGTTCCACTTGGCCCGGATCGTGTACACTTCGAATATGCACACACCTAGAGCCGGGTTAAGTTCCACTTGGCCCGGATCTTGTACACTTCGAATATGCACACACCTAGAGCCGGGTTAAGTTCCACTTGGCCCGGATCTTGTACACTTCGAATATGCACACACCTAGAGCCGGGTTAAGTTCCACTTGGCCCGGATCTTGTACACTTCGAATATGCACACACCTAGAGCCGGGTTAAGTTCCACTTGGCCCGGATCTTGTACACTTCGAATATGCACACACCTAGAGCCGGGTTAAGTTCCACTTGGCCCGGATCTTGTACACTTCGAATATGCACACACCTAGAGCCAGGTTAAGTTCCACTTGGCCCAGATCTTGTACACTTCGAATATGCACACACCTAGAGCCAGGTTAAGTTCCACTTGGCCCGGATTTTGTACACTTCGAATATGCACACACCTAGAGCCGGGTTAAGTTCCACTTGGCCCGGATTTTGTACACTTCGAATATGCACACACCTAGAGCCGGGTTAAGTTCCACTTGGCCTGGATTTTGTACACTTCGAATATACACGATACTAAGCTATCTTTTTGTACTTTTTTCAGGTGACCACCAATCGCCAGAGCGCTGAGTTTTAGCGTCTCTTGGATACTCACAAGATGCTGCGTGCGAAACATAGTGCGCTTCTCGTAGAACATGAGAAAAGGGGTAAGTTTTTTCCTTGGCATTTTTCCATCTCTCCTCGTCTTTTTCCGCCAAACTAATTCGTCATTCCGATTTCGCAGCTGGAGTGGAGGCTGAGAATATCCTCATGAGGAAAAACTTGGACCAGATAAAGGGTAAGTTATTATTGCTCAACCTTGTTATGCTCTCTATCTCCTTTTCTCCTTGGCTCGGCAATATTCATACCTCGGCTTTGCCGGGTCAACAAACTATTTCAGCCTCTCTTGAAGATAGTGTGCCCGTGCCTGACATGATGCTGCATTTTCTCGAACAAGCAGGGCAGCACCAAGCTGAACTCAAGAAGAAGGACGACGAGATTGCCCTCCTCCGGACCAAAGACGAAGAAATTGCCAAGCTTAAGGTCGATATGAAGAAACTCAAGGCACAGCACAAGTCCGAACTGGAGAAGGCAGGCCAAGACTTCACTGAAGAACGAGAGTGCCTCAACCTCCAGATCGCCAAGGACCAAGAACTTCTCAAGGAGTCCGACATCAAGCTTGAGTCAGCGAACACTGAACTTGCGCAACTCCGGAAAAGGCATGATGACTGTACCAAGGAGCTGACCCGGATCCACAGCCATATTTCTCGTAAGTTCTGTTCCTTAGCCAGCATGAATTTCTCCGGGTCAACCTCTTTTACTTATTTCACTTGTCTTATTTTTAGACAAATTTCCGGAGGGCAATGCCATTGCAACCAATACGCCCCCAGCCTCATCCAACCGGATTGGATAGCTCGGTGCAAGGCCTGTGCTCACAGCCTCATCCAATACGCCCCCATTCATCAATGGAACGAGGGACCAAGCTTCCTTGGCGCTGCCGACGATGAAAATGCCGAAGATGATTCGGGTGAGGACGAAGAGGACGAGGCTTCGGACGTCGAGGAAGACGAAGATGCCGCTGAAGCCAAAGTTGGAGCTGCACCCGCTGGCGCCGAATTACCTCCTCCTGCTGCTCCTTGAGCGAAAACACTTTAAAGTTTATCAGATCCCCGGTATGCCGGGTGCAATTGTATTAAGCACTCAAGTGATATTTTTCTACTAAGTTTTTATGCCGGATTAACGTGGGCATAGTCCCCGAGTTTCATTTTCTTGTTCCTCCAATTTCTTGGCACGACTCGTGTCTACCTTGGTTCGGTTTTATGACTTACGAGTCCGAGTTTCAAAAATTGACTTAACAATACTTGGAAACTTTAGGATTAGCTCAAAATAATTCAGCAAAGTAAATTTAAAGTAAGCATAAGGTTAGTCCGAATAACAAACGTCGGCTCGATTAAGTTTCTTTTCCTAGTCGTTTTTCATGTGCTACGCAATTCCAAACTTGTTCTCTTGCTTGCCATGAAGCCAAATCTTGTTGTACAGCAGCAAGTCGAAGAGTTGGGTTTTTGGTGCTCACACACTACTAATCCGGCTTAGGTAGAAGCAACTTACGCCAGCCGACATATAAATGATAAATACAGAAGACAACAAATATTATTAAGGCAGTCCCCGAGTTACTGCTCGAGGTGCCAACATTTCATTGATAAGCTCATTGTCGGCATACATACCGACATATGAGAGACTCGGATACATACACTTCTTTGCTAAGGGTAGAAAGGACGAAGTAGAGCTACATTCCATGGTCGCTTAGGTTCCTCGCCGGACCTGTCCGCCTTGTTCTTCTCCTGCGGTTTTGCATCTATGAGATAGTATGAGTCATTGTGCAATGCTTTGCTCACAATGAATGGCCCTTCCCATGGGGGGGATAACTTATGCATGCCAGCAGTACGTTGTACCAACCGGAGTACCAGATCACCTTCCCAGAAAACTCGGGGGCTTACTTTCCGGCTATGATAGTGTCGGAGATTTTGCTGATATATGGCGGATCTGGACAATGTCAATTCACTCGCTTCTTCTAGCAGATCAACATCATTTTGCCGGGCTTCTTGCACTTCGGCTTCTGTGTATTGGGTGACCCTAGGCGAGTCATGCTCTATGTCGGCTGGTAATACAGCTTCTGCCCCATATACCAGAAAAAATGGCGTATAGCCTGTTGACCGATTCGAAGTTGTTCTTAAACTCCACAATACCGCTGGTAGTTCTTCTATCCAACACCCCGCTGATCTTTGCAGCGGCTCAATGAGCCGGGGTTTTATCCCGGATAATACCAATCCGTTGGATCTTTCCACTTGTCCATTCGATGCGGGGTGAGCTACCGAGGCCACGTCTAGCCAGATCTTTTTATCTCGGCAGAAACGTGCAAATGCTCCTTCAGCAAAATTTGTGCCATTATCTGTTATGATACTGTGAGGATAATCGTATCTCAAGATGATATCTTTGAGGCATGTTACGGCAGTAGCTCCACCACATTTTCTTATTGGCTTCACCTCAATCCATTTGGTAAATTTGTCAACCATGACCAAGATGTGGGTCATGTTCCCTCTTGCTGGTTTGAAAGGGCCGACCATATCCAAACACCAAACGGCAAACGGCCAGGTAATTGGTATGTTCTTGAGCTCCGACATTGGCATATGTGTCTTTGTCGCATATCTTTGACAACCATTGCACTTTCTTACTAGATCCTCTGCTTGTTCCAAGGCACTTGGCCAGTAAAACCCATGACGGAAAGCTTTTGCCACCAAGGCTCTGGACGAGGCATGATGCCCACATTCTCCTTGATGTATATCTCGGAGGATGTCCATTCCTTCCTCCGGGTCAACACATCGCTGGAGGACGTTAGTCACACTCCTTTTGTATAGCTCAGAATTGATGATCGTGTATGCTTGTGCTCTCCTCTGAGTTTGCCTGGAAAGCACCTCCTCAGCGGGTGAAGTTCCATCCTTCAGAAATTGAAATATAGGTAGTGCCCAAGCTGGTATTGCTCGTACAGGGAACACATCCTCATCAATTTCCATCTGATCCACCAGCATAACCTCAGTCGGATTGCGCTGAGCAGTCCCCGGGTCTTGTGAAGCAGTCCCTAGGTTTGCCGAGGCAGTCCCCGGGTTTCGCGCACCACCTCCCACGTCAATGTCCATGGGTACAGCTCCGGACTCCGGATCTTCCGGGACGTAGATTGAGTCGGTTTCTGGGGATGGCCTGTTAGATGGTTTTCTGAGGTGTTCTAGTGCTACACCCGGTGGAATTGCTTGTCGGGTTGATCTGAGCTTCGACAATACGTTGGCAGCCTCATTTTCCACCCGGGGTACATGGTCAAATTCGCACCCCTCAAAGTAACCAGATATCTTCTACACATGGAATCTGTATAATGCCATGTTTGGATCAAGAGCGTCCCACAACCCTGAAACTTGCTGAACTACCAAATCCGAGTCGCCGAAGCATTGGATCCGATGTATCCCAATTTATTTTGCCACTTTGATCCCATGTACAAGTGCCTCATATTTAGCGACATTGTTTGACGCTACGAAGTGGATCTGCAGCACATATTTCAGCCGATCCTTCTTTGGTGAGGTAAGCACAACTCCGCCGCCTAACCCGGTTTTTGTTTTTGACCCATGAAAGTGCATTCTCCAGTAGTTCGGATCTAGTAATGGTTGTTCATATTGTACTTTGGCCCAATCCACAAAAAAGTCTGCCATAGCCTAAGATTTGATCACTTCTCTTCTGTCGTATTGTGGCGCATAAGGAGCTAGCTCAATTGCCCATTTTGAAATCCTGCCACTTGTATCCTTGTTACTCATTATCTCGGATATGGGAGCCTCACATATCACTTTGATGGGGTGCTCCTCGAAATAGTGCTTCAGCTTCTTAGCTGCCATATACACACCATATGCCACTTTCTGATAGTGCGGATAATTTTGCTTCGATGCGGATAATACCTCGCTTAGGTAATACACTGCCCTTTGCACTGACTTACCCTCTTCGTCGCGCTCTACCACAATTACTGCACTTACAACTCTGTTGGTTGCGGCTATATAGAGCAACATTGGCTCTTTTGATAGTGGAGAGGCTAACACTGGTGCAGTGGCTAACATTTTCTTTAAGTGGATAAAGGCTTCATTGGCCTGCGGCATCCAGATGAACTTGTCCGACTTTTTCATGAGTTGATAGAGAGGCAATGCCTTTTCTCCCAACCGACATACAAACCGACTTAAGGATGCCAAACAACCAGTGAACTTCTGGACATCGTTAAGGCACTTCGGCAGTTCCATTCGCTCTATGGCCCGGATTTTAGTTGGATTAACTTCGATACCTCAGCTGGAGACAAGAAATCCGAGTAATTTTCCAGCCGGGACACCGAAGGTACATTTCTCCGGATTAAGCTTCATTCGGAACCTCCTTAGGTTTGCGAATGTCTGTGATACCGTCTAGGAGCGTTTTGCTTTCCTTGGTCTTGATAACAACATCATCCACATATACCTGCACATTTTGACCAATTTGATCGTGTAAACATTTCTGCATACATCTTTGGTACGTTGCCCCTGCATTACGTAAACCAAAAGGCATGGTGCGATAGCAATAAGCCCCATACGGGGTGATAAACACAGTCTTTATTTGATCACTTGGGTTCAGAGGTATCTGGTGGAAACCAGAATATGCATCAATGAACGACAACAACTCACACCCAGCAGTGGAATCTATGACTTAGTCTATCCTTGGCAGTGGGAATGGATCTTTTGGACACGCCTTATTCAGGTTCGTGCAATCGATAGACATACGCCAAACCACTGCCACGTTCGGATCGTCTTTCTTCTTCTCCACCAGCACTGGATTAGACAGTCAATCCAGGTAAAGCACTTCCATGATAAATCCAGCAGCCAACAACCGAGCTATCTCATCTCCTATGACCTTTCTCCTGTCTTCGGCGAAGCGGTGGGGAGGTTGCTTCCCCGGCTTTGCTCCGGGTCTCACATTCAAAGAGTGCTTGGCCAACTCCCTCGGAACACCTTGCAAGTCCTGTGTGGACCAAGCAAAAATATCCCGATTCTCACGGAGGAAGTTGACGAGCTCGCTTTCCTATTTGTCACTTAACCCGACACCAATTGTTACGGTGCGCTCTGAGAACATATCATCAACAGGCACTTTCTTGGTATCCTTAGTCGCTTGGAATGAGACGCTACCATGCGGGTTACTCAGCGCCAGCATATATTGCTACGCGGACTGAGCCAATGCCGCTACCTCTTGGATCTTTCTTTTTTCTTGCGCTATCATGAGTGACTTGGCTAGGTTAGATCCGGAAGACGCACACTCAATGCAACGTCGGAAATCCCCAGCTATGGTAATTACACCATTTGGCCCGGGCAGCTTCATCTTCAAGTAACTGATGTGACAACTTGCCATGAACTTGTTCAGGGCTGGCCTGCCGAGCAACGCGTGATACGCACTCTCCAAATTTACAACCTCGGACTCCAAATTCTCAGTCCGGCAGTTATCTCTTGTTCCGAACAATACGTCAACCCGGACCTTGCCTATGGGCTCACAAGAAACGCCTGGCACAATGCCATGGAAAGTTGTCCTTGTAGCTTGGAGCATGTTCTCCGAGATACCCAACTTGCGCATCGTCTCCACATACACGATGTTGGTGCTACTACCATTGTCAATTAGCACCTTTGAGAACCTCACATTGATGTTAGGCCTAATGAATGTCGGGTCCAACACTAGCGCGTACGAACCAGGACTTGGCATAAGCTTGGGATGATCTTTGATGCTCCAGGTAATTTCTTGATCCGACCAAGGCATATACCTCGTCACGGCCGGAATTACTGCATTGACCTCCATATGTCTGCGCTGCAAGCTCTTTCTGTCTGTCTCTTCTGTGGTGAACACACAATAACTCTGATGATGCTCTCTGTACTCATTTCTCCCCTCGTTTCTGGGGTACCTCTGATCCGGTTGATTTTGGTTCTCCACCTGATGCACTGCATCTCTTCTCTCATAGTTGTCATACCTCGGCGGAGGGGGAGGCAACATTAACTGTTGCGTGTTCGCTCCGGAGAACAATTGATGCCGGGGTAACTCCTGCCGAGGTTGATCATTCCGAGGTGCCTGAGCATTCCCCGAACCATTTTGTTCTATCTTCTGCATCCATTCACATTGCCTTGTTGTGTGACCTGCTGGGTTACTCGTATTTGGCGTGTGAAATTTACACGGCTGATCCAACATTGCCTCATAAGTATACCTTGGACGGTCCTTCTTTTCTTGCCACTGTTTCTTCTGCTCTGGTGTCCAAGTTTTCTTGCCATCATTTCTTGGAGTCCATCGTTGTCCTCTAGTTTTCTGACGCTGGTTGCTTCCTGCACCAGGTTGATCTTGATTCACAGCAGCAACTTGTTGCGAACTGTACCGGTAATCCGGTCTATCATCTCTTCTTTTACCTCGGTAATCATTTCTCTAGGATGATCCGGCCCCATCTCGCTGGTAGTACTCTTTGCTTGACTCGTTTGACATGAGCCTAGGCTGAGTCGGATCACCCAACGCATATGAATCAGCAATTCGGATCGTTTCTGCCAAGGTAGTTGGCATATCTCTTTGCAACCTTTGCCATAGCATGCTTGCATATCTGCACCCCTGAGCAAACCAAGTTATGGCCTGTGACTCAATTACACCTTCACAAGAGTTTCGCACAGTACACCAACGGGTTAAGAACTCCTGGTCTGTCTCATTCAGTCTCTGCTTGCACATCACTAGGGTCTGTGGTCTGTTGGGCCTCTGATACGTACTTGAGAAATTGCTAACAAATATTTCCTCAAAATCGATCCAACAGTTAATGCTTCCGGGCGGCAAATTGTTTAGCCATACCCTCGCTGGCCCCTCCAACATCTGGGGTACATATCTCACAGCCCATCTCAAGTTGCCTGTAGCAATTTTTACAGCTGTTGCGTAGTTAATCAACCAATCTTCTGGCTTTGTGCTGCCGTCATATGTCTTTGTGCCTCTAGGTAACTGATAGTTAGGTACCGGAGGTTCCTTCATGATCCAGGGCCCAAAGCATGCTGGACCCGGAGGACCTTGACATTCAATTTGATCCCACCTATATAGCTGATCCAGTTTCAACCTGGCATCATCAGGCATCAAGTTCCTGCTTCCCAATCTTGACCCTATCACGTGATAGTCCGGCCTAGGGTACCCAACATTTACCATTTCCGAATCACCATCGGTGTATCTATCTTGCTCCTATGGATCTTCTCTTTGTTGCATACCTTGGCCGGCACTGCGCTCTTGCCGTGGTATATTCTGCTGCTGCGGTTGCCCTGCACCTACCGAATTACGCTGTTCGGCATTGCCATTTACATCATTCCCTTGACCGGCATTGCCTTGGTCACAGTTACCTCGGCTCACACTTCGTCGATCCTCATTTCTCTATACTTTTTTTCCTTTCCCTGCCCTTGCCGGGTCATACGGGACTATCTGCTTATTCCTCCTGGCCGAGGTTACCACCTCTTCTCTCCTAGGACCGCCATGAGGAGACGATGCAGCTCCAGCGGATTTCTCCGGGTTACCCACCGTCGAATGAACGATCTTGGAGGCCCCAACTCTTTCTGGGTTAGCCCTGAGCAATTCCTCATTTTGCCTATTCATGATCCGAACCAACTCATTGACCCTATCTTGCTGTCTCTGACGGGCTTCACCCGTCAGTCCTTCTAACTCGGATGCAGCTGCATCTGCTGCTCTGAGGTTCTTTGCCGGGGTACTATACTTCGGCAGCCCCACAGACAGACAGTTTTCTAATTCCTCAATCATAGTATCACCCTCTTTGTTCATTTCACTCATGAGGTTCCTCCCCTTTACTTTTACAGAATCTACTTTGTTTGCCTTTGTGTACTCACGCAGTGTCATGTTCAACGACTGCTGAGCCGCGGCTATCTTTTTTGCGTCCTCTAGTATTTTTTGCCGAGTCTCCTCTAGCTCGGCATGTGCCTGAGCCGGATCTACTACTGCTGCTACTGGGTTTGCCAAGCTATCCATCGCCTGCTGCATCACATTCTCTGGCCTTTCCAGAGGAGGACCTCTACTTTTCCTTGGTGCCTTAGGCGTTACCTCCGGATCTAGTGCTGGATCCTTGCTTGCGCCAACGCCAGGCGCGGTCATCATCACCTCAGCGTGGCCCGGGGAGCGAGTGATACGCGCCCCGCAAGCCGCACTAAGGGGTGGCTCGCCTCCTTCGACGACGTGCCGCGGATGAACGCACGATACATCGACAGCAACGTAGATCTTGTGTGCGCCGAGCTTGACGAAGAGGCCATTGCGCGGAAGAGGACGCTTGCCGAAGCAGCCAGCGTTGTCGCTGACAAAATCCAGCGCTCCAAAGCGTTGAACGAGCCCGGAGACAATGCATTCGCCGGTGCCGATGAAGTTTCCCGTCCGGATCTTCACCCCTGCTAGCGCTGCTAGCCCCACGGTTGGCGAACTGTCATGGTGGTGTCACGACAGATGCCATGGATAGGCTAAAGGTGGGGACTAAATGCACTAGGGGAATCCAGGGAGGGATAGTGTGGTGATTCCACACACAGTTGCTTTGTATTTGATTCACTTCCACAGTTTACAAGTGCTCCTCGAGCTGTATTGGGGAGAGGAGGAAGAAGAACTCGCTTACTCTCACTACTTGCTAGCCCTCAAGAATACACTAGTAAACCATAACCCTCTAGAGATCAACCAAGTAAAAAACCAACCCTTTCTATAGAGGCCCTAGCCCTCCTTATATAGGGGTGGCTAGGTCTCCAATTAGGGCATACGTGGAGGCATATTCCTTGAAATATGCCTCCTCCCAAAATAGTAAGCCGACCGGGTCACTTTTACCCAACGTCATCCATGCAGAGGCTACGCGAGCCTCTGCGGCGCCTGCGTCATCCGACATAGGCATCGTCACCTTTGTCGGCCACGCCTCGGTGGTCCTGGCCTCTATCCGCTTCGCTCACGCTCTGCGTACAGTGGTCATCCTTTGACCAACGAGATACCTTCCTTCTCGTACAAACTTGATATAACCCGGATCGTACCTAGTTGATCCGGCCACACCTGTACCTGCATATAAGTTAGATATATCTTACCGACATACTCGGTTGAGACCCAGTTAGGTGGACATCCCCTGGTCCGGATTACTCCGTGATTCGGCCTGCCTTGAGGTGACTCGGCCAGCACCTGCTTTGACCTTGCCGTACCTCGGCTAACTCGGCCTTTATACCCCGGTGTGACCCTACCCGGGGTATCCCCCCAACACCAACTCTGCATTCTGAGTGTGATAGTCTGCGCCAGTCGGAAGGAATCACAAAACCATCACCGACTATTCTTCCCAAGCTCCTGAGTGATCCTGGTGAGTACAGATGGCATAGAAATTTAATTTTGCCCACCCCACCATCCGCTTGGTCCAGGAACATAGATATCACATAGATGTGAGGTTTTTCTGTATCATGATCCATCTTTCGTACATGATAAGAAATGTTAGATCTGAAGAGAAAATCAATAGAGACATCAGAGATGGGAGGCGTCTGCTGCTAATCCCGGAAGCAGTTCAGCAAATCGAAACAGTAAGCCCATGACCGCGTCTGTGGAGGCTACAAAAACTCCCTCCCTTCCCTGGGTCTCTCTGGAGGGGGCACGCAACCTCCTCCTCTGCTTGTTCTTCCTCTCCCTTAGTTTCGGCGCTGGACGACGGAAATTGGATCGCCACACTCGGCTGCTTGCGGAGAGGACAGTGCGGGCGCGCGGGACAGCGGGACGCCATTCGGGCTTGGCCTGGACCCGTCCGAGAAGATGAGGTTCCCTGCGACCATGTCTCTGCGAGCTGTCGCCGTCAAGGCGAGATGAGCCTGGCATGTCTCGGCGCCCAACGGCGTTGGCATGGAAGCGTATGTCCGAGGCCGCACTCCTACCTAGGCCAGCGCGATACGCTCCTATTGACGCCGGTTGGGCTCTGAGTGGCTAGGGTAGTAGCAACGAAGTAAGAGGCAAGGGCGGCGATTGCATCTCCCGTTGGCCGTTGTGTAAAGGAAACCGGTCCTTTTACTTTACGGTGGCAGGAGGGTAATATCTTCGAACTGTAGGAGTAAAAGCGTCTATTTTAGCATCAAAGGCTGCTGTTATATCTATCTTAGCATGAAAGCCTGCTGTTATATGAATTTTTTGGTATCCGTGCCCCCCCCCCCCCACCCCCCCGCGGCGCGCGCGCGCCCGCCAAGCACATCGATCCGCGGCATCCTCCCGTTCCACGCCAGTGGTCGGCCTTATCCTGTGCCCGCTCAGTAGTCCTCCCTCCAAACAGCTAGCCCCACCACACGAACCGAACCCGCCCCGCGACGCAAAATGGAATCGGGAATCCCCGGCCGAATATTCATCCACACCCTCCTTATTTCTGTCCGTCCCTATCCACCCACCCTTCCCGTCACGTCCATCGCTACTCCGCCCTGTCCTTCCTTCCCGTGTAAGAATAAGAGCAAGATTCGCTCCTTACGCGACGCCCCGACCGCGATTCCTTTCCTTCTTTCTTTCCTTCCTTCCTTCCTTCTTCCTCTTCCCTTGCCCGTTCCGTTTCCTTCCCCCCCTCATCTCTCTCTCCGCCCCGATCGATGCACATGGAGATGGAGCTGCCGTCGCTGCACGCGGCAGACGTCGGCGACGGCGCGCGCCACAGGCTCCGGGGCTACCTTCTCGCCCTCGAGGAGGAGCGCCGCAAGATCCAGGTCTTCCAGCGCGAGCTCCCTCTCTGCTTCGACCTCATCACCCAGAGTATACCCACACCCACACTCGGACGAAGTCGCTCCTCCGTGATCTTTCCTTTCCGTCTGGTTACTTGATTCTTACTGGCGCGCGCGCGCGCGTGTGAGTGTACATACATACATACATATATATATATATATATATATATATATATATATATATATTTATTTATATTTATATATATGCAGCAATCGAGGGGATGAGGGGCCAGCTGATGGACGGCCTCGTCGCCAGCGAGGAGACCGTGAGCAACCATGGGCCCGTGCTCGAGGAGTTCATCCCGCTCAAGCCCAGCCTATCCTTGTGCTCCTCCGACGACGAGAGCACCCACGCCGTACCGCCGGTCGCCAAAAAAGACGAGGCCGAGACGCGGCCACCGACGCCGGAGGCCAAGAGGCCGATGCCAGACTGGCTCCAGTCCGTGCAGCTCTGGAGTCAACAACCACAGCAATCATCTCATGCCAAGGTATACCTATTTACACACACAGATCTCTGTGTTCCTCTTGATTTCTATTCAGAATTGTTCCACGTACTTTGGGATCAATTAATTGGGAAATAAACATCGATATCCTGACGATCAACTCGATCTACCAGGAGGTGCCATGCAAGCCGGTGGCCCTGAACGCGACCAAGACCGGGGGAGCGTTCCACCCGTTCGAGAAGAACAAGCGCGCCGAGGCCGAGGCACCGGCCTCGTCCACCACGGCCCCGGCGGCGAGCTCTGCGGTTGTCGGAGACACCACCGACAAGGCCATCAGCCACACTGAGGTGCACGAGAAGGACGTCAAAGACGTGGAGAAAGATAAGGACAAAGAGGGGCAGTCGCAGCACAACCGGAAGCCGCGACGGTGCTGGGCGCCGGAGCTCCACCGCCTGTTCCTGCAGGCACTGCAGCAGCTGGGCGGGCCACACGGTCCGTCGGTCCCTTTGACTGATTATTATTTATTCATTTCGCGTTATCCAACCAGCTCACAAAAACTTCAAAAAACAAAATGGTTAGTGTAAAGTTTCGATCGTACGATGCGAAATTAACTGGTGTCGTACGCAAGCAGTGGCGACGCCGAAGCAGATCCGGGAGCTGATGAAGGTCGACAGCCTCACCAACGACGAGGTTAAGAGCCACTTGCAGGTCAGTGTGCTTCCTGAGAGCCATGCCCTAGTTAATTAGCTCGACAACATCCTGCTTACTTCTTCTGTTAATTAGTCATGGACTCCGATCCGACGATCCTAATTTGTTGTGTTGGGGTTCAGAAATACCGTTTGCACACGTCAAGGCGGCCGAGCTCCACGGGACAGAGCAGCGGCGCCGCCGCGACACAGCCCGCGCCGCAGTTCGTCGTGGTGGGCAGCTGCATCTGGGTTCCCCAGCAGGAGTATGCCGCCGCGGCAGCGGCAGCAGCTGCGGCACAGCCGCAGATGAAGCCCACCACCGTTGCTTCGGGAAGCGCGAGCCAGGTATACGCTCCAGTGGCGACACTGCCGTCAGGCTTGCAGCCGCACTCAGAAAAGCAGTCGGAAGACCGGAGAAGCGGCAACACGGGCGACGCCAGCTCCGACTCCTCAGCTGTATCGTCGTCATCCCAAACGACCTCCGCCTAACCTCCACACCACCTTTGCAATCTTAGCGTAGAATTTGGTAAGACATGTGTATACCGTATACGTGGTGAATTTGGTCCATTTTTGAGTAGTTTCTTGGAAGCTATCTAGCTAGCTATAGCTTAATTGCTTCGTACGTGATCCATTTTGATAGGAGAGCACTGCGAAATCTTTTTTTTGTGAGTAAGACAACACTTTTGTGAATCGATATAGAACTATATTTTCCTGTCTCAAAATAGATTTCAGATGTTTTTTAAATTTTTTATGTATTTAAACATGTTTAGGTACATACAAATTTAGACAAATCTCTGACATCTATTTCAAAGAGATAGTACAATTCTTTAAAGGATATAATTGTACTTCTAGCACGCGTACGGTGGAATTGATAAATACATGCGAATTTAGACAAAATTTCGACATATATTTTGAGATGGAGCGAGTACTTTTTTTTAGAGGATAGAATTGTACTTCTACCATCTGAGGTCGTGCATGTATGTTAAATTCGCTTGTATCTTTAGGTTTCTCTCGTGCACCCCGTTGCTGGGCATACCACAAGGAAGAAACGTTGAAAGCAGATGCTGAATTAAGAGGTCGTGCATGTATGTTAGATTAGCTTGTGGCTTTAGGTTTCTTTCGTGCATCACGTTTGATGGACATACAACAAGGAAGACACGTTGTACTCCCTTTGTCCGTAAATAAGTTTACTTCTATTTTTTCTTTACTAGGAAATGTGCCCGTGCCAACGGAAAAGAAAAAATAACCTAAAAAACACCAGCTCATTTCGACTTTAGTGTCTAGATACCAAGTTTTAGATAAATTTGAGATATTCTTTTTGAAACGGAGGGAGTACTGTTTATACTCTGAGCTCGTTTCCCCCTTACTTATCTCCTCATGCGTCCTTAACGGACGGGCTTTACCGCCGATGTCATCACACTATAAATTTAATTTAGCCCGCAATGCTTATAATTACAACATGTTCGTTTCATTCACGAGGCATCACCCCTCCTTGCTCATCATCATCGGCACATGGGAACTCTATCTTTTTTTTCCTAATCATTAGATTTTAGACCATTCAATGTTGGTTCTGCTTGATTTCCGAGGCAACTTGCTGATATTCCAAAAAAATTATGAATGCATATAAAGGTGGGACTCGTTGCAAGTGAAGGAGGTGGGACTATTAAAAAATCGATCATGAACCGGATAGGTAGCTAAACAATCTGGTGACACTTAGACACGGGAGTTGTTGGCAAAAATCGGCTCTTAAGTTTCATGTTTTAGCAGGCCCGTTTTCTTTACAAACGGCCCATCACACAGGCTCCAGGCTCAACTGCCCTTATGCTCCGAATATTCGTCGAGGAGGAGCGGTAGCGGCTCGAGAAATTCGCCGAGGCTCAACGGAAGGCGGACGCGACGAAGAAGAAGAGGGTCGCCGATGCTGCGGGGCCGCCGGCAGCTCCAGCACTGGCCAGGGTGAGGAAGGAGGACATCGGCAGCTCCGCGGGCCTGAATTCGACCGACTTTTGAGTGTAATAAATTAAATTAAATAAAAGAGTAGGTTTCAAATTCGTTTTGAATCGACTAAAATTCAGTCAAATTTGATCAATCCTTGCGGTGATCATCTAATTTCCTCCTCTAAGTTTTGTACTTCGGTTAGAAACGGCTATTCGTTAGAGGAGTACTTTTACTTTTATAAGTTTTTTTCCGGAAGTTTAAACTTTAGGGGACAGGTTAGGTCCGTCCTTAGGCCATCTGTTTACACACCCACACTCAAAAAAAAAAAATCTATTTATGCACACCTAAAATAAATCTATTTACATAAGCCTTCTGGACTGGATCAGGTTGACTCTCGCCTACAGGAATCCTACTCGGATCGATGCGAGAGACGGAAGAATAGAAGAAAGAACGCCGAGTTCAGTACAATCCAACCCATGAATCGGACGGCCGGCCACCTTCCGCCAAGAGCTACATCTTCGGCAAGCTGAGGACCCCAGCCGGTTCTACGTGCATATAAATTTGGAGCAACAGATACAAAATTAAGATGCAGCCTTTTTGCACCAGAAACTTTCAACGTACTGTATCACCAAACAAGTTACACATGTCCATCTATTGATCAAATACTGAAGGACAGATCCTACTGACAGCTAGTTGTAACTGAATTAATGGAGCGGCAGTTCAACACTTAATATGGAGGCACCGGTGGCCAGCCTAGTCGTGGAGGCCATCCGAGACCTCAAGATACCAGGGCAAAGACAACACACCGTATCTGAAGCGTAACACCTCCATCCTGGCCATCACGGTGAAGATGGACAGATCAATTTCCTGTACGCCACCTGCAGGCATGCTACTGACGAGTGCGTCAGAACTATCTTCCCCAAATTCACTCAGACCTAGCGCCCTCCAGCCTGTGATGCGACCCGCATGGGCTGCCACCTTGACCAGCCATGGTCGCGGCCCCCAAGTTTGCGCCGCTTGAAGCCCCGCCATGGTCGTGACACGGCAGGCCGACGACGGCGGGAAACTGCTCAGGTTCCTCGACCCCCTCCGCCGTCCGCGCAAAAGGGAATCCGGCCGCGCGTGGCGGAGCATGGAGGATCCAACGTTGTAGCCCTCCACCGACTCGAAGAAGAACTCACCGGAACGTCACCGCCGCTGGTTGGCGCCCGCGCGCCTCGCATTTGGGGGGATTTTTTTTCGTTACTCAACCGTTCAGTTTTCACACCCGGTGGCAGTCCCTGTTAAATCTCCTATACCGCAGGGGCAAAATCGTCTAAAAAAATCGGAACCCGTAAGAAACACTTCGTACTTTATTATTAGGTATAGAAGTTTAACTTTTAAAATCTGACTGATTATATACACAAATATAATAATATATATAATCAAATTGACATATTATAAATCTCCATTTGAAAAGAGATCTAATGGTACTAATTAAGTGTCATAAATGTTGCTATATTTTTTATAAAATTGGTCATCTTTTTTAAAGTTTAACTTAAGACAAAAGATAGAAGTACACTTATTTGTGGATGGAGGGAGGACTTCTTTAAAACACTGGATGGACTGGAAACTGCATTAGCAAGGAGCTGCGTGCATACACATCACAAATAGAACCTCAAAGAAAAGGAAAATTATGACATAGTCCTTAGCTTTAAAAAAGATGACCTTAAAAATAAATTGTTAAACACGATCACTCTTTTTCCACTAGAGTTGATGATGAACTCAATGTCATGGCCATCCGCACTATCGCTGGGACGACACCACTTGGGAACACACAAGCGTTGATCGCCATGATGGAGCTCTAGAAAGTCCTCCCCTATGACTTGCATACTGGGAGGAAGTAGCTGAAATGACACCAACATGAAACCAGCACCAGAGATTGGAGCAGCCAGCCTTTGGCCATAAAAGTTAGCAACTGGACAACCCTAAGTTGTCAAGGTTGAGCCACTAAGGATGCACTCCACAAGAGAATCTTGTGGTTATAGCTTGGTTGGAGAAGAACTTCAAGTCCACATTTCCTCGCCTGCCTCCACCACGACAGCCAGACGTAGACATTAGGGATAAAAGTGTTGGGAATATGTCCTAGAGGCAATCATGGTTGATGATATTTTCCAAAGTATTTATAAAGTAAAATTGTCCTTGTATGAACATCAGACATGTATCACTGAATACGTGATTCAGTTGTGGAACTATGTATTCATGATTGTTCATACTAGATTATCCTTGGTCATTGAGGTTGTGTCGGACACACAACTTAGACCAATATGCAAGTTGGCTGATGACACGGTTCCACTTGTCATGGGCATGGTGATGCTATTCCAACTTACACTGATTCGTCTAAAGAGTTTAGCGAGTCAGACTGACCCACAGCTGAGATGCAACGAGCATGTTGTCATTAGTAGTCTCAAGCAATTAAATCCTTTGACCTGAGGTGATTGCATGATCCGAGTTGTGCATCGCCAACTTAAGTTCTATCAAACGTTGTTCCGTAAATGGGCAGTTATAATGGTAGAGTTTGGGTTGGTTGTGAAGCAAGCTGCGTGACGTAGATTACCAAGATGGGATTTGCCCCTCCGTAATGGAGATATATTATCTGGGCCCTCTCGTGTGATATAACTCAAAAGCATGGCCATGCGCTACTCAGGTAAGTGTTAGCTGAGGAGTCGGACTAAGAGTTAGTCCAGTAAATCACATATCATGGCATGGGAAAAGAGTTAAGCTATTTAAGGGATGACAACTACTCGCCTATAGCTTAACAGATATATCATGAGGCAAAGGGACTTGGATGAAAGTCACATTGAAGGTTTGTCTTCTATCTTTATGACACTTGGGAGTTGGCACGTCTTACTAGAGGCCGCTACCATCTATCGACTTGAGACCGAGTGTTCATGGGAGTGAGTTGGACTCAAAGCCATGACGGGATACTTGGAGGTGTAGCTCATGTCGTGTCTAGGTGTACGTAAACCTACAAGTTCACACACTTAAGGGTAAGGAGCCCATGTAGATTAGATCCATGTGGAGATTAGAGTACGACCTAGATGGGCCTCAAGCTTTGATCCCAACTAGGAGTGTATATAAGTGGAGTGACAAGGGATAGTCCCTCACCTAGCCGTCACTTTCTCCACTTCCATTTCAGGCTAGACATGATCTAGCAATCCTCTGTCCGAAGCTCCTTCCTGTATGTGTGGATACCGGTAGAGGCGTTGCACGTGCGGCGCTGGAGACGGGGAAGCTCGTGGGGATCTGGCGAAGGAGTTCATGGATCCGAAGAAGCTATCCGCAGGATTCAGAGGGCTGTTCGGTACTGCTTCGACGCGCTACATCAACTTCCGCATCGGCGCGTCTAGTGGTAATCTCGTGTCCTATAACCTAAGCAAGATCTTAGGAGTACCGCATTAGGGAAAAAAGTTTTGTTTATCTCTGCGTGGCCTAACAGTGGTATCAGAGTGAAAGCTTCTGGTTTTAGGCTCTAGATCTATGCATATGTGATATGCATGAGGTGGTGGATGATATCCAATTAGGGTTTGCGGTGGTCGATCTATGAGATAGATCAGTTTTGTTCAAGATTGATTGGATCAATCGCACTCGGGGGTGCATGGAAGATCAGGTGCGGATGATCAATGAGATTGGTCAGATCTGCACAGGGATCAGATGCGGTGACCAAGCATATCACTGCATGATGTAGTACACTATAGTCGTTGACATAACACCAATGAAACAACGTTCACTAGTATTACATTCCTCAGAGTGGTACAACAGAAACACAGCAGGTCCAAGACATGACTATAGATTACAACTCAACTCTTTACAAAAGATCCAGAGAACACTCTAGGTTAAAGAGAGAGAAAGAAACTTCTTACAAAGAAGATCCAGAAATAATAACTCAGAACTATCTAGTAACTACGACTAGTATCTAAACTATCTGGCTTGCCATTGCTGCAATTGCAATGCTCTACAAAAGTAGGTTTTATGGCTAGAGAATCTACTCCTATCTACTTAAGAACTCTGTCTTCACTTCGGTTGATGTATATGTTAACTTCATTGACGCTATTGAAGAACTTGAGCTGTCGATGATGGTTTCTTGAGCAGAAATTGATGTCGACGTCGTCTTCAATGGCTTAGAGCCTAGCAAGGGTTAAGAAGGTATGATTGAGTATGAGCGTACTCAGCAAGTTCACTAAAAAGGAGTGTATGATGCACTATCTCTATAGCCACATACCATAGGTCATAGGAAATGCAGGTTTTCGTAAACATTTATTTAAAGGTTGCTTTTATTCTGAAAACTATGTCCGACAGCCTTCACAGGTTAACCAGAACCTTCATGGGGTTCCTTTCCTACCGCGTTCGTAACTCCTTCCCGGAACAAGGAGTAACATGTCACAATTCTTACATTTTGCAGAGGTGCGTCACTTTTCCCACAAGAGACCTTAAGCTTTGTGGCACAGGCGGGAGTATGTCCCCGTTCAAACTTCCATCGTTTGAGGCCCAACTTAAGATCCAAGCCAATCGCTGCCCTCTCCGCGACCCCATATGTCTGCACGATCCTCCAGGGCTGACTACACCTTCGTTAAGCCCCCATTTTGGGCAAGCTACAACCCTGGTGAGTTCTCGAAGACTCTATGAGCTGGTGATGCCCCTGGCAAGCTCCATAAAGGTCCAACTATACCTCCGGCATCCAATCATAGATAATCTAGATACCAAAATCATGGGGCCTAAGGGTGCCCACCCATATGCTAGATCCACACAAGGAATCACAGCGTCACAATAAGGTCATCTTGCCTCCATATGAAAGGAATAAGATACATCTGACTTCTCTGTCCCATTCCAAATATCATGGTTGACGCGTAATACGGTGCTAGAATCACTGGCGACATTGGTTGTTAAGTCCTAGATGATACATTACCGTACACTGGCATTTCCATTGCCAGTTATGATAGATTAGCTGATCACCCTGGATCAGTAACCAATATTTCCAGTTAATTGTGAAAATAGTGTTTTCGACCTTTTTGAAATGCAGGTGATGACACAGTTGAGTTACAAGCATAGAAAATAATCAAAGGACACGAGCAAGTTGTGAACTTGCCTTTTGTGATTGCAAGATTATGCACTCATGGTCTTCAAGACAATAGAAGATCGAAATTCTGTAAATAACATCATTGGTTCGGTAAGGACTAATGTTTAAAGAAGCAAGATGCAACAATGCATAAGTAATGTAATGCAATTTGATAACACGAATCCTCGGAATAGTCGTATTTGATCTAGGGTTTGGAGTTTGTGATGAATTCTTTGGAATGTGTTGCACTTTTATACCAGTTTCACACTTGTGCTTCTTATTAAGGCTTGTGGAAAAGTGCGAAACAATAAGTAAATACAACAAGTAGTATACAATACTAAAGCATTCAAATGGATCATGAGATCTAAAATATTTCTTAAACAAGATTAAGATTTAATTAGAGCTTTTAGAGAAGTGTTCAAGGATTACTTTTAATGTTGCTTAAAAGAATAACCTTTGAGGAAAATATTACTTTACAAAGTAAAAAGTATTTAAACTTTGGAATTTGGTTTAAATCTTTAAGTGGTTTTCTCAAACTGTGAAAGAATTAGTAAATAAGAGTTTGGTGATTTTGTAAGTGCATAGTATTCTTGTGATAAACAATATACCATTTTATTGATTTTATAATTGGAAAAAAAATCTTTTAGGAAAACTAAAATATCCTTAATTTGAGATGATAGTATTAGCAGATATATTTTAAAATGGTTTAACCTATTTTAACTTCACTTAAACATTAATTGACTTTCTATTACATTTTTAGACTTTAACCAAATAATGGTAAAGACAATAGTAAATATTTATATATTTTTAAGGAATTTAAATAAAAGAAAAGGGTCTAAACTAGTTTTATTAAACCTTTACCTTTTATTTTACTTCAAAAGTGATAGTTAATATTTTTAGTGTGTAGATTTCATTTTTGTGATCATTTTGGTATATTATAAGTATTTTTGTGATTTTTAAATAATAAGGTATGATTTTTACAAATTTTATCACTTTATAAACACTTAATAAATAATAAATATTAGTTAAGTGATAGAAAAAGGTATAAAATAAATTTATAAGTCCTTATTTTGTTTTTCTAAGATTTTTGATGTGTTACGTTTATTTTTGTGAATTTTAAATAATAGAATATATTTGTTAAGATTTATTACTAATAGATTATTTACTAATAAATACTAATGATTTTATTTAAGTTGGACAATAAAATATGATAATAGGTTTATATTATAGAATTTATTTTTCTGAACATTTTGATATATTATATATATTTTTCTGAATTATAAAACAAAAGATATTGAATTTACAATATTGATTATATTTTCTGAAATTAAAACAAATACTATAAAATCCTTTTTTGCGCTGATTGTACACCTAGATACAGTCGCTGACAGTGGGGTTGGTGAAGACAGGCGTGGCCGGAATCATTGGAATCGATGACGGCCGGCGTCGAGGCAGAGGTAGTAATCGCAGCGCCTGGGGCTTCCTCGGCTTGCGCAGATGGGGGCAATCGATCGAGGAGAGCACGAAGATCACCACCATGGTCTCAGCTGGCCGAGGCGACACGGAATCGATGGCACCGGCTCACCTCCGAGCTAGGGTTCCGATGGGGAAAAGGGATTGGCTCTAGAGGGTGAGAGAGAGAGGATACGATCGGTATGGATAGAGAGAGGAGAGCGCGGCCGATCTTATCAACGAGGTCTGGGGCGTCGGCGAGCATCACAGGGGTACAATTTTGCTGACGACGTTGATCGGCATCGGGCGATGGCGAAGCCTCTAGAGAGCTGCTTGTGACGCGAGGTGGAAGACGACGAAAGTGTATGGGCCAAGTGGGTCGATTCTGGGTTGAAGCTGAGTGAGCGAGCAATGACAGCTGGCGCTCGTGGGCGGCGGTTAGCGCAGGGAAATTGGCCGTGGGCCGAACTTGCTACGCTGCTCCTATTCCTTTTCCTTTTTAATTTCATTTTCTGTTTTCTCTTCTTTTACAAAACCTTTTTTAAATTTGAATTTCTTCAGGAATTTAAATATCCAGAATTTTTGGAAGACATGGATATTATGATAGAGGTTGATTATAACCAATTTCTCTACATTACTTATTATGCATTAAAATATGGTCATTATATTAAATGCCCTTTTCATTTAAGAAATATTAATAAGGAGTGGGGTTTTAGGAATTGGTTTTTATAAATAAGTTTTCGTAGAAATGATTCTGGTTTGACTTGACAATCTTAATGGTACTGATTTGAGATGTTTATCCATGTATATAGAATCTTGTTCCTTATTATCTTCATAAAGGAATAATCTTTTTGGTTCAAAATATGATGATTTGGTTTTCATGGTCGTCCATATTTGGTGATTTGCCAGATCCAATTCTACTTGATTTGTAGAGTTTAGAATTACCACATAACACTTTTGGTTAGGTCATTATGAATCAATAACAACCATGGATAGAGAAACACTAAGGTTTATACAAATATAGATATATGGGTTTTGAGAGGATTTAATACTCATATTCAATTATTGATATGTAAGAATATGAAGGCTAAGACATATTGCTATCATGTTTTATAAACTTTTTAAATAACATCTCAACTTAAAGTGAGTTATTAAGATTGCTTTCATAATATGATTTTAATGATCCTATGAGGCTAAGTTTCTTTTAGGGTTTAAGATAATAAAGCAAATAAGGTTTGCATCCATAAACACTCACCTGATATTCTGCTTATCTCTTAGACATTTCATTTGACTAAGAGCTACTATCCATTGGCTGCCTAAAACTAGGAATTGGTTTAACTACCTTCTTTATTCTAGGGTTTTAAACAAAGAGGTAGACATGATTCTATCATGGCTTGACATAATCTTGGTTAAGACTTCTAAAGAATACTTACCTTAACACCTCACTAAACTTATCTTTAGATAAGGAATCCCTTTCCTAAATATACTCTATATATCTCTCTTATCTTATTCACAAATATCTCATCTTCCTGAATAAGACAATCATCTGACTCCACCATATCCATCATTATATGATGACATGGTCATGTCACTTTAGCAATACTCCATTCTTACTCCTAGTATATAACTCCTCTTAAATAACTACCATTGATGCACCTATTAATGTAGCTACTGCTAACTCCATCTATTAACTTCCTTAACTCATCTTGCAACTATATACAAGGCTTACAAGATTACAATCCTCACTATAGATAACAAGGGATATCAATCTTCTAGAAGAGATATGGTATTACTCTCCATAATACAAGTTTGTTCTTGTATTACCTTGGTTAAACTATTATACTTCCAACTACTCCTTCACCTTATGATATACCCTTCATTATACTCTAACTTGACTTTTCAGGATCAAGCTAGATGATTCATCTTACTAGGGATTTACCTAATTTGGTATACTCACCTCACTTCTTCATTATCCAGACATTTATTCTCAAGTGACTTGATGTAACATCCCAAAACTTTAATCCAAGGTTATTAAGATCCAAATCATCAAATTTTAGAGCTAACAAAAACTTTTCCAGTTAAAATTATTAAAACATTCATATGTTTGTGCATTTAAATATGAGTTGTTTTGAATTAACTTGATTAAGTGATCCTTTTCTTGTAAAATGATCCTTCGGTGAAATCAACATCATCTAGATCATTCCCAAACAAATCCCAAAGAAAAACCAATCAAAATGAATAAAATAACCAAATGGTCATTTGTGCCATTTTAATCAACATGCCTACTTTGGCTATTCCTAGAACTCAAAGCCTAACAGAAACAAATGTGAATATTTGCACCCCTTGCTAGTACATGTAGTGATGTACCAAGGCCCACTTTGTGATCTACCAAAAACTTTCAAATACTAATTTTAAATGGCATTTGAAAATTGAATGTAGTTCATATTAGAAGATCCCACTTATACAAAAACCACTCAAATGCGCTCCATTTTCAAATCCCAAGCAACCATAGATGCTTAAGCATGTTCCTAGAAACTCCACCAAAAATCATCTAAAAATTCAAAACTTGAGTTCTTTCGGCCATTTCTACAAACACCTTGCAAACATAAGCTAAACTGCCTAACTATTACTATTTGTACTTAAGCCATTGTCCCCCAATTGACCCTCTTTACTCTCCCTTGTCCCCCCTGAGTCCAACCAAGTGATCACCGGCCTACCCCTAAGCCACAGCAGCAGTGGAGCGCCGCCACTTTTTGGTCACCGTCGGCCAGAAGAGGGAAATGTGCCACAGACCACGCCGCACTGTTCCAGCACCACCACTAGCTCCGCCCAACCCTACAGCACCTCCCTGCCCCTTCCCCAAGCCTAGCCAGGCCCTGGACCACTCCCCAGCACCACCGCCCATTCTCTCTGCGCCGTGCTCTACGCGCGCCAGAGCGCGGTCGTCGCCAGCACGCAGCAGACCGCCACTTGCCACAAATTCCTGCACGCCGCTCCGCCTCGACCCCAGCACCCCGCCAGACACGGTCGTGCACCGCCGCGCGACCCACAGTCACCGTGTGCCGCGTCGAGCATCGCCTCTGTCTCCTAGAGCGCGGGACGCTCCCAACCACACGCCACCATCCCTAGCCGTGCATTAACACCATAGAGCATCGCCAGGAGGCAGGCCACCGTCCACCTACGCCGCCCATACCTCTAGCCGCCTGTATCAGCGTCACCGACGAGCTCGTCGTCGTGCCGCTCGGTCCCCTCGTCGACCTATAAAAGGAGCCCTCCCCAGCACAAACTCCTCACACCATTCCTCTCCCCTCTCATCACTAATCCTTCCCCACCTCTCGTCGGAGCCACTCGAGCCCTAGTTCACCGGAATTGTGCCGGACGAGCCCGCTGTAGAGGAGGAGAAGGCGCCATTGATTTCGTCCACCCCAGGAGCTGCCGTGACCTCGCCTGAGCTCGCCGTCGTCCACCAGTTTGTTTGCCCGCCTCGCCGCAGTAGCTGGAGCCCCGGTATGCCCCCATTGCACCCCCACCGAGCTGCTAGGGTTAGCTCTCACCGGCGACATGTTCGCCGGGGACGACGCTCCCCAGTCGTAGATCCTCTTTTTAATCGCACGGTCCACATTGCCCCGTACCGCTTCGCGTTTGATGTACCGCTGACCTATGGGACCCCCTATCAGTTGTCATCCGCACCGCGGAGCGCCACTGGTCTGGCCCATTAGTTTTCCCGCGCTAGCTCGTGAATTCAAATATATATTTTTCTATTTTAGTTTGGACTCACTTTTGTCCCATAGTTTAAAAATCAATTCTAGAAGATCTACCAAACCAAATTTAGTGATTCAAATTTTGTTAGAAAGCTACTGAAAAGATCTATCCAGGCCCATTGGATTTAATTCCTTTAGAGTTACAAATCTCTCCTGGTAAAAATAACAAGAAAGAAGCATTTGCACATTCAAACATTTTTCTAAAATCAACCATGTTAGCTTTTGAGTTGATTCCAACTATCAAAAATCACATTTAACCATACCTATCTAAATACGTAATAATATTAAGGTTTGCATGTAGTGACTTTGGACTAGTACCAAAATAATGCTATATAGGCATTTCTAGTCACTTTAAATCATTAAGTTCTAAACTTAAACTTATTAAAAAGGTGATCCAACCCTTAAATCACTTTCCCACATGTTAGAATATGTGGTGATGACATGTGTCCACATGATCCCATATTTTAAGTGGTGAATATTAAATCTTAGTTATTTTTCAATGAGTAGAAATTACTTTTCTCAAATAAAAAGAATGAAACTAGTTAATAAAACCTTTTGATGATAATAGATCATCAAATGTGTGCCTTAGAGTGCTAAGTAGACTAGTTAAGCATTGTTTGATGATTGTGTACTCCGTATGTATTTATAGACGATAGTACCGACCAAGCTTTCGAGGAGGAGGAGTGCTATCAAGAGGAGGAAGAAAACTTCAACCACTGCACCAACCAAGGCAAGCTATTGTTAGCAAGCTAGAATTAAGCTAGATGATGTGAGCAAGATGCTTTAGGCATGCTTTGGTTATACCACCTTGACTAGTAACTATTCCAAGTTTACTTTCAAGCTTTTACTTTCTCTACTTTACCAATTCCCTTACTTGTTTTGAAGGTAGCATAAAAAGTATAAAACTTGACCTATCTAGATAACCTTAGATGTCAGTCTATAGCATGAGATTGATCTTATCTTTCCACCTTAGTGAACACAGTTAACTTAGTAGCTTAGAGCTAGATAAAAACTTGAGTCACTTTAGATGGGAACACTTGGTGAAAAGGAATTACAAAAACCTTGGAATAATGACTCATTCTATTGAGATGTTTTGACATGTGTTGAGAAACACAAATGGGTTATGGTGATGAAAATGTTGAGGCATGAGCCTTAACCCTTTCATAAAAACTGATGGTTGGATTCGGATGCAATACTATTCCAATTTTACCGTACAACCACAATACCTGAATTGGGTAAGGCTTAGCTAGAAATTTATCTGCATTAGTATTAGTTCCCTTGCGGGAGAGGTTTGAGCTGAGGCTACCTCTCAATGTTGTCCACCTATGTATTACCCAAGATGACAGATGGTCATGGTTGGGAGGACATACTCATAGGAGAGGTGCTTATACTAGGGTGTGTAAAGGAAAGGTTATGTTTGATTATCTGCATACTAAGTATGATGATTCAGGGTTATCCCTGACAGATGTATCAAATCTTGTGGTGAAAGTGTACCACCTTTGCAGGGTGTCAAACTATTTGAATAGCCGCGTCCGTGGTTATGGACAGTTGGAGTGGCCATACTGTTTCATTGTCAGCTGTTTTCAAAATGACTTGTGAAATAAAGGATGAATCTTGACTTGACCACAACAAGGTTGTGAGTATGCCCCTAGCTTCCCAACTTAAGTGATTCTAGAACTTTATTTTATCTTTCTTTGTTTTTGAACTCAGCTTAGGTTTCAAACTTAACTTTATAGTTAAACTTAGAGTTAGCACTTTATATTAGAACTATACTACTTGCTAGTGGTAGTTTGCGAGTACTTAAAGAGTACTCATGGCTTTCGTCCCTGGCTATTCCTATGGCCAGACTATGAAGGAGACTACCAAGATGATGGCCAGCAGGACGGCTATGATAACTAGGACTATCTGCCTTCGTCAGCATTGCCTGTGCCCCTGAAGATGGACCCCACCGCTACGCTTATTATTTATTCCGCTGTTTGTTGTATTAAGACTGGATCA
Organism: Avena eriantha; assembly: GCA_910589775.1. Classification (NCBI taxonomy): domain Eukaryota; kingdom Viridiplantae; phylum Streptophyta; class Magnoliopsida; order Poales; family Poaceae; genus Avena; species Avena eriantha. The sequence goes on from OU342745.1 coordinate 154,984,248, forward strand.
TGAGATCCTTATTTGTGTAAGACCTTATTGATGGTTTGTAATGGATGATGTACTGTGATATCCAATCTGTTATGTCTCGCAAAAATGGTAATCCTGGGATTGCGATGTATCACATAATAGGCATCTGGGATTAAAATTCCGAGTGTTGACAAGTTGGTATCAGAGCCATCCTGACCATAGGAGACCCTAGTTAGAATGGACGTCCGAACAAAAACTTAATTTCGAAACCAAAGTGAGTATTTATGAAAAACTATTTCCTCTCTTACCCTTGGGAATTCATTCTTTCTCAAAAATTCATGTTCCTCAAATTCTTACATTACTACTTAAAATTTGACACACTTGATCACGTCACTAACTTCCTCACCCTTAATCCTTGTAGATGGAGACTCAGTTCAGCAAGTTCTTCTAGTTGGGCAACGGATGCCAACTGATCTTCGAGAGGGACCTAGATTCACTATCGGAGTTATTGGACGCCCACATCCGGAGTTTCTTGGAGCTCAACTTCCAGGACCCCTAGGAGGAGATTTACAGTGGCTAGTCACCGCTGATCTTCGAGGAAGCATAGAAGCACCAACGTCCGGGAGAATCCAGTTCTCCGTAAGAGAGAACAACTAGCTAGATGGATTAGCCAAGGCAATGCATGAAGCTCTCGCACGTCTATGTTCCCTTAGCGTCAACCAAATCCAAGGAACCCGTTTTGCTCACTATGCAAGACATGACTTCATGGGAATGCCGATGGAGATGCCAAGTCACCCAGAGTTGAAGCGTCAGGTGGAGAACCTTGAATTTGTGCTGTACGATCGCCAGAAGGAGTTGGACAATTCTAGGGAGTTTTCCAATCACAACCGTGCCATTGCCAACCAGAAAGCCTAGACTTTCTCACTGCTAGTCAAGGACCGTCAGTCTCTTCGCCTCCAGCGCAACAAGAAGGATCGCACCATCACCCCTCTTCGCAAGAAGGTGGACGACCTCGAGAAGACCGTCAAGGAGCAAGAAGCTCAGCTTGCAGCAAAGGAGGAAGAAGAGGAGGGTGAAGACATCCAGGGAGACATGGATTCTTACCTCAGCAATGATGATGACTTTCTGGAGGATGATGCCGTGGACTTCTACACTGACGATGAGGACTCCGACTTCATCGACGATGAGTAGATGCACTAGAACACTGTCATAGCATGAGATGTAGCGGTCCCACTGTATCGTAGCTTGCATAATGGTTCTTAAAACCATATGTTTTCCTTGTTGTGGTGTGTGTGTGTTTGTATCATGTGCTTTGCTTGAATGAATGAAATGGAGTTAGTTGAAAAACCTGAGTCAAACTCAAAGTTTTAACTTTGAAACCAAAACCATGAACCTTAGAACTTTCCCTCTTACCCCTTTATCTACATCAATCTTCAGATGACTCGTGGAAACCGAGGAGGGAGCAGCTCATCGCAAGACCCAATGCTGCAGATTATGCAGATGTTAGTTGCAGACCGTGAAGCAAGCCGAGCAGAGCGCTAGGCCAACTTAGCAACATTGCAGTAGATAGCTCAGATGGCCCAAAACAACCAAGGGCATGGAAATTAGGATCATCATGGATCCAAACTCAAAAACTTTCAGAATACCAATCCCTCAATCTTTAACCAGGCTGAAAACCCACTAGATGCTGACGACTGGTTACAAACAATGGAAAACAACTTAGAAGTAGCAGGAGTTGATGACAACGAGAAAGTTCTCTTCGCCACCCACTATCTGGCAGGAGATGCAAGATCTTGGTGGACTAGTATTTGTAACATGAACCATGGTCAAGTGATGACATGGGAAGCCTTCAAAATCAAGTTCAGCCACACCCACGTGCCGCAAGGTCTAGTCACCAGAATGAGGGATGAGTTCCGTGACTTGAAGCAAGGCAGAATGACTGTGGTGGAGTACCGTGATAGGTTCCTATCGCTTGCACGGTACGCCCCTGATGAGATCAACACGAAGTCCAAGAAGAAGGAGAGATTCCTGAACGGACTGCATGACGAGATGCAAACTATCCTCGTCAACATTCGCTTCGAGGATCTTGAAGAGCTAGTCGACTCTGCCATTCAGATGGAAGGAAAGATTAACCAGGCAAACGACAACCGCAAACGTCGTATGATGCAGCAATATGGATCCAACAGTCACCAGAAGTACCGTCCCAACCCCTCACCAGGATATGCACCCAGAAACAACCGACCTCCAATGTCTCGCCCAAGCTACCCCAACCGTAGCGGAGGCAATGTGAAGTCCAGAGGAAACAACAACAACTCCGGTAACACCAATAATTTCAACCATGCCCCTCCCAAGAGAAACAACAACAACAATAACAACAACACTGCACCCAGAACTGGCAGTAATGATGTGCCTGTCGCAGCAAAAGACAAGTCCTAGATCACTTGTTTCGAGTGTGGGGTGAAGGGCCACTATTCCAATGAGTGTCCCAAGAAGACTGCTGACACTGCCAATGTGAATGCCCCAGCTCAACAGCAGCGTCATGTTCAACTAGGGAGAAGGTTTGCCCCAGGAAACCCTCACAACCGCAACGGCCGTCTCTTCCACATGAACGCCGAGGAAGCCCAAGAAGCGCCAGATGTAGTGCTGGGTATGTTTTCTGTCAACTCAGTTTTAGCAAGGGTATTGTTTGATTCGGGAGCATCGCATTCATTTGTCACCAAATAATTTGCATGCACTAGTAAGATTCACCCAACCAACTTGAAGCATGTCATGATAGTTCAAATCACCGGTTCAACTACAAAAGCTAGAAAAATTTGCAAAGCTGTGCCTATCAGAATACATGGGATAGATTTTTATGCCAACCTAATCATACTCGGAACCAAATGACTGGAAGTAGTACTAGGTATGGACTGGATGTCAAGGCATAAAGGACTGATAGACTGTGCTAAGAAAGCCATCACCATGACTAGTAGCTCCGGAGTCAGAGTAGAGAATATCTCTGAAAGCTTACCCCGTCAATTCAAGTGCAACAAGAGTCTAGCCCTACCCACCATAGACCAAGTCAGAGTAGTCTGTGAATACCCCAACGTATTCCCAGATGATTTGTCAGGTATGCCCTGGATAGGGATATTGAGTTCATTATCGAACTAATCCCCGAAACCGGACCCATAGCCTAGAGACCCTATAGCATGAACCCCTCGGAGTTAGTGGAACTGAAGAAGTAGTTGGATGCCATGTTAGCAACATGCTTGATTCAACCAAGCGCATCGCCATGGAGATCACCAGTGTTATTCATCGACAAGAAAGATAGAGGCAACCGTTTGTGCACAGATTACAGAAAACTGAATGACGTCACCATCAAGAACAAGTACCCCTTGCCAAAAATAGAGGATCTATTTGATCAGTTGACTAGAGCCCAGGTATTCTTAAAGATTGATCTTGGGTTGGTTATCACCAACTTAAGATTCGTGCAACGGATATTCCCAAGACCACCTTTTCTACTCGTTATGTTTTATACGAGTATATAGTTATGTCTTATGGATTAACCAATGCCCCTGCTTATTTCATGAATCTCATGAATAAGATCTTTATGAATTTCTTAGATAAGTTTGTCATTGTGTTTATCGACGATATCCTTATCTACTCCAAGTCAGAAGAAGAGCATGAGAAACATCTGATAATCATCCTAGAAACCTTGAGAGAGCATCGGTTATATGCCAAGTTCAGCAAGTGTGAGTTTTGGCTTAAAGAAGTAGGATTCCTAGGACATATTGTGTCTGCCGGAGGAGTCTCTGTTGATCCCGCCAAGATCGAAGATGTCGAAGAATGGGAAGCCCCAACCACTCAAACCCAAGTCCATGCATTTCTCGGATTAGCGGGATATTACTGCAAGTTCGTAGAAGGATTCTCAAGCATCGCCAGACCAATGACCCAATTGCTAAAGAAGGACAAGAAGTTTGAATGGACTGACAAATGTGAAGCCAGTTTCCAAGAGCTGAAGAAGAGATTGATTTCAGCCCCAATATTGATCATGCCAGATATCAAGAAGCCGTTTGATGTGTATTGTGATGCATCCAAGATTGGTCTTGGATGTGTATTGATGCAAGAAGGCAAAGTCATCGCTTATTTGTCTCAGCAATTGAAGCAGCATGAGCAGAACTATCCAACCCATGATCTTGAATTAGCAGCCGTAGTTTTGGCATTGAAGACATGGCGTCATTATCTGATGGGTAATCGCTGTGAGATTTACTCAGATCACAAGAGCTTGAAGTATATTTTCACTCAGAAGGAGCTGAATATGAGCCAAAGGAGATGGATAGAGTTAATCAAGGATTATGACCTTGAAATTCACTATCACCCCGGCAAAGCCAATGTGGTAGCGGATGCTCTTAGCAGATTGCCGTGTAGGCTAAACACCATGATCAAGGAGAAGCAGCCAAGTTTGTATGAGGAGTTGGAGCAGTTTAGAACTGAGATAGTTAACAAAGGATTCCTAGCTAGCATTGAACTTCAACCCACTTTGATTAGTCAAATCAAGGAATCCCAGAAGGGAAATGAAAGTATCGACAGAATCAAACGCCGTATTGGTATAGGAAAGGTACCTGGATTTACCGAAGACGAAGAAGGAGTTCTGTGGTACAAAGGCCGTATATGTGTGCCAACAGATTCGGAGCTGAAGAAAGTTATCATGCAGGCAGCTCATGATACTCTTTATTCTATCCACCCCGGAGGAACAAAGATGTATCAACATTTGAAAGAGCAATTTTGGTGGCACAAGATGAAGAGAAAAATCAGAAGCTACATCGCCAAGTGTGACATCTATCAAAGAGTCAAAGCAGAGCATCAGAGACCCACAGGGCTGTTGCAACCACTGCAGATCCAGGAATGGAAATGGGATTCCGTCGGAATGGACTTTATCACCGGTTTGCCTACTTCTAGTAGGGGAATGACTAAATATGGGTCATCGTTGATAGACTGTCCAAGGTAGCTCACTTTATACCTGTCAAGCAACCTACTAGAGTTCGAAGCTATCAGAGCCGTATATTGCTAGGATTGTTAGTCTTCATGGAACCCCCAAGACCATAGTATCAGATCGAGGAACCCAGTTTACCTCGAGATTTTGGCAGAAAGTCCAGGAAGGATTAGACACCAAGTTGAATTTTAGCACCGCTTATCACCCGCAAACTGATGGACAGACCGAGAGAGTTAACCAAATCCTAGAGGATATGTTGAGAGCTTGTGTGTTGGAGTACGGATCAAAATGGGAAGACTGTTTGGCTTTCGCAGAATTCTCATATAACAACAGTTATCAAGCTAGTTTGAAAAGGGCACCATTTGAGTTCCTATACGAAAGGAAGTGTCGTACCCCTTTGAATTGGTCTCAAGTAGGAGAGAGTCAGATCTTTGGACCCGACATTCTCCGAGAAGCCGAAGAAAAGGTGCACAAAGTCCGTGAGCACCTCAAGACCGCCCAGTCCAGACATAAGAGTTATGCTGACAAGAGAAGGAGAGACCTGACTTTCAATGTCGGAGATTTTGTGTATCTCAAGGTTTCGCTATTGAAAGGAACCCAACGCTTTAGTCTGAAAGGAAATTTAGGCCCTAGATATATCGGACCATTCAAGATTCTGAACCGTCGAGGAGAAGTATCGTATCAACTGGAACTGCCAGAAGAGATGTCAGCCATCCACAATGTGTTCCATATATCGTTACTTCGCAAATGCCTATAAGTGCCGAAGAAGACTGAAGTTTTCAAGAACATCGATCACCGAGCTGTTGAGATCAACAATGACCTGACATATCGTGAAGTGCCTATCCGTATCTTAGAGGAAGCGTACAGAACCACCAGAACCAGGAGTATCAAATTTCTCAAGATTCAATGGAGCAACCATACTGAAGAAGAAGCCACTTGGGAGCGAGAAGATTACATTAGGACAAAGTTCCCAGATCTCTTTAGTTCCTAGTTTTCTTTCGTAAATCTCGGGACGAGATTTTGTTTAAGGGGTGAAGGTTTGTAACATCCCAAAACTTTAATCCAAGGTTATTAAGATCCAAATCATCCAATTTTAGAGCTAACAAAAACTTTTCCAATTAAAATTATTAAAGCATTCATATGTGTGTGCATTTAAATAGGAGTTGTTTTGAATTGCCTTGATTAAGTGATCCTTTGCTTGTAAAATGATCCTTAGGTGAAATTAACATCATCTAGATCATTCCCAAACAAATCCCAAAGAAAAACCAATCAAAATGAATAAAATAACCAAATGGTCATTTGTGCCATTTTAATCAACATGCCTACTTTGGCTATTCCTAGAACTCAAAGCCTAACAGAAACAAATGTGGATCTTTGCACCCCTTGCTAGTACATGTAGTGATGTACCAAGGCCCACTTTGTGATCTACCAAAAACTTTCAAACACTAATTTTAAATGGCATTTGAAAATTGAATGTAGTTCATATGAGAAGATCCCACTTATTCAAAAACCACTCAAATGAGCTCCATTTTCAAATCCCAAGCAACCACAGATGCTTAAGCATGTGCCTAGCAACTCCACCAAAAATCATCTAAAAATTAAAAATTTGAGTTCTTTCGGCCATTTCTACAAACACCTTGCAGACAGAAACTAAACTGCCTAACTATTACTATTTGTACTCAAGCCATTGTCCCCCAGTTGACCCTTTTTACTCTCCCTTGCCCCTCTGAGTCCAACCAAGTGATCACCGGCCTACCCCTATGCCGCAGCAGCAGTGGAGCGCCACCCCTTTTTGGTCACCGCCGGCCAGAAGAGGGAAATGCGCCACAGACCACGCCGCGCCGTTCCAGCACCACCACTAGCTCCGCCCAACCCTACCGCACCTCCCTGCCCCTTCACCAAGCCCAGCCAGGCCCTGGACCACTCCCCAGCACTGCCGCCCATTCTCTCTGTGTCGTGCTCAGCGCGCGCCAGAGTGCGATCATCGCCAGCACGCAGCAGACCGCCACTTGCCACAAAATCCTGCACGCTGCTCCGCCTCGACCCCAGAACCCCGCCAGACACGAACGTGCACCGCCGCGTGACCCATAGTCGCCGTGCGCCGCGTCGAGCACCGCGTCTGTCTCCCAGATGGGACGCTCCTGACCAAACGCCACTGCCCATAGCCACGTATTAATGCCGTAGAGCATCGCTAGGAGGCAGACCATCATCCGCCTACGCCGCCTATGCCTCTAGCCGCCTGTATCAGCGTCACCGACGAGCTCGCCATCGTGCCGCTCGGTCCCCTTGTCGCCTTATAAAAGGAGCCCTCCCCAGCACAAACTCCTCACACCATTCCACTCCCCTCTCATCAATAATCCTTCCCCACCTCTCGTCGGAGCCGCTCGAGCCCCAGTTCGCCGAAATTGCGCCGGAGGAGCTCGCTGTAGAGGAGAAGGCGCCGTCGATTTCGTACACCCAAGGAGCTGCTGTGACCTCGCCTGAGCTCGCCGTCATCCACCCGTTCGTTTGCCTGCCTCGCCACAGTAGTTGGAGCCCTGGTGTGCCCCCGTTGCACCCCCACCGAGCCGCTAGGGTTAGCTCTCGCCGGCGACCTGTTCGCCAGGGACGACTCTCCCTAGCCGTAGATCCTCTTTTTAATCGCACGGTCCACATTGCCCCGTACCGCTTCGCGTTTGATGTACCACTGACCTGCGGGACCCCCTGTTAGTTGTCATCCGCACCGAGGAGCGCCACTGGGCCGGCGCGTTAGTTTTCCCGCACTAGCCCGTGAATTCAAATATAGATTTTTCTATTTTAGTTTGAACTCACTTCTGTCCCTTAGTTTAAAAATCAATTCTAGAAGATCTACCAAACAAAATTTAGTGATTCAAATTCTGTCAGAAAGCTACTGAAAAGATCTATCCAAGCCCATTGGATTTAATTCCTTTAGAGTTAGAGATCTCTCCTAGTAAAAATAACAAGACAGAAGCATTTGCACATTCAAACATTTTTCTAAAATCAACCATGATAGCTTTTGAGTTGATTCCAACTCTCAAAAATCACATTTAACCATACCTATCTTAATATGTAATAATATTAAGGTTTGCATGCAGTGACTTTGGACTAGTACCAAAATAATGCTATATAGGCATTTCTAGTCACTTTAAATCATTAAATTCTAAACTTAAACTTATTAAAAAGGTGATCCAACCCTTCAATCACATTCCCACATGTTAGAATATGTGGTTATGACATGTGTCCACAGGATCCCATATTTTAAGTGGTGAATATTAAATCTTAAGTTATTTTTCAATGAGTAGAAATTACTTTTCTTAGATAAAAAGAATGAAACTAGTTAATAAAACCTTATGATGCTTGTGATGATAATAGATCATCAAATGTGTGCCTTAGAGTGCTAAGTAGACTAGTTACGCATTGTTTGTTGATTGTGTACTCCGTATTTATTTATAGACGATAGTACCGACCAAGCTTTTGAGGAGGAGGAGTGCTATCAAGAGGAGGAAGAAAACTTCAACCACTGCACCAACCAAGTCAAGCTATTGTTAGCAAGCTAGAATTAAGCTAGATGAATTGAGAAAGATGCTTTTGGCATGCTTTGGTTATACCACCTTGACTAGTACCTATTCCAACTTTACTTTCAAGCTTTTACTTTCTCTACTTTACCAATTCCCTTACTTGTTTTGAAGGTAGCATAAAAAGTATAAAACTTGACCTATCTAGATAACCTTAGATGTCAGTCAATAGCATGAGATTGATCTTATCTTTCCACCTTAGTGAACACTCTTAACTTAGTAGCTTAGAGCTAGATAAAAACTTGAGTCACTTTAGATGGGAACACTTGGTGAAAAGGAATTATGAAAACCTTGGAATGATGAGTCATTCTATTGAGATGTTTTGACATGTGTTGAGAAACACAAATGGGTTATGGTGATGAAAATGTTGAGGCACGAGCCTTAACCGTTTTACAAAAACTAATGGTTGGATTCGGATGCGATACCATTCCAATTTTACCGTACAACCACAATACCTGAATTGGGTAAGGCTTAGCTGGAAATTTATATGCATTAGTATTAGTTCCCTCGCGGGAGAGGTTTGAGCTGAGGCTACCTCTCAATGTTGTCCACCTATGCAGTGCCCAAGATGACAGATGGTCATGGTTGGGAGGACATACTCATAGGAGAGGTGCTTATACTAGGGTGTGTAATGGAAAGGTTATGTTTGATTATCTGCATACTAAGTATGATGATTCAGGGTTATCCCTGACAGATGTATCAAATCTTGTGGTGAAAGTGTACCACCTCTGCAGAGTGTCAAACTATTCGAATAGCCACTTCCGCGGTTATGGACAGTTGGAGTGGCCATACTGTTTCGTTGTGAGCTGTTTTCAAAATGACTTGTGAAATGAAGGATGAATCTTGAATTGACCACAACAGGGTTGTGATTATGCCCCTAGCTTCTGTCAACACCCGGATTTTTAATCCCAGATGCCCGTTTTTGCGAGCCATACCTCGCAATCCTAGGATTACCATTTTTGCGAGACATAACGGATTGGATATCATAGTACATCATCCATTACAAACCATACATAAGGTCTTACACAAATAGGATCTCATGATCCAGTCTTAATACAACAAGCAACGGAAATAAAAGATAAGCGTAGCGGTGGGTTCCATCTTCAGGGGCACAGGCAATGCTGACGAAGGCAGATAGTCCTAGTTATCATAGCCGTCCTGCTGGCCATCATCTTGGTAGTCTCCTTCATAGTCTGGCCACGATAATAGCCAGGGACGAAAGCCATGAGTACCCTTTAAGTACTCGCAAACTACCACTAACAAGTACTATAATTCTAAGATAAAGTGCTAACTCTAAGTATAACTATAAAGTTAAGTTTGAAACCTAAGCTGAGTTCAGAAACATAGAAAGATAAAAATAAAGTTCTAGAATCACTTAAGTGGGAAGCTAATGTCATAAACACAACCCTGTTGTGGTCAAGTCAAGATTCATCATTCATATCAAGTTATTTGGAAAACATCTGACAACGAAACAGTATGGCCATTCCAACTGTCCATAACCGCGGACGCAGCTATTCGAATAGTTTGACACTCTGCAGAGGTGGTACACTTTCACCACAAGATTCGATACATCTGTCAGGGATAACCCTGAATCATCATACTTAGTATGTAGATAATCAAACATAACCTTCCCTTTACACACCCTAGTATAAGCACCTCTCCTATGAGCATGGCCTCCCAACCATGACCATCAGTCATCTTGGGCACTGCATAGGTGGACATCATGAGAGGTAGCCTCAGCTCAGACCTCTCCCGTGAGGGAACTAATACTAATGCATATAAATTTCCAGCTAAGCCTTACCCAATTCAGGTAGTGTGGTTGTACGGTAAATTTGGAATGGTATCGCATCCGAATCCAACCATCAGTTTTATAAAAGGGTTAAGGCTCATGCCTCAACATTTTCATCATCACAACCATTTGTGTTTGTCAACACATGTCAAAACATCTCAATAGAATGACTCATCATTCCAAGGTTTTCATAATTCATTTTCACCAAGTGTTCCCATTTAAAGTGACTCAAGTTTTTGATCTACTCTAAACTACTAAGTTAAGAGTGTTCACTAAGGTGGAAAAGATGGGTTCAATCTCATGCCATAGAATGACATCTAAAGGTTTCTAAATAGGTCAAGTTTTATACTTTTTATGCTACCTTCAAAACAAGTAAAGAACTTTGTGTAAACTAAGAGTGTAAAGCTTGTAAATAGAACTTGGGGGTAGTACTAGTCAAAGGGGTGTGATCAAAGCATGCTTAAGGCATCTTTGCTAAACCATCTAGTTTGGTCCTAACTTGCTAGGCACTAAACTTGCAAGTGTTAGCTTGCACTATTAATGGTGGCTTCCACTTGGATAGTTCTAGCTTGCTAATAGTAGCTTTCCTTGGGTAGTGCAGTGGTTGACATTTTCTTCTTCTTCTTCTTCTTGGTAGAACTCCTCCTCCTCGAAAGCTTGGTCGGTACTATCGTCTATAAATACATACGGAGCACACAATCACCAAACAATACTTAACTAGGCTAAGTAGCATTCTAAGACACACATTTGATGACCTATTATCATCACAAGCATCACAAGTCTAAAGCAATGGTTTCATCCTTTTTATTTTAGAAAAGTAATTTCTACTCATTGAAAATTTAACTAAGATTTAATATTCACCACTTAAAATATGGGATCATGTTGACACATGTCATCACCACATATCCTAACATGTGGGAATGAGAATTAAAGGTTGGATCAATATTACTTTGGTTTAAGTTCATTATTTAATGATTTAAAGTGACTAGAAATGCCTATATAGCATTATTTTGGTACTAGTCCAAAGTCACTGCATGTAAACTTTAATATTATTATAGAGTTAGATAGATATGATGAAATGTGATTTTTGAGAGTTGGAATCAACTCAAAAGCTAACTTGGTTGATTTTATAAAAATGTTGCAAGTTGCAAAAGCTTCTGTTTTGCTATTTTTATTAGGTGAGATCTATAACTCTAATTGAACTAAATCCAATGGGCTTGGATATATCATCTTAATACCTTTCAGGAAAAATTAGTTTCATGCAATTTGGATTTGTCAAACTCCCAGAATTTATTTTTAAACTAGTGGATAGAAACTAGATTTAACTAAAAAGAAAAAAATCCAGATTTGAACGGGTGGGCTAGCACGGGAAAAGACTTGGGCCAGCTGTGGGCCATAGGATTAGAAGGGATATATACGGCTGAGGGTCGTCGTCGATGACGAACAGGTCGCCGGCGAGCTCGAACCCTAGCGGCTCGGTGGGGGTCTGTTAGGGACGTACCAGTGCTCCAGCGACGACGACGAGGCGGGAAAACAAACTGGAAGACGACGGCGAGCTTAGGGACGGTCGAGGCAGCTCCGGGGGTGGTCGCAATCAGCGGCGCCCTTCTCCTCGAGAGGCGGCGGCTTCGGCTCCAATTCCGGCGAGCTGCTGCTCCCCTTGCTCCGGCGAGAGGTGGGTGAGGTTCAGTGAGGTGAGGGGAGTGGAGTGGTGTGGAGAGAAGAGGCTGGGGAGGCCTCCTTGTATAGGCTCGACGGTGAGACCGAGCAGGATGGGTAGGCAACGATGGCGACATGTCTACGGCAGGGTAGAGGCATGGCTGAGGGTGGCGATCGACGGACGGTCCTCTGGCAGTGCTCTGGGAAGTGAATGTGGCCGTAGGGGCGGTGGCATGCGGTCTAGGCGAGGTGGCGCTCTGAGCGGCAGAGGCGGCGATGTCCATGGTGGGCGGTGGCTGTGGTGCGTTGGGCGGCCAGCGGGGGTGTCTAGGGTGTTCCCCAGGTCGTGGCGGAGCGGTGGGCGCGGGCTGCTACCAAGGGGCGGTCTGTGCGCGCGGGGACAGAGCGTGCTCTGTGGGCGGCAACGGCATGGTCGACCAGCTCTGGGCGCGGCGGTTCCTGGCCGCTCCTGTCTCTAGCTCTGGCCTGGGGCTGGTTTGACGGTGGAGGTGGACCACAAGCAACTTGCTAGACATGGTGAGAGAAGCTGGAGACGGCTGCTGCTGCAAGTGCACGGTCGGCCGGCGAGTTGGTGCTCGGCATGGCATGGCAGTGCAGCTAGGAGGTAGGGGGTGTGCTGGTGTGGGTCTGGTTAGGCTGGAGGGGGACAAAGATGATCAAAGCACTTCAAAATTGCTAGACAAAATCAGCCCAAACAGTAATAGTTAGGCCACAATGATCTTGCCAGCAAGGTGTTTGACAAAATGACCGAAAGAGAAAAAGTTTCGAATTTTGATTTCAATTTTTTTGAGTGATCTCCACTAGTGCTAGGTAGTCTCTGGTTGCAAGGGTTTTGAAAGTGGAGCTCAAAAAGATGGGTTTTGAAATAGGGGTGATCTATGCATATGCATTGGATTCAAATTTCAAATGCCATTTAAAATAAGTAAAAGAATGTTTTTAGCAGATCCAAAGGTGGGCCTTGGTACCTCATTATGTGTACTATCAACGGGTACAAAGATCAAGAATTGTTTCTGTTAAGAAATGAGTGCTAGGAACACTCAAAGTAGTGTAGTGGATTAAAATGGCCAAAATGACCATTCCTCCTTTTTAATTCTTTTTGATTTGATTTTCTTTAGGAAAAGTTTAGGAATGATGTAGATGATGTTTAAATCACCTAAGAAACATTTTAGAAGCAAAGGATCACACAATCATGGCAATTCAAAACAACTCCTGTTTTAAATGCACACATATATGAATGCTTTCATTTTAAACTTGCAAAAGTTTTTGTTAACCCCAAATTTGATGATTTAGATCTTGATAAGCTTGGATTGAAGTTTTCGGATGTTACAGCTTCCCAACTTAAGTGATTCTAGAACTTTATTTTATCTTTCTTTGTTTCTGAACTCAGCTTAGGTTTCAAACTTAACTTTATAGTTAAACTTAGAGTTAGCACTTTATATTAGAACTATACTACTTTCTAGTGGTAGTTTATGAGTACTTAAAGACTAGTCATGGCTTTTGTCCCTGGCTATTCCTATGGCCAGACTATGAAGGAAACTACCAAGATGATGGCTAGCAGGATGGCTATGATAACTAGGACTATCTGCCTTCGTCAGCATTACCCGTGCCCCTGAAGATGGACCCCACCGCTACGCTTAATATTTATTCGACTGTACTAAGCTAAGTGGTAGGCTTGTACTGGTCTCTCTATAGGCTTATCTTATTAGGCAAGCTTACTCTAATTCTAAATCCACTTGTCCTAACAAGATTATTATTTGATGTAGTAATACTACTAGCTTTCTCATAGCTTCATAATTACTATCTAAACTCTTGGATTTAAACACTTCTTCTAGCTAACTCCGGAGTGAGTTAACTCCTCTAACATCAAATGGTTTGGTCTCCACTAAGGATCTCATTCCATTGATGATGGCACACTCAACTATATCTAGTTCCTCCTTCTTATTAATTTACTTGAGGTTCTTGGAAGGTCAATACAATAGATCAAAGCTAAAGGTTTACAAGTGCTAGGTCAAGAATTGGTCACTCAATAGTGATGGTCCATTGACACTAGGACTTGGTTAAATAGGAATGTCACGTCTTAATATCATATTAAGGGTATGTGTTGAGTGGTCTTAGCTTGACTTCCCTTTCTACTCTATTTGTAATAAGAGTTAGTGTTTAGAAACTACCATGATTTTCATGGCAGGAATAACTATGGTAAACAAGTGTTTCATGATTTAGTTATAGAGTTTCTTTTACTTAAGTTTTATACTTAACTTGCTATTTTGTGGTAGATAATACCTTGATATCATCTTTAGATTATTAAGTATTCATCATTGAGTTGTGGTATGGAATAGCATGTAATGATCTCTGGAAGATCAAGTACTCCTTATTAAATAGTGTGTTGTGACTTAGTTTTATTACATTTGATCTACCCTTAGATCAAATTATATTTTCCCAAAGATAAGGTTTTAGCAAAGGTCATATATAAACTTATCGCAGTAAACTTGATGATCTACTTCAGTTCCACCTAGTTAAGAGAAGCTTCAATCTCTTTGAAAAGTTTTATTTAAAAGCGCGAAAATTATCCGGATTTTCTATGCATGAATGCAATGCACACATCTGTGTTCAGCTTATTTCTAAGCTCTAATGCTAGGATGTTACAGACTCTCCCCCTTAAAATAAAATTCGTCCCTGATGTTCGTACTCTCTTGTGTTTAGGAATGAGGTATTGACTTCTATTGATCACACCATTTCTCAATCCATTGTGATCATAATTGGGGATAATTGTGATATCCCGTATCCAGATCTTTTTCCTAGAATTTTCTTCATTCCGACAATATCCTATTGTTTCTAATTTACCCTATGGTTTCTGTTACGATAATCCCTTGGATTATGTCCTTACAGTTCTATTTAGAATTGGTTGTGGACACATTTTGTCCATTCCAATCTGGTTTTTCCTATTACACTACAACGATCTATTTTGGAATACTCTCTTTACCCTAAAGGATAACTTACCAACTGTTTCCCCCTTATAACTAGTCTACTTGGGTTAACCAGTTATGTCTACTTTGGTCATTCATCCGGACATACTCTAGAGAGTACTTACAGATGATTTCTTATAACCTTATGAGAATAAGGCTTAATCTCACCATACATTTGTACTTCTTTTCCAACCTTTAGTCAGAGTGTTTATTGTTTACTCTCCCCCTTGGGGTTTCCTAATGGTCTCTAATTTGCATATATAGCATCCATCCACTCGATAGTAAGGATATTGGTCTCCATCTAGCTTATATCTTACCTATGTAAAGTCTCACAAAAGAATCTGCGGTATACCCACACAATTGTGGATCTCCTAAATGGATCTTTCAACACTATTTGTCTTACTTCTAACCTTTTGGACATTTTCTCTTTGGTAAGCCCGATTTCATGAAGCGTCTCTAAAGACGACCTTTAATTGTATACTTCTTTAGATCTAAGTTAACTTAAGACAAGTTTTATACTCTTTAAATTACACAAGATGATCTAATTAGCTAGACCACTAGGATACTAGCTACGGATACCAACTATGGATACCAGCTGCAGATCCTCCTAGGTGTACGAATTACCCTACGGTTTTTGACTTCTTACTGGCATCCTCTCTGATTTTGTGAGAGCAATAATACCACTTTGTTCCAAAACTTCTTCGTTGCTCTCTTTCATGTTACTTCCATGATTTTGGGACAACTACTTTATTAGCTTCTGAGCAACATCACCTATCTTAAGTGAACTTAAGTTCATTCCTTCATGTTGCTCCACCCCTTTTCTACATTAATAATCCTTCTTGTTGCCAGCTCACAATGAGTTGGGATTGATGCATCCTTTTAATATAGTGTTGATACACCTTCTATTTAGCTTCCTTCTTCTTGCACGTCTTCAACTTGATCTTTAGAACTCGTCACTCCCTTACACGAATTCCCTTATATATCTACATCCATAACATCAAGTAATAAGTTTATGGTGCAACATGCATTTGCACATCAAGTCAAACTTCATGCACAGATCTAGTCAATCAAGAAGATCCAAGAAAAACCAAAAATCCAAATGTGGAACATATAACACACATCATTCTAAGCCCAGAATATAGTTGTGAGTATAGTACCTCTAGAATTCAGGCTTAGCTGTGTAGTATATGACACCTCCTATTATAGTTTTACCTCATGATACTTAGCACTGAGGGTTTAAACTACTCTTTGTCTCATTATTTTACCCAAACTGCCCAATTGCAACATGATAATTTTGAGCAAAGTGGTCTCACTTTGGTTTTCACTAACCTCTTACCTTTCTTTCGGGACTACTAAACACTACCAACCTTTCATTCTATCATAAACTATTCTCACATGATCTCTCAAACTACTAACAATAATGTAGTTACTACCTTAATCCAAAAATTATCATCATATTATGACACCTATGTCTTCTATTATAGACCTACACTATTCTTTACTTACTATTATTACAAGGTTATTTACTAAGTACTTGTCCTAATTACAGACTTAGCATGGTCTCAGAGCTATCCTCACCACGAACTTGTTAATATGTACCTAATCATCATGATTAAAGAGCTAATCTCAACATGACGACTCTTCTTCTTAGCTTACTATTAATGATTGTTAACAAAATTCTACTCCATCACATGAAATTCTCAAGTGAATGCCACATGATTTACTTCCAATTGTATCTATACATACTCTGATGGTCTACCCTGTATGGTATAATACTATCAACTAGTGGTAAATTCTACTACTTCACAGGGGTTCTAAATGTAGACTCCATTACTAATACTACTCCACATGATATCCTAATCCTAGTCCTAATCTTCTTTGATATTTTATCTTACTGAAGATATCTTATAGGTGTTATACCTATTTAGAGCTACACTAAAATGAAATTTCTCTAGAGAATACATATAACTAATCCTTAAGTAAGATGATAAAAACATCCAACTTAAGTGTGACAAGATTATCCTCAAGTGGATATCCATCACAAGTCTTGGTTTAGATAAAATGGCTCCTATAGTCACTATCCAACCTACAGATCTTCCTAAAAGGGTTTTAATCCTAAGGTCAAACCATATGCTGTGATACCAGCTGCGGTGACCTAGCATACCACTGCATGATGTAGTACACTATAGTCGTTGACATAACACCAATGAAACACCGTTCACTAGTATTACATCCCTCAGAGTGGTACAACAGAAACACAACGGGTCCAAGACATGACTATAGATTACAACTCGACTCTTTATAAAAGATCTAGAGAACACTCTAGGTTAAAGGGAGAGAAAGTAACTTCTTACAAAGAAGATCCAGAAATAATAACTCAGAACTATCTAGTAACTACGACTACTATCTAAACTATCTAGCTTGCCATTGCTGCTATTGCAATGCTCTAAAGAAGTAGGTTTTATGGCTAGAGAATCTACTCCTATCTACGTAAGAACTCTGTCTTCACTTTGGTTGATGTATATGTTGACTTCATTGATGCTATTGAAGAACTTGAGCGGTCGATGATGGTTTCTTGAGCAGAAATTGATGTTGACATTGTCTTCACTAGCTTAGAACCTAGCAAGGGTTAAGAAGGTACAGTTGAGTACGAGCGTACTCAGCAAGTTCACTAAAAAGGAGTGTATGATGCACTATCTCTACAGCCACAGACTATAGGTCGTAGGCAATGCAGGTTTTCGTAAACATTTCTTCAAAGGTTGCTTTTATTCTGAAAACTATGTCCGACAGCCTTCACAGGTTGACCAAAACCTTCGTGGGGTTCCTTTCTTGCCGCGTTCGTAGCTCCTTCCCAGAACAGGGAGTAACATGTCACAATTCTTACACTCTGCAGAGGTGCGTCACTTTTCCCACAAGAGACCTTAAGCTTTGTTGCACAGCCGAGAGTATGTCCCCGTTCAAACTTCCATGGTTTGAGGCCCAACTTAAGATCCAAGCCAATCGCTACCCTCTCCGTGACCCCATATGTCTACATGATCCTCCGAGGCTGACTACACCTCCGTTAAGCCCCCATTTTGGGCAAGGTGCAACCCTGGTGAGCTCCCGAAGACTCTATGAGTTGGTGATGCCCCTGGCAAGCTCCATAAAGGTCTGACATTACCTCCGGCAGCCACTCATAGATAATGTAGATACCAAAATCATGGGGCCTAAGGGTGCCCACCCATATGCTGGATCCACACAAGGAATCACAGCGTCACGATAAGGTTATCTTGCCTCCATATGAAAGGAAGAAGATAGAGCTGACTTCTCTATCCCATTCCAAATCGCATGGTTGACGCGTAATATACGGCGCTAGAATCACTGGCAACATTGGTTGTTAAGACCTAGATGATACATTACTGTACAATGGCGTTTCCATTGCCAGTTATGATAGATTAGCTGATCACCCTGGATCAGTAACCAATATTTCCAGTTAATTGTGAAAATAGTGTTTTCAACCTTTTTGAAATGCAGGTGATGACAAGGTTGAGTTACAAGCATAGAAAATAATGAAAGGACATGCGCAAGTTGTGAACTTGCCTTTTGTGATTGCAAGATTATGCACTAACGGTCTTCAAGACAATAGAAGATCCAAATTCTGTAAATAACATCATTGGTCCGGTAAGGACTAATGTTTAAATAAGCAAGATGCAACAATGCATAGGTAATGTAATGCAATTTGATAACGCAAATCCTTGGAATAGTCGTATCTGATCTAGAGTTTGGAGTTTGTGATGAATTCTTTGGAATGTGTTGCACTTTTATACCAGTTTCACACTTGTGCTTGTTATTAAGAGTTGTGAGAATGTGTGAAACAATAAGTAAATACAACAAGTAGTATACAATACTAAAGCATTCAAATGGATCATGGGATCTAAAATATTTCTTAAACAAGATTAAGATTTAATTAGAGCTTTTAGAGAAGTGTTCAAGGATTACTTTTAATGTTTCTTAAAAGAATAACCTTTGAGGAAAATATTAGTTTACAAAGTAAAAAAGTATTTAAACTTAGGGCTAACACTTTGAGGTTTTATTATTAGCTAAGATTATTAAAGAGGAAAACATTACTACATTAAACAATCATAGCATAAGTGTATGCATTTACCTTTCTATCTTAAAAATGAATGGTTATACTTAATAAGTAAATAATAAGTATTACTTCAATTACTTTGGAATTTGGTTTAAATGTTTGAGTGGTTTTCTCAAAGTGTGAAAGAATTAGTAAATAAGAGTTTGGTGATTTTGTAAGTGCATAGTATTCTTGTGATAAACAATATACCATTTTAGTTGATTTTATAATTAGAAAAAAAATCTTTTAGGAAAACTAAAATATCCTTAATTTGAGATGATAGTTTTAGTAGATATATTTTAGAATGGTTTGACCTATTTTAACTGCAATTAAACATTAATTGACTTGCTATTACATTTGAAGACTTTAAACAAATAATGGTAAAGACAATAGTAAATATTTATATATTTTTAAGGAATTTAAATAAAAGAAAAGGGTTTAAACTAATTTTATTAAACCTTTACCTTTTATTTTACTTCAAAAGTGATAGTTGATATTTTTAGTGTGTAGATTTCATTTTTTGATCATTTTGGTATATTATAAGTATTTTTGTGATTTTTAAATACTAAGGTATGATTTTTACAAATTTTATCACTTTATAAACACTTAATAAATAATAAATATTAGTTAAGTGATAGAAAAAGGTATAAAATAAATTTATAATTCCTTATTTTGTTTTTCTAAGATTTTTTATGTATTACATATTATTGTTATGAATTTTAAATAATAGAATATATTTATTAAGATTTATTCCTAATAGATTATTTACTAATAAATACTAATGATTTTATTTAAGTTGGACAATAAAATATTATAATAGGTTTATATTATATATATTATTTTTCTAAACATTTTGATATATTATATATATTTCTGAATTATAAAACAAAAGATATTGAATTCACAATATTGATTATATTTTCTGAAATTAAAACAAATACTATAAAATCCTTTTTTGCACTAATTGTACACCTAGCTATAGTCGCTGACAGTGGGGTTGGTGAAGGCAGGCGCGGCCGGAATCAATGGAATCGACGATGATTGGCGTCGAGGCAGAGGTAGCAATCTCAGCGCCTGGGCTTCCTCGGCTTGCGTAGATGGGGGCAATCGATCGAGGAGAGCACGTCGATCCCCACCATGGTCTTAGCTGGCCTAGGCGAGCACGGAATCGACGACACCAACTCACCTCCGAGCTAGGGTTTCCGGTGGGGAAAAGGGATTGGCTCTAGAGGGCGAGAGAGAGGATAAGATCAGTATGGACAGAGAGAGGAGAGCACAGCCGATCTTATCAACGAGGTCTGGGGCATCGGCGAGCATCACATCGGTCCAATTTTGCTGACGATGTTGATCGGCATCGGGCGACGGTGAAGCCTCCAGAGAGCTTCTTGTGACGCGAGGTGGAAGACGACGAAAGGGTATGTGCCAAGTGGGCCGATTCTGGGCTGAAGCTGAGTGATTAAGCAGTGACGGCTGTCGCTCGTGGGCGACGGTTAGCATAAGGAAATGGGCCGTGGGCCGAACTTGCTGTGCTGCTCCTATTCCTTTTCCTTTTTAATTGCATTTTCTGTTTTTTCTTCTTTTACATAACCTTTTTTAAATTTGAATTTCTTTAGGAATTTAAATATCCAGAATTTTTGTAAGACATGGATATTATGATAGAGGTTGATTATAACCAATTTCTCTACATTACTTGTTGTGCATTAAAATATGTTCACTATATTAAATGCCCTTTTCATTTAAGAAATATTAATAAGGAGTGGGGTTTTAGGAATTGGTTCTTATAAATAAGTTTTCATAGAAATGATTCTTGTTTCACTTGAAAATCTTAATGGTACCGATTTGAGATGTTTATCCATGTATATAGAATCTTGTTCCTTCTTAACTTCATAAGGTATTAATCTTTGTGGTTCAGAATATGAGGATTTGGTTTTCATGGTCCTCCATATTTGGTGATTTTCCAGATCCAATTCTACTTGATTTGTAGAGTTTAGAATTACCACATAACACTTTTGGTTAGGTTGTTATGAATCAACAACAATCGTGGATAGAGAAATACTAAGTTTTATACAAATATAGATATATGGGTTTTGAGAGGATTTAATACTCATATTCAATTATTGATATGTAAGAATATGAAGGCTAAGACATATTGCTATCATGTTTTGTAAACTTAAATAACATCTCAACTTAAAGTGAGTTATTAAGGTTGCTTTCATAATATAATTTTAATGATCCTATGAGGCTAAGTTTCTATTAGGGTTTAAGATAATAAAGCAAATAAGGTTTGCATCCATAAACACTCACCTGATATTCTCCTTATCTCTTAGACATTTCATTTGACTAAGAGCTACTATCCATTGGCTGCCTAAAACTAGGAATTGGTTTAACTACCTTCTTTATTCTAGGGTCTTAAATAACTACCATTGATGCACCTATCAATGTAGCTACTGCTAACTCCATCTATTAACTTCCTTAACTCATCTTGCAACTATATACAAGGCTTACAAGATTACAATCCTCACTGTAGATAACAAGGGATATCAATCTTCTAGAAGAGATATGGTATTACTCTCCATAATACAAGTTTGTTCTTGTATTACCTTGGTTAAACTATTATACTTCCAACTACTCCTTCACCTTATGTTATACCTTTCATTATACTCTAACTTGACTTTTCAGGATCAAGCTAGATGATTCATCTTACTAGGGCTTTACCTAATTTGGTATACTCACCTCACTTCTTCATTATCTAGGCATCTATTCTCAAGTGACTTGAGAATCATGACCACCAACCCTTGACCAAACAGAGCTTAGGCTCATACTTGTCTGATCAAGATCTATACTAAGCTAAGTAGTGGGATTGTACTGGTCTCTCTATAGGCTTATCTTATTAGGCAAGATTACTCTAAATCTATATCCACTTGTCCTAACAAGATTATTATTTGATGTAGTAATACTACTAGCTTTCTCATATCTTCATAATTACTATCTAAACTCTTGGATTTAAACACTTCTTCTAGCTAACTCAGGAGTGAGTTACTCCTCCAACATCAAATGGTTTGGTCTCCACTAAGTATCTCATTCCATTGATGATGGCACACATAACTATATCTAGTTCCTCCTTCTTATTAATTTACTTGAGGTTCTTGGAAGGTCAATACAATAGATCAAAGCTAAAGGTTAGCAAGTGCTAGGTCAAGAATTGGTCACTCAATAGTGATGATCCATTGACACTAGGACTTGGTTAAATAGGAATGGCACCTCTTAATATCATTATAAAGGTATGTGTTGAATGGTCTTAGCTTGACTTCCCTTTCTACTCTATTTGTAATAAGAGTTAGTGTTTAGAAACTACCATGATTTTCATGGTAGGAATAACTATGGTAAACAAGTGTTTCAAGATTTAGTTATAGAGTTTCTTTTACTTATGTTATATACTTAACTTGCTATTCCAAATTTGTGGTAGATAATACCTTGATATCATCTTTAGATTATTAAGTATTCATCCTTGAGTTGTGGTATGGAATACCATGTAATGATCTCTGGAAGATCAAGTACTCCTTATTAAATAGTGTGCTGTGACTTAGTTTTATTACATTTGATCTGACCTTAGATCAAAGTATATTACCAATATTGAAACTTATCGCAGTCAACGTGATGATCTACTCTAGTTCCACCAAGTTAAGAGAAGCTTCAATCTCTTTGACAAGTTTTATTTAAAAGCGTGAAAATTATCTGGATTTTCTAGGCATGAATGCAATGCACACATCTGTGTTCAGCTTATTTCTAAGCTCTAATGCTGGGATGTTACATCAGATTTGGGTAAAAGTGTTTTATCTAATGAAGGAATCCATGGTTTGGAATGCGGATTTGATCTGCACAAGGACCACCGGCTTTGCCTTGTCGTAGCACATAGATTTCGTTGCGAGGTTCACAACTATAACAACCCAAGTTTGTAGTATATGTAATTATTACTTAAGAGCATAAGCATGCATGAATCTTTTGCATTCTTGTTGTGTTTTGGAGACAAGAGGGGATCAAAACCCTAATCTCTAAATTGTTTTTCGTCTAAATTCTATCCCATTTTCAAATGGTTTTGATTTGGTAAAATGGATCCACATGTGGACCGTACTGTTTAAATGTTCAAAAGGTTTATAAAAGGTTTCTGAAACTTTGCCTCATTCAAATCTGTTCAAAATATTTTGATTTAATAAAATATAAGGAGGGTTTGGAAAGAAAGTAAATAGAAAAGTTTTTCTAGAAAAAGAAATGAGCAGAGAGGGAAAAAGGCCGCAACCCAGCAACCAGCCCACCTCTCCTTTCTTTCCGTGGACCAGCCGGCCCAACACCGATGGCCCGGTACCGCTTCACTCCTTTCTTCTTCATCACCAGAAGGACAACAGTGAGCGAAGCAGCTCGGTGTCACCGGCAAGGAAGTCCCTGCGTCGCCATGATGACCGCCACAAGGATATTCGCGCTACCGACGCCATTGCTGCCTATAAGACCCCTTTCCGCTGCTAGGACGAACCCTATCCTCTCCTTTCTTCCATTTCTCCCCTCCGCCGAACCCTAGCTCGCCGGAGCCTCGGGTCGTCATCGTCCTTGCTGTTCCTGGCCACCCCAGCTCCATCTGAGGCCACCGCTGGCTCCGCTGTGGTCGACTGGTTTGTCCTAGCCACCTCACGTCCACGCAAGCGTCCCTGATCGATCGAATCGAAGCTTCCCTCCGCCGCCAGTCGCAATTGATCCCCACCATTCAAGAGCTCGCCTCGCCATCAAGCCCTACACGCTCCTAGTGAGCTTCTCATCCGAGTAGTGCTCTCCGTTTCACCGCTATCCCTCTGTAGCACCCTCCCCGCGTAAGCCCGACCCCGCCGCCGTAGTACCTCGCCGCCGGCCACGCTCTAGCGACCAAAACCGGGCAGGGCTACAGTTGGCTTGCTCGCCATCTTCACGTGGTTCCAGCGCGCCCAACAGCGCATCCAAGGGCGCCCTGGTTCGCCGCCGGCGACCACCATCTGGTGGCTCCGCCGTGGGTGACGTGTCGCCTACGTGTCCACCACGTGGCCCTGACGTGGCCACAACGTGGCAGTGACGTGGCCAGCGCCACAATGATGTCATAGTGACGCCACGCTGACGGAATAATTCCTTTTTATTTCCTTTTTCTATTTAAATCTTTTATGACAGGTGGGTCCCACTTGTCAGATATTTAATAATTTCATAAATGATTATAATTTGGGAATTTGAGTTAAATCTTTGGAAATTTATAATTAATTCATTTTAAATCAGAAAAATGTGTATAATATATCAAAATGTTCAGAAAAATGAGATCTACACTTTAAAAATATAACCATGCATTTTTGATCAACCTAAATCCTAGATAGTTAGAGGAACATCGAAACCCCTCCTAATTGCATATGGGATCGATGGAATGCCAAGCCCTCGGCACTCCGAACCCATTTAAATCGATGCTAATCCTAGGGTTGCCATGATAACTTTAATTTGCCATATCATTCAAATGCTTGCGCATTTTATGGTTCAAGATATTGATTATTGCCCTTCTTTCTGGTATTGCTTCTTCGCGATAGGATCCGAGCACGAGACCAAAGTCAACGACACCGAAGATCCTTATCTGTCTACTGAAGGACAAGGCAAGTGTAGCCTCTCATTATGAACCTATGTTTTACAAAGTATATACTTTCTCGCTATATTGCACATGATTCCCATGTGGTATTTTGTCAGTAGATAGAGTTACCTATCTGCTGCATAGTTTCCCTGTTGTAGCCTTATATACTTGATCAGCAGCTCCTAGCATACCTAGGTCTGGCATGTGAGCGTTGCTAGAGCTTCTTCAATGGTCAAGCTTAGCCATGCTTAGTAGTTACGCCTGATCCATCCTGATGATGATGAATCGGAGATGCCAAAGAATCTAGAAAGGTAGGAGATGGAGACATGATCGGAGGTGACAGATAATCATGCTAAGGCTTGTATGGGAGGCCACATTGGGTGTGGTTTTTGTAGTCCTATGCTCATCACCACTTGGAACCGAGTTCTTTCCTTTGGAACCGAGATGAGCGTATAGCCACACGGGGCCTGGAAAACCCCTCGACTAACTAACTTGCAAAATAGATTCCATGAGTCACATAGTTCGGGCTTTCCATTTGGCATACGCATTGAAAATGTTTTCGAAAGAGGAGGTGAAGGAGGTGCATTCATACAAGTAGGTAAGTGTGGCCGTGGTTGGGGAGGCGGTTCCTCTGGGTAAACCAACCTCGCCTCACATCTCTAGGGACTGGCTTCGGGATTTGACCCGTTACAGCGGATACCTCCTTAGGGCGTGACTCATGGTCTCAGCGACAGCAAGGTAAAGGTCGTGGTTAACCACCCTTTGCCGGCCTTCCAAGGAAGAGGGCTAATAATATTTGGCATTAAGAGTCGGCTGGTACGTGTGGGTAAAGTTGTACACCCCTGCAAGGTTAAATCTTTTCGAAAAGTCGTGTTTGTGGTTATGAACGCTTGGTGACCAAATTCTAAGATCATAGATAACCTTAACTAAAAGTAAAACGTCTTGATCCACGTGTGCTTAAGGATGCTTCCTCGGGGGTTCGAGGGTGTGATCCTAGATGAGGAGTTCAGATGTACTTCGTTAACAAGTTCATATGTTCAAGATGGAGTCGTCGCTCTCTTACCCTGTTTTGAAAGTATTTTGTGTAGTCGAGCCTCTACTCTCTCTTGTTTACAAACAAAGTTGGCTTTACGCAAAGAAAATCCAGAGAAAGCTTTTCTAGCCAGAGCATGTAGATACTAGGTTATCTAAGTCTTGCGGAGTACATTCTCGTACTTATCCCTGCGCCCTTGTTGTTTTTCTTCAGATGATCTAGTCGCGACTAAAGGTGGCTTCTACGTTGACATCGACGAGTAGTTGGGGGTCCCAGGTAGCAGCCTGAGGGCTATGGGTTGGACGTCGCTTATGTTTATGGCCTCTTAGGCCCTTTGTTAAGTTTGTTGTGTAGATCAACATAATTTGCTTTCGCTGTTTGGTGTAATGATGGGTCTGCCACCCCTGGTTTGTAATAATCTGATATCGTACTCTACTAAGAGTTTGAACTTATGCTGTTGAATCCCTGTGTTTGGTGATGCTACTGAATCATATACTGTGAGTCTCTGAGGTTGGAGTTAAGTTTATCTCGGAGGAAAATCCTAGGTTTGTTTAACCCTAACCCCGGGGGTGTTATAGGTTTTGGTATCAGAGCAGGACTGCTTGTAGGAAACCCTAGTATTGGTTGATGTTGAGTCTAGAAGTTGATAAAAATATTTAAAGGTTGAAAACTATTGGTAAAAACTCTGACTAGGACTCTTTTACTCCTTTCTTGGTGTGATTCTACTACTAGAATTTTCTTGTCCTATTTGGTTTGAAAAGGTTTTCATTCCTTACCTCTAATCTCAAACGTTTAGGATAGTGTCTTCGGGGTTGTTTTTCTAAGTACTCCGTAACTGGTTGCTATTCTCAGAGTTATCAAGATATCTCAGTTCTGCTTGATGCATAACATCTTAGCACTCCATTGTTATGGTTTGTAAGTCAGCTGGTTAGTATATACGTTAGTATGCTTTGATACTACCATGCTTGATGAGATGACATGTTTTACATCCAGCATCTTTTGTCTTCGAAATCCTTGGCTAACGCCGTCTGTTCTTACAGGATGGGTGACACTTCTCGAGCTCGCACCCGTGCTCAAGCTCATGGGTCTAGGAATGAGGATGATCCTTCTAATCTTCCTCCACTACCATCAATGGTTCAACTCATGGCTATGTATGAGACCAACCGTGATGAAAACATGAGGCTCCTTGAAAGGATTGAGCGCAATACCCAATGCCCAAACAACCAAGTCAGTATCTAGGATTTCATACGTCTCACTCCACCAGTCTACAGCTATTCCACTAAGCCACTTGATGCAGACTACTGGCTTCGCACCATGGAGCACAAACTTCATGTTGGTCATGTTCCTGAAGCTGATTGGGTAACCTTTGCTATCTACCATCTGGAGGGAGTAGCTAGCTCCTGGTAGGAAAATTTCTTGGCACTACAAGCTGCTCAGCATGTCATTACTTGGCAAGAATCCACTGAAGGATTCTGAGCCTATCATATTTCGGAGGGTCTAATGGATGAAAAGAGGGAGTTCCTTAAGCCGAAGCAAGGCACTGGTTTTGTGTATGATTACCAGTGCAACTTCAAGCGTCTTACATGTTATGCTCCTGAAGAAGTTTCCACTGATGCTAAGAAGCAAGCCCTGTTCCGCAAGGGACTGGACCCTGATGTTCATCGTGATCTTCATCTGATGGATTTTGGGAATCTGCAAACTCTTGTGAACAATGCAATGAAAGCCGAGCGTGGAAAGGTGGAGTATGAGGAAACTCGTAAGCGTTCTTATGAAGAATCCAACAAGGCTGGTTTAAGCAATAAGAAGCACTGTGTCTTTGTCCCTTATAGTGTTGTGCCACCTGCTTCTTATACCCAAAGGTCTCCTGGATATGCTCCTTACCCGAATGTTCCTCCAAGCAATGTTGGTGGGTCAAACTATCACCATTATAATGGTACTTCAGGGGAACATACTTGCTTCACCTTCTATCAGCCCGGACATTTTGCAAGGGAGTGTCCTCAAAAGGTTACTACCGAGGTAGCTCCACCACCACAAAAGTATGCCAAGCCCCAAGCTGTTGGAAGTTGTCGTCTGACCCATATCTCGGCTGAAGAGGCTCAGGAAGATCCAAGCGTCGTTATGGGTACGCTTCGTATCAATCACATTCTAGCTGAAGTTTTGTTTTATTCTGAAGCATCGCATTCATTCATGTCACAAGATTTTGCTAAATTGCATGGGATAAGTTTTGAGGGGTTGTCTAAACCTCCACTAGTTCAGTCTGCTGGTTCTAGTTGGCGTACCACCATGGTTAGTCATGGGAACCTAATCAATGTTGCCTCCCAGTTGTTCCCCACTTCTCTTATTGCCCTCAAGTCAACTGATATTGACGTCATTTTGGGCATGGACTGGTTGTCCCAATATCAAGCGGTGATTGACTGTGCAACCAAGTCTGTGACTCTGACTAGTCCTTCTGGCATAACAATCACTTATTGGACCATAGGGTCACTATCTCCTTCAGCCGTTTCTATTCCTCAAGCGGAGTTGTATGCTCTCGAAGTTCAACCTCCGTTAGAGATTCAAGATGTTTCTGTGTTATGTGAATTCCCGGATGTCTTTCCTGAAGAGTTGCCTGGCATGCCACCTGATCGAAGTGTGGAGTTTGTCATAGAGTTAGTCCCTGGAACTGCACCTATTTCCAAGAGACCCTACAGTATGCCCTCTCATGATCTAATAGAGTTGAAGAAGCAATAAGAGGAGTTGGAGGTAAAAGGCCACATCCAACCTAGCACCTCTTCTTGGGGATGTCCTACAATCTTTGTTAAGAAGCGGGATACCAATATACCGTGACTGGTTGAGGATTATTGCCCTCTCAATGCTGTGACTGTCAAGAACAAGCATCATCTCCCTAGGATCAACGATCTTTTCGATCAGTTAAGTGGTGCCACCATCTTTTCCAAAATGGATTTGAGATCAGGGTATCACCAAATCAAGATCCGAAAGGAAGACATTCCAAAGATACTTTCACCACTCGTTATGGTCTTTACGAGTACAATGTCATGTCCTTTGGTCTTACCAATGCTCTAGCCACTTTTATGCGGCTTATGAACTCTGCCTTCATGGAGTATCTCGACAAGTTCATTGTGGTCTACATCGACAATATTCTGGTCTATTCCAAGACTGAAGAAGAACACACTGAACATATGCGTTTGGTGTTGAAAAAGCTTCGAGAACATCGTCTCTACGCCAAGTTCTCCAAATGTGAGTTTTGGTTACAAGAAGTCATATTCCTTGGTCATGTTGTTTCCGCTGAAGGGGTTGCTATTATTCCAGACAAGGTTCAATCCATTCTTGACTAGGAATCCCCTAAATCCGTTAAGGATGTTCGAAGTTTCCTTTGGTTGACGGGATACTACCGTCGATTCATCAAGAACTTTTCCAAGATTGCCAAGCCAATGACTGATCTTCTTAAGAAGGATAAGAAGTTTGAATGGTCTGATAAGGCTGAAGAAAGCTTCCAGGTTTTGAAAACCAAGCTAACTACTGCTCCGGTGCTAGTTCTTCCAGACACCAGTAAAGATT
The DNA here is from genome assembly GCA_910589775.1 of Avena eriantha. Lineage (NCBI taxonomy): Eukaryota > Viridiplantae > Streptophyta > Magnoliopsida > Poales > Poaceae > Avena > Avena eriantha. The sequence continues at coordinate 155,013,510 of OU342745.1, forward strand.
TTGTCATCTTCTGTGATGCCTCGCACCAAGGTCTCGAGTGTGTGTTGATGAAAGATGGTCATGTGGTAGCTTATGCCTCCCGACAGCTGAAACCACATGAGAACAACTATCCAACTCATGATCTCGAGCTTGCAGCTGTTGTTCATGCTCTTAAGCAATGGCGGCATTACCTCATTGGTAGTCGTTGTGAGTTATACTTGGATCATCAGAGTCTGAAGTATATTTTTACACAACCTAATCTAAATATCAGGAAAAGAAGATGGTTAGAACTCATCAAAGATTATGATTTGGGTCTCAACTATCAACCCGGCAAAGCCAATGTCATTGTTGATGTGCTAAGTCGGAAGTCTTACTGCAACAATCTGCTAATCAAACAATCTCAACCTTCTCTTCATGAGGAATTTTCTCGACTGAATCTTGAAGTTGCTCCTCGTGGATTCCTTTGTACTCTTGAGGTGAAATCTTCTATAGAGGATGAAATCAAGCTTGCTCAAAAGAATGATTCTGAAGTTGCTGAGATCAAAGAGAACATTGCGAAGGGAGTTGCAAAATGTTTCTCCACTGATGATCAAGGATTTGTCTACTTCGGTAACCGTCTGGTAGTGCCAAAGAGAACAAAGTTGAGGGGTTTAATTCTTAAATAGGCTCATTAATCACCTCTCTCCATTCACCCTAGAGGTACCAAGATGTATTGGGATCTCCGTCAAAGATTCTGGTGGTCTAGTATGAAGAAAGATATCGCTCGTTTTGTTGCTGAATGTGATGTTTTTCACCGCGTCAAGGCTGAACACCAAAGACCCGCTGGTCTCCTACAACCGCACCGTATTCCTGAGTGGAAATGGGATGAAGTTGGTATGGATTTTATCACTGGATTTCCCAAGCCTCCAAAGGGAAATGATGCCATATGGGTAATTGTCGACTATTTGTCAAAGGTTGCTCACTTCCTACCTGTCCGTGAGAGCATTACTGCTAATCAGTTGGCTGAATTATATATCTCTCGGATAGTGGTCCTTCATGGAGTTCCGGAGAAAATTGTCTCCGATTGAGGGAGTCTGTTCACTTCAAGGTTTTGGTCAAGTTTCCAACAAGCTATGGGAACTCACTTATCCTTCAACACAACTTATCATCCTAGTAGTGGTGGTCAAACTGAAAGGGTGAATCAAATCCTTGAAGACATGCTTAGAGCATGTCATATGTTTTGGTAAGAACTGGGAGAAATGCATACCTTTTGCTGAATTATCCTACAACAACAGTTATCAGTCTAGTATATGCATGGCACCTTTCCAGTTCTTATACGGAAGAACATGTCGTACTCCTCTGAATTGGTCTGATACCGGCAAAAGAAAGTTCTTTGGACCAGATATGATCAAAGAATCAGAAGCTCAAGTTCATATTATACGAGATCATTTGAAAACTGCTCAGTCTCGTCAAAAGAACTATCATGATCGTCACCATCAACATGTTGAATATGAAGTTGGTGATCAAGCTTATCTTCGAGTCACTCCGTTAAAGGGTGTCCATCGTTTCGGTATCAAGGGCAAACTGGCCCCTCGTTATGTTGGTCCTTTGCGTGTTCTTTCCAAGTGTGGTAAGCTCGCATATCAATTGGAGCTTCCTGCAAACTTCCCTGAGGTGCATGATGTCTTCCATGTGTATCAACTCAAGCGTTGCTTCAAAGACCCTGTTCGTGGTGTTGATCACCAAACACTTGACCTTCAAGAGGATCTGACTTATTGAGAGTATCCTGTTTGTATCCTTCATGAAGTCAAGCGCAAGACTCGTTGTCAAAGCATCAAGTTTCTGAAAGTTTAGTGGTCTCATCACTCTGAGGATGAAGCAGCCAGGGAACGAGAAGATCGTCTTCGATTAGAGTACCCTGCCTTCTTTTCTAAAACTTAGGAATCTCGGGACGAGATTCTTGTAAGGTGGGTAGAGCTGTAACAACCCAAGTTTGTAGTATATGTAATTATTACTTAAGAGCATAAGAATGCATGAATATTTTGCATTCTTGTTGTGTTTTGGAGACAAGAGGGGATACAAACCCTAATATCTAAATTGTTTTCCTTCTAAATTCCATCCCATTTTTCAAATGGTTTTGATTTGGTAAAATGGATCCACATGTGGACCCTACTGATTAAATGTTCAAATGGTTTATAAAAGGTTTCTGAAACTTTGCCTCATTCAAATCTGTTCAAAATATTTCGATTTGAGAAAATATAAGGAGGGTTTGGAAAGAAAGTAAATATAAAAGTTTTTCTAGAAAAAAAATGATCAGAGAGGGAAAAAGGCCATAGCCCAGCAACCAGCCCACCTCTCCTTTCTTTCTGTGGCCCAGCCGGCCCAACACCCACGGCCCGGTACCGTTTCACTCTTTTCTCCTTTCTTCTTCGTTGCCAGAAGGACGACATCGAGGGAAGCAGCTCGGTGTCGTCGGTGAGGTCGTCCCTGCGTCGCCGTGATGACCACCACGAGGAGATTCACGCTATCGATGCCGCTGCTTCCTATAAGACCCCTTTCCGCTGCCAGGAAGAACCCTATCCTCTCCTTTCTTCCATTTCTCCCCTCCGCCGAACCCTAGCTCGCCGGAGCCTCGGGTCGTCATCGTCCTCGCCGTTCCTGGCCACCCCAGCTCCATCTGAGGTCACTGCTGGCTCCGCCATGGTCGACTGGTTCATCCTAGACACCTCACGTCCACGCGAGCGTCCCTGATCGATCGAATTGAAGCTTCCCTCCGCCGCCAATCGCCGTCCATCCCCACCGTTCCAGAGCTCGCCTGACCTCGCCGTCAAGCCCTACACGCTCCTGGTGAGCTTCTCGTCCGAGCAGTGATCTCCGTTTTGCTGCTAGCCCTCTGTAGCGCCCTCCCTGCGTAAGCCCTACCCCACCGCCATAGTAGCTTGCTGCCGGCCACGCTCCAGCGACCAAAACCGGGCGGGGCTAGTGCTGGCTTACTCACCGTCTTCATGCGGTTCCAGCGCACCCATTCGCGCGTCTAGGGGCGCCCTAGGTTTGCCGCCGACGACCACCGTCTGGTGGCTCCGCCATGGGTGACGTGTCGCCTACATGTCCACCACGTGGCCCTGACGTGGCCACAACGTGGCAGTGACGTCGCCAACGCCACAGTGACGTCATAGTGATGTCACGCTGACGCAATAATTCCTTTTTATGTTCTATTTTTATTTAAATCTTTTATGACAGGTGAGTCCCACTTGTGAGATATTTAATAATTTCAGAAATGATTATAATTTGGGAATTTGAGTTAAATCTTTGGAAATTCATAATTAATTCATTTTAAATTAGAAAAATGTGTATAATATATCAAAATGTTCAGAAAGATGAGATCTACACTTTAAAAATATAACCATGCATTGTTGATCAACATAAACCCTAGCTAGTTAGAGGAACATCGAAACCCCCCCTAATTACATATGGGATCGATGGAATGCCAAGCCCTCGGCACTCCAAACCCATTTAAATCGATGCTAATCCTAGGGTTGCCATGATAACTTTAATCTGCCATATCATTCATGTGCTTGCGCATCGCATGGTTCAATATATTGATTTTTGCCCTTCTTTTCGGTATTGCTTCTTCGCGATAGGATCCGAGCACGAGACCGAAGTCAACGACACCGAAGATCGTTATATGTCTACTGAAGGACAAGGCAAGCGTAGCCTCTCATTCTGAACCTATGTTTTACAAAGTATCTACTTTCTCGCTATATTGCACATGATTCCCATGTGGTCTTTTGTCAGTAGATAGAGTTACCTATCTGCTGCATAGTTTCCCTGTTGTAGCCTTATATACCTGATCAGCAGCTCCTAGCATACCTAGGTCTGGCATATGAGCGTTGCTAGAGATTCTTTGATGGTCAAGCTTAGCCATGCTTAGTAATTACGCCTGATCCATCCCAATGATGATGAATCAGAGATGCCAAAGAATCTAGAAAGGTAGGAGACGGAGACAAGATCAGAGGTGTCAGATAATCATGCTAAGGCTTGTATGGGAGGCAACGTTGGGTGTGGTTTTTATAGTGCTATGCTCGCCACCACTAGGAACCGAGTTCTTGCCTCTGGAACCGAGACGAGCGTACAGCCACACGGGGCCTGGAAAACCCCTCGACTAACTAACTTGCCTAGTAGATTCCATGAGTCACATAGTTCGGGCTTTCCATTTGGCATACGCATTGAAAATGTTTTCGAAAGAGGAGTTGAAGGAGGTGCATTCATATAGGTAGGTAAGCGTGGCCAGGGTTGGAGAGGAGGTTCCTCTGGGTAAACCAACCTCGCCTCACATCTCTAGGGACCGACTTCGGGATTTGACCCATTACGGCGGAATCCTCCTTAGGGCATGACTCATGGTCTCGGCGATAGCAAGGTAAAGGTCGTGGTCAACCACCCTCTGCCGGCCTTCCAAGGAAGAGGGCTCATAATATTTGGCATTAAGAATCGGTTGGTACGTGTGGGTAAAGTTCTACACCCCTGTAGGGTTAAATCTTTTCGAAAAGTCGTGTTCACGGTTATGAACGCTTGGTGACCAAATTCTAAGATCATAGATAACCTTAACTTAAAGTAAAACTTGTTGATCCACGTGTGCTTAAGGATGCTTCCTCGGCGGTTCGAGGGGGTGATCCTAGATGAGGAGTTCAGATGTACTTGGTTAACAAGTTCAGATGTTCAAGATGGAGTCGTCGCTCTCTTACCCTGTTTTAAAAGTATTCTGTGTAGTCAAGCCTCTACTCTCTCTTGTTTACAAACAAAGTTGGATTTACGCAAAGATAATCCAGATAAATCTTTTCTAGCCAGAGCATGTAGATACTAGGTTATCTATGTCTTGCGGAGTACATTCTCGTACTCGGCCTTGCGCCCTTGTTATTTTTCTTCAGATGATCTAGTCACGACTGAAGGTGGCTTCTACGTTGACATCAACGAGTAGTTTGGGGTCCTAGGTAGCAGCCTCAGGACTATGGGTTGGACGTCGCTTATGTTTATGGACTCTTAGCCCCTTTTTTAAGTTTGTTGTGTAGAACAACATATTTTGCTTTCGATGTTTGCTGTAATGATGGGTCTACGACCCCTGGTTTGTAATAATCTGATATCATACTCTATTAAGAGTTTAAACTTATGTTGTTGAATCCCTGTGTTCTGTGATGCTACCGAATCATATACTATGAGTCTCTGAGGTTGGAGTTAAGTTTATCTCGGAGGAAAATCCGAGGTTTGTTTAACTCTAACCCCGGGGGTGTTACAATAGCGGCGGTAGATATCGTATCTATGCATAACTTGTTTTTGTAGGAAGTTCTGAATGGTATGGCTTATGTGCATGTGATGTGTGTAATCCATATGTGATCTGCGTATCATTGTTTTGTCAGCCGGCTGGAGCCAAAGTGTTGTCACTATTATTGTATAACGTCCTACGTGTTGGCATGCAATGCCATCTTCTTGTACATTCCTTAGTGCTAGTGTGTTTGGAGGACTTGAAGGACACGGTAGCCAAAGGCATGACGGACAAGTTCATGGAGATGGAGATCACCATGAAGGGATCCATACCATTTTACATTATAATTGGATTATTTTGTGTTATTGTTATGTCTCTTGTTTTACCTCTATGAGATAGTGGTTAAACTTTAATCCCTCAAAGAAGGTCTAGTCGGTATCCCCACCAGTGCTGCACCATCTCAAGTCAGACATTCTTGGTAGTGGGCTCATAAAATTGAGGTGCTACCAATTCTTTTCGACTAGATGGGTTCAAGTCAGACTATTACGGCGGAAGCACTTGGTAAGCTAGACGGGTCTATCACAACTGTTGTGGGGCTCAGGGAGAGGGCGGTCGGGAGCCAGGGCATGTGATGCCACCTGACCAATAGGATTCACATGAGATGCGATTGGCAAGGATTTGCCTACTTAGATCACTTGACGACTAGCGGTGATGCTAAAGCTCACTAGTCTGCTTGCTTATTTAGGACCCTGAATCACTAAGTAACCATCAGAGGGATGTTGGTTCTAGTGGGAGCATAAGTATTAAAATGATTAATACGCTTGCTCTTTTATGAATACTTATCTTAAGTGTTTTGCATATTTCTATTGTAGATAATGGCACCTAGTAGTAGTCTCCCTCAGTTGCCTAGTTTTGCTTTGAGGACCATCCTACAGAAAGATAAACTTAATGGAACAAAATTCACCAACTGGTATCGTAATCTTAGAATTGTTCTCAAACAAGAAAATAGGGACCATGTTCTAGACAACCTGCTTCCAGATGTGCCGGATGAGAATGCAAGTGTCGCAGCAACCAATGTCTACCATAGAACATGTGATGGGTCTACGGAAATTAGTTGTCTTATGCTTACTCACATGGAACTGGACTTGCAGCAATAGTTCGAGAATGCTTAGGCCTACGATATGATCGAAAGCCTCAAAAGTATGTTCCAGGCTCAGGAAAAGACCAAGAGGTATCAAGTATCTCAAGCTTTGTTGAGTTGTAAGCTTAAGGATGGCGATCCACTCAGTCCGCATGGGATCAACATGGTTGGTTACGTGCAGTCCCTAGAAAGGCTTGGCTACCCCATTAGTGAAGAGTTCACTATGGATATAATTCTGAACTCTCTTCCTAGTGTGTATGGTCAGTTCATATCAAACTACCACATGCATGGTATGGATAAGAAGCTCACTGAATTACATGGGATGCTTAAGCAGGCAGAGTTTGATCTCAGGAAAGGTACTAGCTAAGTGTTGGTGGTACATAATAAGGCTAAGTTTAAGAAGATTTCTTGGACTAAGAAGAAGAAGGCTAAGTTAGGAGGTAATGCTCAGGATGAGATCCCAAGCGTTTCCTCAGGGACTAAGTCATCTCCTTCAGTCGGATCCGCTTGCTTCTATTGTAAGGCGGATGGCCATTAGAAGAGGAATTGCAGCAAGTATTTGGCGGATAAAGCCAAGAGTGGAGGTGCGAATTCCAACTCAGGTACACTTGTTTGCAATGTTATAGACCTTCATCTTGCTGATGCACCTGGTAGTTCTTGGGTATATGATACCGGATCAGTCATTCATATCTTCTACTTGTTGCATGGACTGGTAAGAACTAGGGGCGTAGCAAGAGGCGAGGTTGACATTCGGGTCGGCAACAAAGCGAGAGTCGCTGCGTTGGAAGTTGGCACGATGCAACTTCATTTACCTTCTGGATTCATAATGGAACTAAATAATTGTTATTATGTTCCAGTGCTTAGTCGAAACATCATTTCTGCCTCATGTTTGATGAGACAAGGCTATGAGTCTAACATTAAGAAGAATGGTTGTTCTTTATATTTGAATGATATGTTTCACGGCTTTGCACCCATTCAGAACGGGTTATTTATTTTGAATCTTGATGGTGGGTCGGTCTATAACGTAAATATGAAAAGGTTGAAACCAAATGATCTGAATATGACTTATTTTTGGCACTGTCGACTTGGTCATATAAGTTGGAAACGTATGAAGAAGCTCCATGATGATGGACTCCTAACTTCGTTCGACTTGGAGTCATTCGAGACATGCGAATCCTGCCTTCTCGGCAAGATGACCAAGTCACCTTTTGCAAGGAGTTGTGCAAGGGTGTCTAACTTGTTGGGACTAGTACATAGTGATGTATGTGGTCCAATGAGCGCGACAGCCAGGGGTGGTTATGAGTACTTCATTACCTTCACTGTTGATTTGAGTAGATATGGATATGTCTACTTGATGAAACATAAGTTGGAAGCCTTTGAAAAGTTCAAACAATTCCAGAATGAAGTACAGAATCAGCTCGGTAAGAAAATAAAGTTTCTTCGGTCGGACCGAGGAGGCAAGTACTTGAGCCACGAGTTTGATGACCATCTGAAGAGTTGTGGAATAGTTCCTCGGCTCACTCTGCTGGGTACGCCATAGAGGAAAGTTGTGTCGGAACAGCGGAATCAGACCTTGTTGGACATGGTATGATCAATGATGAGTCAGACAGATCTACCTTTATCATTTTGGGGTTATTGTCTAGAAACGACGACGTTCACACTAAACAGAGTACTATCAAAATCGGTAGAGAAGACACCACATGAGATGTGGACAGGCAAGAATCCGAGTTTGTCTTTTCTTAATATTTGGGGTTGTGAAGCATTTGTCAAGCGACTTCAGTCGGACAAGCTTACAACCAAGTCGGACAAGTGTATTTTCGTTGGGTATCCGAGGGAAACCTTGGGTTACTACTTATACAATCGAGAAGAGGGAAAAGTGTTTGTCGCTCGGAACGGTGTCTTCCTTGAGAAAGATTTTCTCAGTCGGGAAGTCAGTGGGAGTACGGTGCAGCTCAAAGAAGTTTGAGAGGAACCGGTCAGTAGCAATTTGGTGAAATCCTTGGAGGTTGAGCCAGTCGTGGTAGCTAAGCCAGCAGCCGCACTTACACTGTGAAGATCGGCCAGATTGCAAAGTGTTCGTGATGTATTACTGTTAGATAGTGACGAGCCGACAACTTATTCGAAAGTGACTGTGGGTTCTGATTCTGAGTCGTGCTTGGAGCCATGATATCTGAGTGAAAGTCCATGGATGATAGTCAAGTTTGGAACTTGGTTGATCTGCCAGATGGTGCAAGACCCGTCGAGTGCAAATGGGTCTTTAAGAAGAAAATTGATATGGATGGAAACATTTTTGTTTATAAAGCACTGCTTGTCACAAAGGGGTTCCGGCAGGTTCAAGGAGTTGACTACGATGAGACTATCTTACCCGTAGCGATGCTTAAGTTAGTTCGGATCTTGTTAGCTATAGCAGCCTATTTCGACTATGAGATATGGCAAATGGATGTCAAAACGGCTTTCCTCAATGGAAAATTTACCGAGGACGTTTATATTGTATAGCCCGAGGGTTTTGTTGATCCGGCTAATGCTGACAAGGTATGCAAACTTCAGAAATCCATTTATGGGTTGAAGCAAGCATCTCGGAGTTGGAACATTCGCTTTGATGAGGTAGTCAAATTGTTTGGCTTCATCAAGAGTGATCATGTTTCTTGTTTATACAAGAAGTTTAGTGGGAGCAAAGTAAACTTTCTAATCTTATATGTGGATGACATATTATTGATTATAAATGATGTCCAGATGTTGCAAGAAACTAAGGAGTCATTGGAAAGGAGTTTCTCAATGACTTGGGTGAGGCAACTTATATACTAGGAATCAGGATCTATAGAGATAGATCTAGGCGGCTCATTGGATTGAGTCAGAGTACATATTTGGACAAAATGTTGAAGAAGTTCAACATGGAATTGTCTAAGAAGGGGTTCTTACCGATGTCCCATGGCATAAAAATTAGCAAGACTCAGTTTCCTTCGACAACTGATGAGCGAAGTAGGATGAGTGCGATTCCATATGCTTCGGTAGTCGGGTCCATCATGTATGCCATGATTTGTACTAGGCCAGATGTTTCCTATGCTCTAAGTGTTGTGAGAAGATACCAGGCTGACCTTGGAGAAATCCACTAGGCAGCGGTTAAGAACATTCTTAAGTACTTGAGAAGGAGTAAGGATGTGTTCCTAGTTTATGGAGGTTAGGTTGAACTCAGTGTAAGGGGTTACACGGATGCGAGTTACCTTACTGACTCAGATGATTCTCGTTTGCAATCTGGGTACGTGTTCGTAATGAACAGAGGGGCTGTGAGCTAGAAGAGTTCCAAGCAAGAGACTGTGTCTGCATCTACAACAGAGGTTGAGTATATTGCTGCCTCGGAGGCGGCAAAGGAAGCTGTTTGGATCTGGAATTTCCTGATTGACCTTGGTGTGGTTTAGGGCTCGTCCAATCCGTTAGACGTGTATTGTGACAACAATGCTGCCATTGCACAAGCCAAGGAATTTAGACAACATCAGAAGAACAAACATATACTCATGCGATAGCACTTGATTCGCCAGTTCGTGGATCATGGTGATATCAAGATATGCAAGGTACACATGGATGCAAATGTTGAAGATCCGTTGACAAAGCCACTTCCACAACCTAAGAATGAGGCGCACGTAAGAGCCATGGGCATTAGATGCCTAGACATGTGATGTCGGGATGATTGACTCTAGTGCAAGTGGGAGACTGTTGGGAATATGCCCTAGAGGCAATCATGGTTGATGATATTTCCCAAAGTATTCATAAAGTAAAGTTGTCCTTGTATGAACATCAGATATGTATCACTAAATACGTGATTCAATTGTGGAACTATGTAATCATGATTGTTCATACGAGATTGTGCTTGGTTATTGAGGTTGTGCTAGACACACAACTTAGACCAATGTGCAAGTTGGTTGATGACACGGTTCCACCTGTCGTGGACATGGTGATGCTATTCCAACTTACACTGATTCGGCTAAAGAGTTTAGCGAGTCGGACTGACCCATAGTTGAGATGCAACGAGCATGTTGTCATTTGCAGTCTCAAGCAATGGAATCCTTTGACCTGAGGCGATTGCATGATCCGAGTTGTGGATCACCAACTTAGGTTCTATCAAACGCTGTTCCATAAATGGATAGTTATAAAGGTAGAGTTCGGGTGTTCGGATTGGTTGTGAAGCAAGCTGCGTGACGTGGATTACCAAGATGGGATTTGCCCCTCCGTAATGGAGAGATATTCTCTGGGCCCTCTCATGTGATATGATTTGGAAGCATGGCCATGCGCTACTCAATTAAGTGTTAAGTTAGGAGTCGGACTAAGAGTTAGTCCAGTGAATCACATATCATGGTACGAGAAGAGAGTTAAGCTATTTAAGGGATGGAAACTACTCGAGTATAGCTTAACATATATATCATGAGGCAAAGGGACTTGGACGAAAGTCACATTGAAGGTTCATCTTCTGACATTACAACACTTGGGAGTTGGCACGTCTTGCTAGAGGCCGCTACCATCTATCAACTTGAGACCGAGTGTTCATGGGAGTGAGTTGGACTCAAAGCCATGACGGGATACTTGGAGGTGTAGCTCATGTCGTGTCCAGGTGTACGTGAACCTACAGGGTCACACACTTAAGGGTAATGAGCCCTTGTGGATTAGATGCATGTGGAGATTGGAGTACGGCCTAGATGGGCCTGAGGCGTTGAGCCCAACTAGGAGTGTATATAAGTGGAGTGAAAAGGGATAGTCCCTGACTTAGCCGTCACTTTCTCCACTTCCATTTCAGGCTAGACAAGATCTAGCAATCCTCTATCTGAAGCTCCTTCCTGTATGTGTGGATACCGGTAGAGGCATTGCACGTGCGGTGCTGGAGACGAGGAAGCTCATGGAGATCTGGCGAAGGAGTTCGTGGGATCTGAAGAAGCTATCCGCGGGATTTAGAGGGCTGTCCGGGGATCATTCGGCACTGCTTCGACGTGCTACATCAACTTCCACATCTACGTTGCTAGCGGTAATCTCGTGGCCTATAACCTGTGTTGGATCTTGGGAGTAGCGTGTTAGGGAAAAAAGTTTTGTTTATCTCTGCGTGGCCCAACAAAAAGCTCCACCTTCATATCTAGACACCATACGAGTTTTTTACGTAGATGCCGATGGTGAGGCTCTTCCCCGCCTGTCGCTCCATCCACCGGAGCACCATAGATAGGAGGACCACCACAAGTACCCGCCGGATTTGGCTAGCGAGATCCAACTTATCACTGCACACTAACGACATGAAGCAAAACTTCCATAATTCTAGCCCTAAACTACTGCTAGTATGTACAAGGGGATCGAGGCTCCTTTCCTTAACCAACTCCAGCTAGCATCACCATTAGGAGGGGCAACGGATCGGACCAGCGTAGCCTAGTTGACTCTCAAACTTCAAAGTGGAGGACGGAGCTGAAGGAACAAAGCACTGTGGAACACGCTACGCAAAACACAAATTTCTAGCGCATAAATATGATCATATGCAAGGGGAGAGGTAATGGATCATACCCTCGAAGATCAATCTAGTGGAAGTTGTCAATGACGAGGTTGAACAAGTGTCGGTGCCCGCAACAAGCGTTAGCGAGTCGCGAGAAGATGTAATCACATAGAGGGCTCCCACGAACATGCACCAGTGAAGACATCGTTGTCGAAGTAGTCGGTGCGTCGATTCCCGCAACAAGTCGATTAGCCATGAGAAGATTTCTCCATTGTGAAGATCCACAAGATCAAGTGCTCCAAGTGTCGCACCTCCATCGGTATCCACACATATGAGATCAGCGGCACCACGTTGAGGTGTGATAAATCACCCGTCTAGATTGCATCTAAATAGAGGTATGACTTCGGCACCGCTCCGACGTCGTAGTAGCAAAAGACCTAGGGCATACCATCCTAGGGTTTAGCACCACACTATGGTGACGAAGGATAGAGGAGAGAGGTGGCGGGGCTCGCTAGGGTTTTTCCCGGGGAGGAGGCAGTGGATTGGGGGGCTAGGCTACAACTTGAGTGCATCTTGGTGCCTTTTTATGGGTGGAAACGCCCCTTGGGTCGTCCTTAACCTAGACCCAAAGTTTAGACGAGTTCTGGTAGGTGTAGGTTAATCCAAACCTAGTCAAAAACAACTTCCTTTTGCAAGTCCGAATTTGACTTGTGTATCTTTCCTTGCCCCTTTACGACAACATTCCTGCACCTATTATGGAACCTTCCGGACATCCTAAGATGATCTGGTTCACCTCGGTACCTTCTGGAACCTTCTATAACATTCCAGAACCTTCCTCTCCTTCCAAAACCTTCCAAATATGCCCGAAACAATTCCAGACACTCCCGGGACCATTCTAGACTCTTCCGGGATCATCAGAGACCTCTCGGAACCATTTCGAGATCATCCAAGACACTCTCGGAACCATTCTCTCATTCCATTGATGTTCAAAAATTACTTTGAACACTCTTGGTAATATTCTGGACACCTCAGGTACATTTTGAGACCTTCCAAACACTTTTGGAATTACTTCTTTACTAAATCTTCATTTGCACTCATATTGTAAAGGCTACTAAACTCTTAAGTGTGTGACCCTATGAGTTCGGATATTTACGGACATGTCCGGAACTCATTCCACAACAATGATTACTATTAGGCGTCTTGAATCCATGTAGTAATCCCCACAAATAACACGAAGATCTATATCATGTGAACCTTAGTATTATGTCCGATACATGTCGCATAACTTTGTTGACACTTTACATTGCCCGAGATGAAACACTAGGTTATTCTATTTCCCTATCATGTACCATTTTATCATTCCGTATTATCTATATTCATGTGATCAACAACTTGATCATGTGTCTGGTCCGACGATGACGGACATCATAGCACATGAGTGGGCCCAAAGTGTATCTCTCCATCACCAAGAGTAGAAATTCCCACAAGCACACTATGCGAGTGATTGACGTACCATCCGATGCGAGCAAAGACCAACTTTATAATTACTCTTATTCAGAGCAACGTTTGAAGATCTTTGCCACGTCCATATTTGTACCCAAGATCACATATGTCTCATGGTCAAACAATCTTTTGGTAAAGGCAATAATTTGTTTATGATAAACTACCGATAACAAATATTGATGATGCATTTCATGGTATATCATGTTTGGGTATATCCATCATCGTTGTTCTCCAAACTACTTTGACCGCATATATCATTGGCAACTCCACAACTTGTTGTCTTATTGACCATAATTAGGAAACCAAAACTATCATTGGTACATGAACTAGTCTTAGAGGCAAGACTAGGGATATCTATATTGGTGTTTATTATTCCACACATGTATTAGGGCTTACCTCCAAATACAGATTATCCGAAACTAATACAGTTATAGCACACAACAATAAACTTAATCATGAATAGGAAATATAGAATAATACAATTATTATTGCCTCTAGGGCATATTTCCATCAGTCTACCACTTGCACTAGAGTTAATAATCTAGTCAATATTTTAGCACTTAACACCTTTTGGCATACCAGTGTTCTTCATGATTTTCTTGTGGTAAACTTTCCTCGGGGAACTGACAAGTTCAGGTCCATGTGTATTTTCATATATTTGTATCTTCACCCATCACTCACTTTCAATGAGATGGCATTGTATAGTTTTGGTTAATCGATGGGACCTAAGTTCCTCGGTCGGAACTATGTTGCTTCTATTTTCGCACAATAGACCTTCATAGTACTAGCACACTCAAAACTACACCAAGTTCAATAATGAACTTCTTGACTTATAGCGCCCTCCTTTGCCACTGTCATAATAATGTTATACTCAGCCTTCCGTAGTAGTATCCGTCACAATGCTTTAATTTTTGAACTCATCCAAAACAAGCATGGAGTTTCCTTCCAGCCCAGTGTGCCACCTTTTACTACACTCGTAGCCTAGTTGAGATAACATTATGTGTATCCATGACAAAACTAGTATTGATGTAACATCTTACAATTAAAATTTTGTCACTTCCACATACAAAACATATTCTTTAGTTCTTCTTTGGCACATAAGAATATTCATTCTTATTGTCTAATGATCATTATATGTATCACTAAGGTATGATCATAACACTTATAGCATAGGACATATCTTATTATGTACATATCATGGTTTACATGATTAACAAAGTCATCCATGCAGTTTAACTCACTAAGTGTCATAACACTTGATTCTTGCTCCAACCTCTTCCATGCAACAAGGACTCATTCTTATCATTTCCATATTTGCACAAATTCATTTTTTCATATATGTACTTTGACTTAACCATGCATACTAGGTGCCTCGATTTATCCCCATAGATTCTTGGTGCCCAATTTGCGGTTTAGCCTAAGTCTTTCACACAAAATCTAGTTCTAGTGAAATCTTAACTATGTCAAGAAAAGTTACATTATTTCCAATCAATGATATGTTGTGCACATAAAGTATTAGAAATATGTCTTAGCGCTCCCACTCACTTCCTTGAAACTCACAAGCATCTTCACTATTCCTGATGAAACTAAACTCTTTAATAATTTCATCATAGTGGAGATTCTAACTCCGTGATGCTAACTTCTACCATTAAAGTTTTGCACACATTTCTAGCGTCCTTTGAACTACCGTATCTCATAAATATGTAGCGGTTGCTAGAATAATCCATATAGACATAAGCATCGCTATGAAAGATCCAATCTTGTCATAGTTAACTCTATAAAATTTGTCGTAAACTCTTTTTGACTAGTCAACATTCGATGGATGTAAACATCCATGTTTGTTTCTTTATAGATCCATTTACTATCGATAGGTTTCATCCCTTTTGGAGGGTGTACCTAGTTTCAAACTTGATTCTCATATGTGGATACTATCTTGGCTTTAATGGTGTCCAACCATTTAACGGAGTCAGGTCCCATCATTGCTTCTTTGTATGTAGTACGTTCATCATTGTCCAACGACAATATTTTGTTCTCAAATCTTAATATTTGAGTACGAACTTTACCCAACCTACTTGGTTCAATATGAACTTCGATTTTCGGGACTATAAAGTTTTGTAGGCACAGGACCTTAGGCCTACATACTTGGTTCCCTCCAACACATACATACTTCCTTTAAGAAGGAAGGAACTGCGGTAAAACAAATCCTGTGTCTCCGCGTGCTCTGCTATCGGTTACCTCTTTCCTCTCACTGCCTTTACCGTTTAGTAGCTAGGTTGACATATAGGAAAATTCATCGTACTTCGATATCTAGAGAATTTACCTTTGTGTCAAGCCTAAAACTAAAAAGGTATTAAAATTTGGAGCAGCACCTATTCACCCCCCATGTAGGTGCCCATACGATCCATTTCAATTGGTATCAGAGCCTCGACTCTTTATTCGGCTTTACCGCCTAAGAGAGTATGGGTACTCATGGAGATGGTAGTGATGATGTGGAGAATATCACCATGGATGATCTCAAGAGTTTGGAAACAAACTTGATTAAAACCATGGAGACCCAATTGCAAGAAATGTGTGACATGATGACACGTCTCTTGCCACCCACAAACTCACCTCCCACTCCAAATGAGGTCACAAATCCTCTTTCAAAGGACAAATCTAAGGCTAACTCTAATGAAAAGGAGTTGGAGGATGAAGATAAAAATAAGAGCTACTCTTCCAAAAGGGAAGTGGTAAGGAGGATTATAGTGAGGTCTCTCATCTATACTCACTTGATCCACCAATACCTCAACCTCATATAAACAATAGGGGTGATTCACCCAAGCTTAGTGCATCTTCTTTTAATCAATGGCATTTTTTGATGAAATCTCATGTGTGCAGTTCATCCATTGAGTTGTGGAAGATTATAGAGGTTGGTCTTCATGTTGTGGATCCAACCAATATGACTCAAAGAGAAGTTGTTGCCAACCAACTCAATGCCATAGCCCTACACATGATACAACTAGGTGTGGGTCCCAAGGATATGCCACATATTCAACATCTCAGCACCACCAAGGAAGCTTGGGATGCCCTCACCGAGTTGTTCATCGGAAATGAGAGTATGAGAAGAAATATATATGATGCTCTAAGTAATCAAGCAGAAGGATTCTACATGATGGATGGTGAGGATCACAAAGATATGTATAGAAGACTTAAGTCCATTGCCACCACATTTAGATGGATTGGACTTCTTTCCATTGCCACTGCCATTCTTCCTTTTCTCAAGACAATCTGACACGTAATGGCTTGTTTCACCACACTTGTAGCATGTCACCTGGCTAGGATCGCTGCTGCCTCCATTTCCATGGCGTTTCCTTGAGACGGTTTGGGGAAAATGGTCACTCCTTTCATATCATGAAGTGATGACTTTGGTTGTGATGTCTAGAGTCTTGACTCCATCTCTAGCCCTTGTCGTAGAGTGTGTGTCCTCTAAGTGCTTCATGAGTCCTTGGCGCATTCTGTCTCTCACTTGCTGATTCACTTATTGTACCATCGGGTAGAGGTGACATTGAGAGGGGCAGTAGTTGGTTCCTTCACACAAGAAGCATGTAACTTGAGAGGTAGGGCATTCTTTAGATGGGTGACTTGCTTCACAGTAGGGGCACTGGTCACGATGCTCCTCGGAGGTGTGTCCTATTTCTCCGCAGATTCTGCAAGCTAAAAGTTTTGGGGGTTTAACTCCTTCGGTTTTTGATATCCGAGTGACGAGACGAGATTGTAGTAGAACCACTTTAAATTCTTCTCAGGATATCATCCCTTGATGATCATCAATGCTGTGTTGCATCTCCCACCAAGTTGCAGCGTCGTCCTTTAGGAATTGGGTGGCATAATGAGCCATTTTATTAACTTCAGTATTGGAATCCTTCATTCTTTCTTAAACCTTATACATCCATTGCCTTGCATCGGTGTTGCTCACATGCTTGGAGAAATTGAGTTCCTTATCTTCCTTTATGGTATGGCCCATCTGTCGAGTTGACCAAGGTTTAGAGTAGGAACGAGTGGATTATAAAGGAGGAAGAAGATGATTACCCATACAAGCAACTTTAGTTTTGGAAAAATAGGTTTTATTTGCTATCGTCGCCAACCATAAAAGAAAGCAAACAATTGATTGCATCTATATTATAGCGAAATTTATCCGGATTTGGTTCCTAGTAGGTCACATGGAATCTTCATGATCTTCATTGTCTTTGAGGTCTTCGGTTAATAACTTTGAATTAAGGCCTTCGATGTCTTTGGTACTTGTAGCTTTGAAGTCTTAAATTTCTCGTAGCTTCAGTCTTGGAACATTCTCTACAGAGGTCTTCAAGTCCTGACTTGAGTGAGATGGTCTTCCTTTGAAAGGTAGTCTTGAGAGAAGTTTCTTCTTGAAGTTCTTAGTGGTCATTTCTAATGTTGAAAAGAAGAGACTTAAGAAATTTTCATGCACCAAAGGTAGATGATGAGAAGTATGAGAGTTTTCTGAAATAACTTAGAAAATATTACTCCTAAGGTTTTTCCGATGCTAGGGTCACGATCTAAAGTCAACTCGTGCTCTGATACCATCTGTTATGACCTCGGACCTGGTAGAGATCCTAAGTCCCTGTGATTAACATGCTAGTCCCTGGATCATTAGCTAGCACTCAAATCCGATGAAATACCATGTAAAACACAAGTCTTTATTACATGGATCGAATAATCTAGACTTTACATTATTACAACAGAAGCAAAATAATACAACTTGGAGTCCCATCAATGCCACATGCAGGTTGAGTGAAGACCCATGATCCTAGCGCACTTTTCGACGATGATCTCCAAATTCTGCACATAAAACGTACAACCAAATGAGTTGGTCAATACTTTGAATGTATTGGCAAATTACACCATGAAGGAAAAGACTTGGCCTATTTCTACATGCAAGGCTAAGAGTAGGCTTGGGTTCATTTGCATAAAGCCAATTTTCTCTAAGTAAGAAGAAAAGAGGAAGAGTTTTACCCTACTTTGAAAATATTTGATGTAGTAGAATAGGGTCGAATGGAACACGGGGATATTACTCACCAAGTGCCCAAACAACCTAGCACTTGGATATTACTCACCAAATTCCCAAAATCCCACCCATTAGCGATATTACTCACGCCATGGGGTTTTAGAAAAACTTTGGAAAGAGAGAGGAAGTTCCTTCTAAGGCTCCATCCTTCAGATACTCAAAGTGTTCTTTTATGTGAACTCAGCTGATCGATCAGATTGCAATACTCTTGAGAGGTTGTGCACTTTCCCCATAATCCACGATCAAGTCCTTTACAGACAAGACCATGGAGAGGCCTTCCCTTAGTAGCCCCTCTACCAGCTGGATCCAACCGTGCCAAGAACCTCCAAATGTTGGTACACCGGTGAGGTTTCCCACTAAGTACTAAGCCAAGACAGAGCCCATATGTATTGTGGTTGCACTAGAAGCTTCTGAATTCTGAAACATGGCAGACTTCTTTGATTCCTGGGCGGCCGTCCTCCACCAATATTCCACTCGTTGACCCGACAACCATTCCGCCTAGAAGAAAACTTAGTTGTATTTTGAAGGGTGTTTTGAGAGGAAAAGGTTCGCTCGAGAGAGCTTTATACTTAGAAAATTTTCAGACTTTCGAATGCCCCAACGATACTTTATATATATAGCATAGCAAGCAGTACTTAGCAAAAACAGGGATAACCTACTAGGAAGGAAAATCCTAAGTATAGAACTATGATGGCATACTACAAAATCATCGCACTTGCAAAAATATTTCCAAGTAGACCTACCAAAACAATCCTACACATGCATACTACTATTTTGAAGAGCAAAACATGCATAGTAAAAACTGGGACATAAACATGATCAAGTGGTGTAACTTGCCTTATGTTAATAATATGTGTGACGATTGAATTCCTTCCCAGCAACCAAACACTCCGCACAATCTAACGCAAGGACAAGTAGTTCCAATCAAAACAACTGCAGCCATAGCAAACAAAACAATGATAATCACAAACATGCATGATGATTTAATATTAGTTCTTTGAATGGTATTAGATCATATGATGCATGTAGGAGATCATTTAATGCAATGGGGTATTTATTATTAAATCTTGATGACCGAAAAAGAGGTTTTAGTAGTTCTGTTGCAACTTCTGTCCTAATTGTCAAATTAAATTTGGTTATAGGTTTTAATGGATAGAGGACAATAATAAAAACCAGTAGGAATTGGATTCATCTTAATCAGAGTTGTAATTCTTTTTCTATGATTTAATTACTATTTAATAGAGTTTAAATAATTTAAAATATTTACTACATAATAAATTATATCTAGTACCAGATCTATATTCTACGTGAAGTTGTGAAACCACAGACATATTATTTATATTTTTCCGATCTATAAATAATTTATTACAATTTATAATCTAAATAGCCAATAATACTAATTAAATCACCACAATAATTATACACTACAAAAATTAGATCTAAGAGCATATTAACATCGTATATTAAATTATGAAACCATAGATATCTTATTTGTATTTTTATGATCTACATACAATTTAGTATAATTTATTTAGTATAAAAGGGCTATTAAACCATTTAAATTATTTCAGTAAATATATGTAGTACAAGTTAGATATATTAGCATAATAATATTCTACACAATTTTCTGAATTCATTGATATATTATTTGTAATTTTTGGACTTATAAATATTTTTGTATGAATTATACAAGATTTCATGAATTTCTGGCTATTTTTAATATGAAAACTATTTAAACAAATTGATCGCGCTGAATGTGCAGTTGACTTCTGACCTGGCGGCTGACGAAGCGATGACGGAGCATCTGACTGGGCGAACACGCGCGCGATCTGGTTGGCTGGTACCCCTTCGCGGGTGGGATCTAATCCGGGTCGTCGGGGAAAGATCCAGCGGCTCAGAGCGGTTCCTTCTAGTGCTCACCGGCGTAGTGGAGGGTGACGGCGGCGGACGACGCTAGCGGTAGTAGGATGGTGCAGATGGCGGTGGTTGGGAGCGTTCCGGTGGGTTCTCGACATGGATAAGTAGACGACAGGATGCAGACGACTTCTGTGGTTCACTTCGTACCTTTGGCGTCAGCTCCTCTTCAGCGGGATAGCGAAGAGGCTCAGCTGCAGTCCTCTGTCTCCGGCGGTGCTCCGGCGATCGATTCCCGGTGAATAGTTGCGTTTGAGAGGGGGAAAACATAGGGGGTGGTGAGGTAGATCAAGGAGGACACATTAGTGGAAGAAAACAAGAGAGGGGAGCTCGGAATCGATGTCAACCTTCGATTTCTGAAGCACCGGTGATGAATTCCAGCGAGATTAGATCCGAGCTTAATTCCAGCAGCCCAGTGGCGGATTGGTGAAATTTCTTTAGGGTTTTGATGCAGTACGGTGTGGGGGTTAAATAGGCATCGTTTCTTGCAAACGGGTAAAGGAAAACAACCCTGATTCGGCTAGGATTCCGTTGTGGGCGGCGCTGGCGACGCGAGTTCATCCCGGGCTTAGCTGGGAGACGAAGGGGGTGGGGTCGGGATGTCGGTGACTGCGAGGATGCTGGCGGGCTGCGCGCAGACCCTATGGGCCAGCCCACTTGTGCGGCCGCGGTGCGCACCGCTCAGTCGCCTGGCACGGCTGTAGACAAGGGGAGGAGGAGGGCGGCTCGGGCTAGGCCGGCAGTCCGGTTAGATTAGGTTTTTTTTTCATTTCGTTTTCTTTTTCTTTTTACTAGTTTTTAGTATTTCTTTTGTAACTTTTCTTTTACAACTCTAAATGAGTTGTAACTTGTTCCTTAAATTTTCTAATTTCAAGTAGATCTTTTTAGGCAAGTATTTAACAAGGTTTGTTGTCTTAGTATTAATGGTTTCAATAAAGCCTATTTAATTCCCTTTAGGAATAAAGTGGCACACATAATTTTGAGATTTTTAGTTCATTATTTCAATTTGAAAATTGTGTGTGATGGCATGATGCAATGCATCAGAAAGTTTTTGGATTTATACAAAAAATTCCAACATAATTGGAAAATCATGCTAATCCATTCTTTTTTGTGACTTAGGAAAGTTTGAACAATCCTAAAAATTTCTTTTCATTCAAATTTCAACAAGGTCACACAACTCAATCAACTTATTTAATTATTTTAACATTCCAAAATTTAGGGAATTTTTGGGATGTTACACAAGAGTACTTATTCGCAAGCGAAGACAAAGAAAACGATGAAATCCCAAGAGAAGTGGCAGCCATAGCCACCACTTCCAAACTAACCGCTTCACTCTTTGACTCGCCAAATGAGAATCTCTCCAACAAGAACGTCAATTGCCTTATGTAAAGGGCTTCCGAGGTATCACCTTCCACCACTTCCTTTCCTAAGACTACTATGAATGTTGATATGAATGATCATACTAGTCTAAAGGTAAAGGAAGAAGTTATTGCTTTGGATCATTACATAAATAAGTTGCAAGGCGAGCACAAGAGACACTTCAAGGACCTCATGGGTCAAATTTTTCACTTGAAAGAACTCCTGAAAGAGAAGGGCAGAAATGAAAGAGAATATGCAATTAAGATAACATCTCTGAAAAATGCTCTAGAGGAAGAGGAAGAGATTTGAACTTCTCTTGAGGAGAGGCTTGAGTACATTGAGGAGTCACATGACGAATTGTGGCTAAATTAATAAAGGAATGTGATCATGCTACTGCTAAAATAAGAAAACTTAAAAAGGAAAAGGTTCAATTTGGGGCTGCTCATGCTAGACTAATCAAGAAGCTAGAGGAACTTGACATCACCCACAAGGCTTTCGAGAGTGAACACTCACTTCTCAATAAGTCTCATAATCAGTTCCAAACTCGACTAGCTAAATATGGTGTTCCTAGAACCTCTACCTCTTTGTGTGATCATGCAGAAATTCTTGAGGAAAACGCTAGATTGAAGAATGAGCTTGCCAAGTCATCTCTTCCCAAAGGTAAGGAGGTGCTTGATGACCTATTGAGTAAGAATAGGTCGAACAATGGGAAGGAGGGACTTGGCTATGTCCTCAATAAAAAGAAGAAGGAGAACAAAAAGAAGAAGACCAAGTCAACTCAAGCTAAGACAAGCACCACTGTAGTAAATGACACCATGAAGAACAAAAATGTTGATGATGGTTTTGAAGGAATTACTAACCCCAATTATGAGTTGCTTCGTGACTAGTATGGTGATGTTTATGCTAGATATGTTGGTCCTTTTTGATGGTTATATTGTCTGGTCTATTTGGGCTCCAAAGAGCCTTGTTACTAACATGAGAGGACCCATTGAAAAATGGGTACCTAAAACCAAGAATAAATTTTCTTGTAGGGCTCAGTGGGTCGAAATGGGTGCTTGAAAGTGGATGCACAAGTCATATGACCAAAAGCAAGGAGATCATCACAGAAATGAGGACTAATCACGACCAAATAACTATCTCCTATGGTGATAAGTCCAAATCAAAGGTATTGGATCTTGGCAAGGTAGTGGTTGGCCATGATATCTCTCTCGTGGACATCATGCTTGTTGAGACTGTTGGGTATAATTTACTTTCTATTCATTCCCTTGGTAAGATGGGCTTTGCTATTTTTATTGATGATGATATTGTGGTACTCTTGTGGAGCAAGTCTCTTAAGGTCGATTTTGTTGTGTATGTCGAAAATGATTTGTATGTGGTGGAATTTTCGGGAAACCACTGCAGGTCCGATGTGCTTGTTCGAAAAGGGCAATGTGGGCTGGCTATGGCATCACCGACTAGCCCATGTCAATATGAGAACTTTTCAAAGTATTCACAAGGGTGGCCACATTCTTGGACTAAAATAAAATGTTTCCTTTGCCAAATATCATGTTTGTAGGGCGTGTGTTGAAGGAGAAATGAATGACTCTCCCCATTGAAGGAAGACAATTATTTTGTCAAAGAGGATCTTAGAGATCCTTCATGTGGATTTATTTGGCCCTCCATCTCATGCAAGTCTCGATGGGAAGAATTATTGCCTTGTCATTGTTGATGACTACTCAAGGTACACATGGGTCTACTTCTTCAGGCTGAAGAGTGAGACTCAAAAAACCATCATAGACTTTGCCAATGAGTTTCAACGTCAACACAATGTCCCCATATTGGAAATAAGAAGCGACAACGCCTCCGAGTTCAAGAACTACACCCTAAATGAATTTCTAAGTGAAGAGGGGATACAACACCAATATTCCTCCGCGTTGATGACCCACAAATATAGGGGGTGTATCGCAGTATTTTCGAGGGAAGTGAAACCCAATTTATTGATTCGACACAAGGGGAGCCAAAGAATATTTATAAGTCTTAACAACTGAGTTATCAATTCAGCTGCACCTGGAAACAATCTTGCTCACAACAGTTTATCAGTAGCAACAATTTTGTAGTAGGAATAGTAAAGTAACAGCAGTAGTAAAGTAAGAACAGTAGTAACAACAACAGTAAACAGTAGGATTCGAGTGCGGTAGGCATAGGGATGGATGGACGGGCGTTGCATGGACAAGACAATTCACATGGCAATCAGAACATAGGGCAATTGCAGATAAATAAGATAAAGCATCCAAGTACTAGATAATCCTAGGCATGTGTTCCATATATAGTCATACGTGCTCGCAACGAGAACTTGCACAACATCTTTTGTCCTGCCAGCCCGTTTGCAGTGGGTCCTCAAGGGAACTACTGGCAATTAAGGTGCTCCTTTTAATAGAGCACCGGAGCAAAGCATTAACACTCCTGAACACATGTGATCCTCACATCAAAGCCATTCCCTCCGGTTATCCCGATTTCTGTCACTTCGGCGCCATTGGTTCCGGACAACAACGTGTGTATACAACTTGCAGGTAAGACCATAAACAATACTATCATAATGAATCAATAACATGTTTAGATCTGAAATCATGGCACTCGGGCCCTAGTGACAAGCATTAAGCATAACAAGTCGCAACAAAGTCATAAAACACTAATAGAAGATACTAGGCACCATGCCCTAACAATCTGATGCCATTACATGAACGATCTCATCCAATCCCTACCATCCCCATAGCCTACAGTGGGGGATTACTCACTCATAGATGGGGGAAACATGGATGGTCGATGGAGAAGCGATGGTGATGATCTCCTCCAATTCCCCGCCACGGCAGGGTGCCAGAACAGAGTTTCTGGTGCTGTTTTGTGGAATCTGGTGGTGGTGGCGGAGCGGAACTCCTTCTGGAAAAACGTCGAACCCCCCAGAGTTTGTAGGTCAGAAGGCTTCTTATAGGCGAAGAGGGAGACCGAGGGGGAGTCTGGGGTGGCCAGACCACCCCCTGGCGTGGCCTGGACTAGCCCGCGCGGCCAGGTGGTGTTGCCTGGGCCCAACCCCCCTCCGTCTCATATTCTGGCTTCGGGAGTCTTCTAGTGAAATAGGATTTTTGGCATATTTTCCAGGATTTTTCCTGATAATTGATTTTCTGCACAAAAAGTAGACACCAAGACAATTCTGCTGAAAACAACGTCAGTCCGTGTTAGTTGCATCCAAATCACACAAGTTTAGAGGAGAAACAATAGCAAAAGTGTTCGGGAAAGTAGATACGTTTTGGACGTATCAACTCCCCCAAGCTTAGTTTATTGCTTGTCCTCAAGCAATTTAGTTGAAAACTGAGTGTGATAAAAGAAACTTTCACGAACACATTTGCTTCATATGATGTATATATTGTCAGCATGTGATCAAATACTTAGACAATTCATAATAAAGAGTATGCAACTAAGTTTACTTAATAGGCATTGCAAGCTATGAAGAGATTCCAACTCAAAAATAATAAGTAGCATGAAGCATAAATATAAGCAACATTACAATGCTCATAACAAGGTATGATAGAGTGGTATCTCGCTTGCCTTTGATTATGAATGTCAAGGCACCTCTGAAGTTCAGGTGAAGACTAGAAGTAAAGATATCAAAGATACAAGCATCAAAGTCATAACACAAATAATCAAGTTTTGAGACAAGCACATTACACTAAGAATCACAACTATGCTCTCAAGAAGGTGCTCAAAGAATATGTGGAGACTCAACAAGGAAATAAAAAGGTTTTGAATAGTTTAAAAGGCTTCGAAATGCTGAAAGTATGGTACTCATTAGCTTTGAGCTCTCATTGCCCTATCATAAGCATCTTTAATATGGTTAAGGTGAAAGTGAGGTCCAATCTGAGTTATATGCTTGACAGACTATAAACTGGAAATCCCATGTCCCTTGAGTACGAGGGCCGCTCCTCATGCTACTCAACTTTAGTTACTGGTAAGTTCTTGTCATCGTAAGCACGTGCGTATCATAGAGAACCTCCAACGGGGTACCCCTTGCCCGATGATACGAAAGAATCCCCATATCAAAATGACAAGGCAAGCAGACAATGAGTACCTCAGCAATCTTCTTATTTACCATGGGAAAATGGTGCTTTTTTATCTCTTTCCTCTTTTCTCAAATCTCTTTTTTTCTTTTTCTCAATAGCTATCTCTCTCTTTTTTATAATAAGAATGCTTCATAGATATCATTATGGTTACGCTGCAGGTTTCCACCATGACAGCATGCATTAGACCGGCGGCCCAGGCGTTTCTCTAACACACATACATAACTCCATGGACTTATAAGATCTCCTTTTATTTCACACCGACGACATCCGCAAACAAAAGAGCATGGTATCAACTAGGTATATATTTACAAGTGTAGAAAGCGTTCCCCGTGACAACACGGTTCTGCTAATCCCCAGCCTATAATTTGCAAGCATATAACTTTCATAGACAGTCACAATGGTTCAGGTTTATTAAGTGCAGGAAATAAAGTGTGCCATCAAGTTCGTGAGAGCTTTACTAACTAACTTTCGCATAACAAGCAAACATTTTATTCGGAAGAAAACAAGGCATATTGAATATGCACGGAAATAGCAAATGATGCTAATAGGTACGTCTAGTGGACACTTTGGCAATATTTGGTTTTAGAGAGTTGGAAACATGAGTAAAACGTACTCAGTGAAAGTGAAGGCTAGCAATAGTAAGGGAGCGACAAACGAGAGAGCAATAGCTGTCATAATCATGCTTGCAACAAAACAGGACTAATCATGGCATGAAAGTGATTCAAGATCCTCAAGGCAAAATAATTCATCGAGGCTTAACTGATTATTTCAGTCATATGCATGCGTGAGCATGTGCCAAGTCGATTCAAATGAAACATTCAGAGGAGGATACCACGGTGTCATACCAAGTTATGAATAGAGTAATGCAAGCGGACATTCATATGACATGCTACAAACTATTAGCAAGCTGGGACTAATCATATGAAAGCAAGAACTACTAAGCATCCAAAGATAACATACACCCTACACGAATAGACTAAGCACGCCCATAATGATGAGTATATGTACAAAAATGAAAACAAATAGAGTTCGTTACCAGCCTCTTACCACACCTCAAGTTGTCATTAATCCTAATTATTGCTCTTCACTTGTGTGGCTTGAATAATAATATGAAACCAATATCCACTTAGGACTGCTGAACCCTGCAACAAACTCACAAAGCCAAAGGAGAACAACACATATTTTTGGTGTTTTCGACTTTTAAAGCAAGAACCAAAAAGGAAAAACAAGCAAAGCAAAATCTTTTTGGGTTTTTTGGATAGTTCAAACAAAGCAAAAAGGAAAAAGCAAACCAAGGCAAAAAGAAGAAGAAACAAACCAAAGAGAAACAACAAAAATATTTTTGGTCTTTTTGTGTTTTTAGAAAGAAAAAGCCAAGAAAGAACGGAAACTAAAAAGAGAACGGAACATGAATATACAAAGTACCGACGCAAAATGATATGGAGATGAGTGCGGTGTCGGTGGACCTCCCCCAAGCTTAGGCTTTTGGCCTAAGTGGGTATCAATCCATGTATGAATAAGGGTTCCAAGCAGGCGGGTCATGATAAGAATGATCGTAGTTGGGCCCGTGGGAAGAAGAAGAAGCTCCCCAACCATAAGCAAGCTGCTGATATGAAGACTCCCCCTCATTTGAGGGCTGGACCGAATCATCCGTGACCTCCCTTCTAGTATCCTACTCATGTTGGGAGAGCTCTCCCAGGTACGTGTCAAGCTCCTCCTCAGTGAGGGACCATCCTACCCTGTTATCAAGGTTAAACAAAACATGTGTAGGCAAAAGAACAACACGCTCGGACTTGCTCTTTCTTCAACCAGCTTTGAGAAAGGTTATTTCATAAGACACCTCACTCACACTAGCCCACGAGGAAACAAATTTATGTTGTATCATGGAATTAAGATCAAGCCTTTCTATGGGAAATTGTAGGTCTAGATGATGAGGCACTAAACCATGCAATTCTAGTAGACGAGAAGCAATGAGGCCCCCACAAATTCCACCTTTCTCGCGGTTGGCGGCAAGACGGAAAGCTGTCAAAGCACCCAAGTTGTAAGACCTATCTCGTTTAAGAGCAGCAGAGATAAATGCTAGATCATATGAAGATAACTTATTGGCAGTTTTCCTACCAAGAACACACTTGGCAATAAAGTAGGCAAAGTAGCGAATGGAGGGGAGATGAATGCTACGGATTTTTCAACTCTCCTTTGAGAAGCTGCTCCATTGGCAAATTTCTGCGTATAAATCCATGAGTGGTCCAGGTCGCTCTTTAATCCTTCTACATGATCCCCACCGAGGTACCTTAATAGCTACACAAAAGTCATTGAGAGAAAGGTCGACAGCAATATTATAAATTTTGTAGTGGACCATGGGGTTAGGCAAAGAGTAGCTAAATTGAAAGTCCTGTACCACAGACATGGTTAGCTTCACAAATTTACAAGGTTCATCTTTCAAAAAGTGCTCCAACCCTGCATTAGAAACCAAAGTGTGGAAATCTTGGAGAATTCCTGCAACTCTCATGAACTCAGAGCATGGGTAAATGGAAGGAAAAATTTCCTCTTCCCAGTGAACCTTCATGACCTCAGGCACCCATAGTTCATGTTGGTTTAGTTGATACTCATTCATCTTCTATTATGAAATTTGAACAACTATTAAACAAGTGATTGCAAAGTGAATATAATAAAGGATACTACTCATAGGGACTTATAAGAGGCCTAAGCATGCATCAAAACTATATCTCTAAGCATCAAACAAGCTTACAAGATCTCACAACCTATCACCTACATCGGCAAAATACTCAAGATATAATCCACTAAATACAAATCTACTTGGACAAGGGGAGGAGTCACATACTGGAAAACAAATGCTCCAAATTTCAGCAACAAAGATGGGCTGAGCAAGGAGATCGAAAAAAATCGAGAGCAAGCACAGCAAGAACGCGATTTTGAGCAATGAACTGAAGCTTACTTAGGAGAGAGAAGAAAGTAGCAGGTGAGAGAGTTAGTGGAGGGCCAGGGGTGGCCCACACCATGGCATGGCCCCACCCAGGGCAGGCCGCGCCACCAGGTGGTGAGCCTGCCTGGTGGGTCCCCTTGGTACGTTCCAGGCACTCAAATACCCCTTTTTCACGTAAAAATTTAACATGAATTTTCTGGAATTTTTCGAGACACTTTATTCATGGGCATTTTTCAGGTATAGAAGAATGATTTTCTGTTAGACAGATTTTTTTTTGGAATGATGCAAAGACAAAACAAGGCTAGAACTACAGAAGTTCTAAGACACTCTAACATGCAAGCAACTAACAACAAAAAGGAAGACTAAACGAAAACAAAAACTAAAATGGATAGAATAAAAGTAAACGAAGATAATCACGGTGAAAACATTATTTTGTTCAATAAAATCCTTTTGTTAACAAGGTTGATCAGGTCTTGTTACCAAAACAATTTCATATGAGACAAAACTTTCTATTCCACTTAATGATTATGTTACCTCAATCTTGATAGCAATGGTCCCAATCATAATAGTTTTAATTTTTCTCTTAGTATGGGACAATATATCTCTCCAACTTGAATGCCCTCAACATGTTCAATTGATTTCAGACCATAAGTCCTTTCAATTTTCTTGGAGAAATAGACAGTATGTTCCTTGTCATTAACATTAAAGGTCACCTTTCCTTGATTACAATTAATAACAACTCCTGCAGTATTAAGAAAAGGTCTCCCAAGAATAATAGACATATTATCATCTTCAGGCATTTCAAGCACAACAAAATCAGTTAATATGAAGCAATTATGAGCCACTTGAACAGGTACATCCTCACATATACCAACAGAAATAGTGGTAGATTTATCAGCCATTTGCAAAGATATATCAGTTGGTATTAATTTTTCTAGTTGAATCCTCTTATAGAGAGAGAAAGATATAACACTAACTCCAGCTCCCAAATCACACAAAGCAGTTCTAACATAACTATTCTTAATAGAGCAAGGGATAGTTGGAATCCATGGGTCTCCAAGTTTTTTAGAAACCTTACCATTAAAGGAATAATTAGCAAGCAAAGTAGAAATTTCTTCATTAGGGATCTTCCTTTTATTCGAGAAAATATCTTTCATATACTTTGAGTAAGGAGGCAATTTAATAGCATCAGTTAAAGGAATTTGCAGGAATAAAGGTTTCATCCACTCACAAAACTTATTATTGTGTTCATCTTCCTTTGACTTGTGTTTCTTAAAGCATAGGTTTTTGGACCTCTTTTACTACCATGTTTCCTAACAAAAAATCTTTTTTACTGTACTAGTAAATGTGCACGTGCAACGCACGTCTATAAAAAATATATATCGTTTGAAAATCTTGAGACCGAACTATGGTTGGACTCGTCATTATCGGCACACGTGCGGTGTTTCCTTAGCCTAGGAGTTATGTGTTTTTCATTTGTTTCTATCTTTTTACTATAGGGTTAATGTTTGTCTGGTGGAGTTACTGTCGCCAGGCATATGGATTCGGGTTTTTTCCAAGTCGAACTTGTGCAGCTGCTGGATTTTGCACCTTGATTAATAAAATACCGTGTGCATCTTAGGATACAGAGGGCGGTCTTCGTTCCCTGTTTCGAAAAAAAATGTATACCATGTTAATCGAGTTGATTTGTATGTAGTTTGTCTGTCTATCCACATGAATGATTATAAGTGTGTGTTGCATCGGCACCTCAACATGATGAGACGCGTGTGTTTCCATTTGGAGATGTTGTCTTTCCATTCAATATTTGCAATTTGGAGATGAAGGTTTAGTTTATTACCAATTTTTATAGTTTCAAATATGTTCTCCCAAGTCTCGGTTGGTGTTAGTTTTCGACCATTATAGTACCTTTTTTTTATAGAAATTCAACCATTATAGTACCTGTTTAGAGACGTTAGGCAAAATATATTGTGTTTAGTACTCCATAAAATTTTAGTGATGATTTGTATGCTTACGGAATTCTAATTATATAATTTTCAATATATTCAGTAGAAAACAATTATTGAGTTGTTTTTATTCAATCATTCTTTACAAAATAAAGTTGGTTCAAAATAATCAAAACCCAACCTAACCCATATGACAAGGGAAAAAACACGCACACCTAAAACTGAGACGCCACACGCTGCCCCCCTTCACCTCCGCCTCTCACTCTCCTCCCCACTCCCTTCACCCGTATCTCTATCGTCAAGCAAGGCGCCGCTTCCGCTGCCTCCCCACCGTCGGCGAACGACCGCCCGCTCCCCTGTCTCGTGCCGCTAACCTCGCCGACCGCCTTATCTTTACTCTTCTTCCATTACCTCGCAGCAGCGGCATGCCTCTTTGCCTTCTCCCCTGCTCGTCGTTGATTCCGGTCGCCGATGAGCCCAAGGCACCGGAGACCAGGATCCCCCTCTCCTGTATCCCCGTCGCTCCCTGTCTCCTGGTACCCAGCTCTCTCTCTCCCTCCCTCCCTCCCTCCCTCCGCACCGCCGGTGTGAGGACTCGCATGCCCCTGCTCTTCTCCGCACAACGTTTGTCTATTCTGGTCGTCTAGTAGCCCAAGGAAGCACTCGAGATCGGAATGCCTGCGGGCGACCCAGATCTAGGTGCTGATCGAGGCGGACGTAGAGGCGTGGGTCTCGTCTCCACCTGATTGGCGGCGTCAGAGCGCCAGTCTTCTCGTCCTGCAGTAGAAGCCGATGAATCGGAGCAATCGCCGAGGGACGCCGGCGACGATGCCTTACTCCGGCGGGATGGCCGTGTCGCGAGCGTTCTGGGCATCGGAATTGTGCGCAGGTAAGGATTTCCCCTCTTCAGCAAAACATGATAAGGTAACTGATGGAAACTCCACGACCTGTTTGCCACAAGAACCTAGCTAATAGATATAATCTTTATCTTTATCGGTAATGCCATTATTGTTTTTTTTATACCAAACTAAGGGTCCGTTTGGGAGCAAAGTTTTCGAAGTATTCCAAGAAAACCACAGTTTTCAAAAATACCATGGATCCATGGTTTACAATACTTTGATATGTTTAGCTGCAATGGATACCATAAACATTTTGCAATTGTTTGAAGAAATACAGGAGGGAGAAGAAGATGCATTGAACGTCCATGGCGCTTATAAGGACCTTCAATGTTTCTCAATCTAAGGATTATAGGACTGATCCACTATTCTGTGCTGGATTGGGCAAAGCGGCTCATGCAACAACCATGCACGTAAGTGCACACGCAACGTAATAAGCAGTCAAATCTGTTGCAAAATGGCACTTGCCAAACGCCTAGAATTTTGCTAAAACTGAGGAAAACTACGGAGGGCATGTTTAGTTAGACAGTGGGCAGGTTCAGCTAGATCAAAGCTTAATATGTTATATATAGTTGACTGGATGTTTCAACTTTTGTCTTTCCATTCACTCATGTTCTGCAGCACCTTGTTCTTTTGATTTAAGATTCGATCCTCCTGTTAAAAGTCTTATATTTCAGCATTAAGAAATTGGCAGTTATTTCATTCTCATTTATTTCTTTAGTTCTTGAAGCTATGTTAATGGTCTTCCATCTTCTCCTATAATTTAGCTCAATTTTTTTGTTTTTGAAATATGAATGTTTGACTAAAGGTTTTTGCTCAAAAATAATTTGGAGGTGATTATCTTAGTTTTTAAATTTCAACCAGTATGCTCAACTTAGTTTATACTGGGTAATAAGTGTGTCACACGTGCTTGATTACTATGCAATATATCTTCCCCGCTGCGTAATCTACTTTTGTCTTATTCAACTCGTATAATTTATTTCCTAGCACAAGCTTGTATGGATGGGTATGTCGGGATTACCGTTGATAGTATTGCACAAGTTTAGAGTGCTGCATAAATTTCACCTGATCTCATGTAAATAAACTGGGCCAAGAATAGTGACAAACATCAGTACTTTGTCTACAAAAGTGTTTTCTCAGAACACTAAGATACTCATATAACTTATAAGCCATCGAAGCACCGTCACGAACTGCAGTACTGTTGCTTCCCTGATCCTCACAAAGAATACTTCTTCAGCAGCACATAAATCTATGTGTTATATGAAGTGGTTCTTCTAACTATGTCAAAATGAATGCAGGTTTAGCTCAGACCCAGAAATAACTATGGGACTGTTATAACATGAAGTTGTGCCTTGAAGTGTCTTAGCTACAGTGCAGGTACATCTTCCTCGCTTTATCCTATTTTTTATTCTCCTATGTTCTGTATTAGCCACTAAGGGTAGATGTATTTCTTGTTGCTGCTGAAAAATTAAGGAAGTGAAAGAAAGAAGCCAATTGGGTGAGAAACTGCGGATATAGAAGACAAGGCAGAAGAAGGTCTTTGGGGACTGGAAAGAGATTGACGAACAACAAAAATTCAGAAAACCTTACCGTGTTGTTTAAGGAGTGATAACTCAAATAATAAACCTATGTTTGACAGGAAATACCAAAGAAGGTTAGCTATGCTGTTGTGGCTACAGAAAAAAAAACCGAACAACAATAAAGTGAATCCGTAGCTATCTAAAAGCCTCATCAGATAGATTCAGATTTGAATAGCAAAGGAAGGTCTATAGGAAATCGAAGTAGAGACATCCCATGCTTTATTATTACAAAGTGGGGCAATAGATCTGGTGAGTGTAGAAAAATTGTGACTCGTTTATATCCAACATCGACACCAGTCCTCTTTTATGCTTATATACAGTTCTTTCTACTACTACCTTTAGCCATGCCGGATCAGATCAAGAGAGGCTGTGCTGATTGCAGCATGTTTAGAAGACTTCTAGTCCTGGATCTGGATGTGTTTGACTACGTGCTAGATTAACTGAGTTTTAGTACTATAGTGAATATGTGCTAAAATGAGTATGATTCATCTAAAACGAATTAATATTGCTGGGTACTGTGCAACTCTTGAAGAAAGATTCTACCAAAATGATAATCAAACACTAAGTGCAAACATATTTGAGTGTGATAATAATCTGGTACACATTTATGTTCTTCCCTTTTCAGGAACAAATGGTACTACACTGACCTGTGAGTATTATGAATGCTTTGTTGACCATCTAGAAACAATTTGGTCATAAACTCTAAGAAGAAAAATTGTAGCCCTCCATGTCACCATAGCGAATGCTGGGCAGATAACCAAAATGATTTTTCGATAGTGGAAAAATTCAAACGTCAACCCATCTGCTTGTTCCTGTACTAACATTTGTGCTGTCTTCATTGGCCTTCCTCTTCAATAGATTTCTAATATTTCATGCATGATGTATATGCAACAAATGCTCACTTTCGTATATATTTTTTAGATGGATCATACTCATTCTAGGACTGACTTCTACTAACATTTTTAGTTCTGCTAACATTTTAGTTTGAGCTGCTTGTCTTGAAGTCTTGTGCTTTCTCTTCTCAAAAAAAGAAGTTATGTGTTTTCTCTAGGCCTCTAGGGGTCGTCAGTTCTAGAATGCATTTTCTGTTTAATTTGCATGTGTCACGTGGTGCTTATTTGCAAAGTACTTTATGGGGTTGCTCATTTGAAAAGCTCTATGATTATGGCCATGGTAATGTTAATCTGTAGCATGTAATGATATGGGAGGGTATGCTGAACATATCTATTTGGTAAACATACCTGACTTGTTAATATCGAATTGTTTGATCTCCGTCATGATCTTATAACTTCTTTTTGAGAAGAGAAAGCACACAATATTTATCATAATATTTGTACTTAACAAGAAGTATGCACATAATATTTATCAGCTAGTTATGTTGGTCTAGGGTGCAAGCAATAAATTTTGGCTGAAAGATTGTCTGTCACCATTTTTAACAGGACGGCGGATGCGGAGGGGCTGCCGCACACCCTAGGGTGGGATGCAGGAGGGCGAAGGTTCTGCCGAGCAGCAAGATCAACATCCAGGAATGTGAAGGCGCTACTCCGGCGTCAAGGTCGCCGTCCAAGAAGGCGGCGCCGAGGGCACCATCCAGGGAGGTTGCACTGCTGCAGGGCAGCGACGTGGCCAGGGTTAAGGGAGAAAAAAAGAAAAAAGGGAAGAGGAGATCGTGGGATCAGTTTCTTTAATTGTTGGCATTTCTTACGTGATGGTAGATGGTATACGCGGAGCGGGGTTTTTCCGTGCAGGCAGAGTTTTCAGTTCGTCGAACCTAATTGCTAAGTACACCAAAAAAAAGTTAGGGCGATGAAACCTGTTAGATCTGTTTTTAAGGCCTAATCGTGCGGTTGCAGTACACCTGTGTATGTCTGATGGGGTGCGTGTAGAAAAATTTGTGTTTGCTCTTTTATAAGTAGTAGAGATTTAGTATTCTTAGTGTGCTTTTCAGGTTCTTCAACTTTTTATTCATTAGGAACTTTATTTTCTTCATTACCACTTTCAGTTTCAGCATCAGAAACAGATGTACTATTAGGATCTATAGCAAGTTCAGAGGGTTCTACAATAGTTTTATGTTTCTTTTTCCTTTTTTTACGAGTAGAACCACTATTTTTAGCTTGTTGAGAATTCTGCTCAATTCTTTTGGGATGCCTCTCAGGATATAGAGGATCCTGGGTAGCAACACCACTTCTAGTTCTAATTTCATAAACATGTTTTTCTTTAGCAGCATTAACTAGCAAGTCATTTTGCACTTTAATAAGTTGATCTATTTGAGTTTGAACCATTTGAAAATGTTTGACAATCATTTTAACATCATTAGAGGTTCTTTCCACAATATCCTTTAACTCAAATGTTTTCCATTAGATGGTTTTGCACCCTTTTATTAAAATTATCTGGCTTAACAATAAAAATATCAAATTCTTCTAAACATTGATCAGGAGGTTTAGAGTAAGGTATATCACCTTCATCAAAGTGTTGGAGAGAGTGTACCTCAATAGTGGATGAGTAGGGGATAGGTTTACATAATTCTTCTATAGGAGGTAAATTCTTGACATCTGCAGCTTTAATTCCCTTCTCCTTAAGATATTTCTTAGATTCCTTCATCACTTCATCATTTAATTCAATAACCCCCTTCTTCTTTGATGTTGGAATAGGGACATGAATAGTTGGTTCAGGTATAATTACCTCAGGTATAGCTGGTTCAGGAGGAGTCCAATCTTCATAATTCTTGCTTATTTTAGCCATTAATTCCTCAGCTTCCTTAGGTGTCCTATTCCTGAAAACACAATCGGCACAACTATCTAGGTATGTCCTAAATTCTTCAGTTAGTCCATTATAAAATATATCAAGAAGCTCATTCTTAGGTAATGGACTTCCAGCCTGTGCATGAATCAAAGCACAAAACCTTGCCCATGATTCAGGCAATATCTCTTTTTCACCCTGTTTAAAATCAAAAAGTTCCTGCAAAATAGCATGTCTAGCACTAGGAGGAAAATATTTTTGCAGGAAAGTACTAATCAAGCAATCAGGGCTATCAATAGACCCAGGAGGTAAATTACTAAACCAAGTTTTAGCTTCTCCTTTCAGTGAAAAAGGGAAAATCTTACCAACAAAGTAAGTACGCATCTTAATGTCATCAGAAAACAAGCCACTCATGGTAGAGAGTTTATTCATATGTGCTACCGCAGTTTCATTCTTAGTCCCACAAAAATGTTCTTTCTCAACAATAGCTATGTAAGATAGATCGAGAGAGAAATCATAATCTTTATCTTTAATGTTTATGGTAGAAGCAGCAAACTTAGCAATAGGAGACAATTTGGTCTAATAGTACGCCTCTCAAGGAGATTCTTAGGAGCGCTCCTATCATGGGTGTTTTTACATTCTTTAATAAATTCATCGGTCATCTCAACATAACCATCTTCAATATCATAACTTTCACTAGACTCAGGTGAACTAATAGGTGTAGTAGTGTCTTCATTAGGAGTTTCAGTATTTCCAGCTATAGTTCTAGCAATCGTAGCATCTAGGAAAGGACCTAATGAACCACTCTTATCAAGCACAGTAGAAGCAGCACCATAAGTATCAGAAGTTTCAGATTCAGCAGTAGTAGCAGTGTGTGTAGCATATGTATGTGGTGGTGTAACGAGCTTACTCATAACATATGGTGAATCAAGAGCAACAGAGGTGTTCAGAACCGTACCTCTTCTTGTAGTGGATGGTAAAATAGGAACCTTGCCATCATAAGACTTACGCATGATGGATGGATGCAGCGAACAATGGAGAATCTAAGTGAACTTGATAAATAAAGCTATGCTCCTCGGCAACGACGCCAGAAAATAGTCTTGATGACCCACAAGTATAGGGGGTGTATCGCAGCATTTTCGAGGGAAGTGAAACCCAATTTATTGATTCGACACAAGGGGAGCCAAAGAATATTTATAAGCCTTAACAACTGAGTTGTCAATTCAGCTGTACCTGGAAATGATTTTGCTCACAATAGTTTATCAGTAGCAACAGTTTTGTAGTAGGAATAGTAAAGTAACATCAGTAGTAAAGTAAGGACAGTAGTAACAACAATAGTAAACAGTAGGATTTGAGTGCGGTAGGCATAAGGATGGATAGACGGGTGTTGCATGGACAAGACAATTCACATGGCAATCAGAACATAGGGCAATTGCAGATAAATAAGATAAAGCATCCAAGTACTAGATAATCCTATACATGTGTTCCATATATAGTCATACGTGCTCGCAATGAAAACTTGCACAACGTCTTTTGTCCTATCAGCCTGTTTGCAGCGAGGCCTCAAGGGAACTACTGGCAATTAAGGTGCTCCTTTTAATAGAGCACCGGAGCAAAGCATTAACACTCCGTGAACACATGTGATCCTGACATCAAAGCCATTCCCTCTGGTTATCTCGATTTCTGTCACTTCGGGGCCATTGGTTCCGGACAACAACGTGTGTATACAACTTGCAGGTAAGACCATAAACAATACTATCATAATGAATCAATAACATGTTCAGATCTTAAATCATGGCACTCAGGCCCTAGTGACAAGCATTAAGCATAACAAGTCACAACAAAGTCATAAATCACTAATAGAGGATACTAGGCACCATGCCCTAACAATCCGATGCCATTACATGAACGATCTCATCCAATCCCTACCATCCCCATAGCCTACAGCGGGAGATTACTCACTCATAGATGGGGAAACATGGATGGTCGATGGAGAAGCGATGGTGATGATGATGGTGATGATCTCCTCCAATTCCCTGTCCCGGCAGGGTGCCAGAACGGAGTTTCTGGTGCTGTTTCGTGGCATCTGGTGGTGGCGGCGGAGCGTAACTCCTTCTGGAAAAACATCAAACCCCTAGAGTTTTTAGGTCAGAAGGATTCTTATAGGCAAAGAGGGAGACTGAGGGGGAGTCTGGGGCGTCTAGACCACCCCCTAGCATGGCCTGGGCTAGCCCGCGCGGCCAGGTGGTGTGGCCTGCGCCCAGCCCCCCTCCGTCTCATAATCTGGCTCCGGGAGTCTTCTGGTGAAATAGGATTTTTGGCATATTTTCCGGGATTTTTCCTGATAGTTGATTTTCTGCACAAAAAGTAGACACCAAGGCAATTCTGCTGAAAACAGCGTCAGTTCGCGTTAGTTGCATCCAAATCACACAAGTTTAGAGGAGAAACAATAGCAAAAGTGTTCGGGAAAGTAGATACGTTTTGGACGTATCACGCATACACCCGTCATCAAAATGGTGTAGCCAAGAAAAAACGAGACTTTGGTGGATATGTCAAGGTCTCTGTTGGCTGAATTCAAGTCCCGATATAATTTCTAGGCTGAAGCTATGTCCACCGCATGTCACTCATCAAACTGGCTTTACCTCCACAAGATTTTGGACAAGACTCCCTATAAAATACTTTCCAGTAACAAACCCAATATCTCATACTTCCGGGTGTTCGGTTGTAAGTATTTATTTCTCATTAAAGGAGTTTGTTTTTCTAAATTTGAGTCTAAGGCTATAGAAGGTATTTTTGTTGGTTATAGTGCCGAATCCCACACTTATAACAAGACCTCCGGAATTGTTGTAGAATCCTTTATTGCTGTGTTCGCAGAAAATGATGGATCCCATCTGGGGCAAGTTGATGTTTGTGATACAAATGTTAAAGTACCACAAGAAGCCATAAGAAGAATGGGTGTGGGATTTTATCGACCCGTTGAGGAACCCCTTATGGTAGATCGGTAAGGACAATGCTCTACTCAAGTAGAGCCCTCATCTACACAATATCAACAAACTATACCTGCTGAAGAAAATAATGCACCTACTCAACAAATTACTAAAGATCATCCATCATCTGATCAAGCTGGAAGTCCTAGGACGGATTATACGGCCTCAACAGGTGGATTATCCGTCCCTACATCTCCCTCGCACACCAGCAACGATCGAGAAAGTGCTGAAGCTCCCATGACATATTATTTGACCCCTCCCTTGGACGGATTATCCTGCCCTGCAAGTCCAGAACGGAAACCTCCTGATATGGTTATCAATAATATCAAGGGACAGACTCTCCTTCTATAGTCAGTGCTGAACCTTCTACTGATTGAGGTCAAGTTATTGGTCAAGACGAGGACCAAAATGTTGAATATATTCCTCCAAGAAACAATAAGGAAATCAAAACTCGTCACAAAGCTCGAGCTGAAAGAAATCTAGAACTCAGAGGTCAGACACTTGATAAAGTGGTTGCTGATCTAAGAAGAAGGGTGTCCACTATAAGAGAGTTAGGAAGCTTTAGTTATCATCAAGCTCATATATCCATGGTGGAACCTGAAAAGGATTTTGAAGCTCTTTAATATCTGGATTGGGTAATGGCTATGCATGAAGATCTCAACAACCTCGAGGGAAAGAATGTGTGGAAGGTAGTGGAGAAAGGGGAGATTTGTTGTTAGATAGTGGCTTTGAGGATGGGTAGATTTACCCCACTCTTTTTACTAATAAGGTTAAAGGGGAGATTTTCATATGCCAATTATATGTAGATGACATTATTTTTGGCTCTACTAACAAAGCTTTTAACGATGAATTTTCAAAGATTATGACTGATAGGTTTGAGATGTCTATGATGGGAGAGTTAAGGTTATTTCTTGGTTTCAAGATCAAATAATTGAGATAAGGAACCTTCATTAATC
The DNA here is from genome assembly GCA_910589775.1 of Avena eriantha. NCBI lineage: Eukaryota > Viridiplantae > Streptophyta > Magnoliopsida > Poales > Poaceae > Avena > Avena eriantha. The sequence continues at coordinate 155,053,301 of OU342745.1, forward strand.
AAGAAAAGTACATCCAAGACATGCTCAAGAGATTCAAGATGACGGACCTCAACAACGTTGCTACACCAATGCAAAAAATGCCATCTTGAATTAAACCCCAAGGGTAAATATGTGGATCAAAAGGTATACTGATCCATGATCGGCTCTTTGCTTTACCTCTGTGTATCTAGACCTGATATTATGATGAGTGTACGAGTGTGTGCAAGGTATCAATCGACTCCTAAAGAAAGCCACTTAGTGGCGGTCAAGAGAATCTTTCAGTATTTGGTTCATTCCCCAAACTATGGACTCTAGTATCCCAAAGCTCTAATTTCTCTCTAGTGGGTACACTGGTTCAGATTGGGCTAGTGACAAGGATGATCAAAAATCAACTTTTGGAGCTTGTTAGTTTTGGGGCAGATCCTTAGTATGTTTGTCTTTGAAGAAACAAAACTTCATTTCTCTCTCCACCTCCGAAGCATAATATGTGGTCGTTGCAAGTGCATACACTCAGCTATTATGGATGTGTCAAACTTTAAAGGAATACGGTGTCAATTGTGACAAAGTTCCTCTTTCATGTCACAATGAGAGTTCTATTAAAATGGCATACAATCTGGTACCACATACAAGAACCAAGCATACTGAGATTCACAATTATTTTATACAAGATCATGTTGCTCATGGAGACATTGAACTATCTTATGTATGCACGAGGCATCAACTTGCGGATATTTTCACGAAGCCTCTTGATGAAGCATGATTCTGCTATTTGAGGAATGATCTAAATATCATGGATTCAAGGAGCTTGACTTGATTCCCTTACATACACACCTATGTATTAACCTTTATTTGGTTTAGATGTGGGCATGTACATAGGGGGAGTGTGGTCCTAATTATTAGGTTAACCCTCCCCCCATAATGTCGAAAGTAAGGCAAATCATTTCTCTTAATATCATTTTGTGATATGTTAGCTTATTGATGAGTATTGGTCATGAACCCAAGTTACATATTCACGGTGTCATACCATATAGTCATACATGGTGGCTTCATCCACCGCTCTCTTCTTGAGAAGAGTTGGTTCTATGTGGATATTTTTGGTTTTATTGCCTATCTTTTGTTCTTATGGAAAACACACCCAATATTGGCTTTTCATCGATTTTGGTTCTTGCAATTTTGGGTGTACAGTACCATCTCAGTTTGTCTATCTAAACCTAAGCCTACTGCCACCTCAAGACATCTCTCTCTATTGCACACAAGTCCATTTGACACCTGTGATGTTGTTTGAGGTTATGCTGGCCTGAATCCTATGTAAACAAGAATGTTTTTAGAGGGCTAGATTATCCGCCCCTAGTGGGGGCCAGATTATCCGACCTGGGCAGATTTTTACTTTTAGGGCTAGGGGTCGGGGGAGAGGCTCAAACAGAGTAGTACTCTCCTCCCCAACTCCCTCCTTCTCCACAACCACCGCCTCTCTCCTCCCTGATGCCTCCCCTACCTCTAGTTCCCACGAATTTCAATCGGATCCGCACCGCCTCCACCCCGGGTATCTACTCCTCCAAGTAGAACCTCCGATGAGTGAGGGTAACTCCCACATCCCTTGATTTTGTGTGGAAGTTGTCGTTTTGTTGTTGAAACTTGGAGTAGAGGCTACCCATTGGCCCATATGCATGTTAATTTTAGTAGATTATCAACCTAGTTTGCCAATCTACGTGTATGCCTCTAATCTGAATCAAATAATTTTTTCCGCTAGGGCTGGATTATTTGCCCCTGTCTAGGCTAGACTATTCGGCCTAGAAGGTTTAGACCTTCTGTTGTTTGATTCATCTTACTCCATCGTGTAGTTGCATCTTGGTTACTTCTCTACTATGTTTAACAATTACTTATAGACTTATGTGTCCTTATCTTGTGCTACCCCCTTACTCATTTCACAGGTGGTTCTAATGGTCTGGCTAAGACCTATCAACGTCATTATCGTGCTTGGTATTTGCGTCCCAACGCTGAAGGTGGTTTTACTGACAAGGTTAAAGTAAGGATGCAGACACAAGATACTAAGAGGATGGCCGAACAGGCAAGGAGATAGAAGAGGTGCCATGGGTATGATTACTCGGGTGCTTATGTTTGGTTCGAAGGGAATATGCACGAGAGGCAATAATAAAGTTGTTATTATCTTATTCCATTTTTATGATAAAAGTTTATTTTACATGGTATAATTGTATTAATTGGAAACGTTAATACATGTGTGTTTAATAAACAAAATACAAGGTTCCTAGTAATGCCTCTCATATAAACTAGCTCGTTGATTAACAAGATGATTAAGGTTTTCTGATCATGGACATTGGATGTTGTTAATAACGAGGTCACAACATTGGTGGAATGATGTGATGAACATTCATCCTAAGTATAGCATTACGATGAAAGTCATTATGTTTATATTGCTATAGCATCATACGAAGTAATATTTATCCGTAGACCATGAGATCATGTTAATTGCTAACACCGGAAGAATACTTTGATAACATCAAACGTCACACCGTAACAGGGTGACTATAAAGATGGGTTCAGGTATTCTGAAGGTGTTATGTTGAGGCTCATGGATCAAGAGTGGAATTTGTCAATCCCTATGACGGATAGATATACTCTGGGCCCTCTTGGTGATATCACATTAAGATAGCTTGCAAGAAAGTGATGTGATCACTAGAATGTTATATCACGGGTACAAGAAAAGAGTGCATGTCGGTAACAAGATCAAACTAAGTATTGAGATATTGATGATCGAATCTCGGAAATGTAATATATCATAAGACAAAGGGATTTAGTTACTATCATTAAAGGTTCTCTCGATCACAGAAGTCATCGTTGAATGTGTGGGAGTCAGTATGGATCTCCAGGTCTCGCTTCTGATTATTGATCTGAGAGGAGCCTCAATCATGTCTGCATTATTCACGAACCGTAGGGTGACACACTTAAGGGTTGCCAAACACCATTTAGAGCAAATATGTTCTAGATGAAAGAATTGCAAAGCGCTAGAATTATTTCAATAGACACCGAAATTGTTTCAGGTGAAATTGCTGAAATTGGTTCTGCATGTGATATTGAAATGTTGCAGAGGCTTTTATTTGAATGTTTGTTAATTAAAATAATTAACAAAATTCTGAATAAAATTAATGAAAGAGTTTTATTAAATGGGAGAGCATTAAATTTGGAGAAATTCAATGCATTTAAATTGGAGACTTTAATAGAGAATGTGAAGGGGCATATTTATGTGGAAGTGTTACCACCACATGAATGAGGGAGGTGAAGAGGCACCCCCATGGAGCGTCGGCCATGGGTAGGGGCACACCCTCCTCCTATAAAAGGCGCCCTCTCACTCCTTCACACTCACACCTCCTAGTGAAGGATCTCTCTCCCCCTCTAGAATTATTCCCCCATGGTCTCGGATTAGCGAGATACATGTTCCTGGTGGCATTTTGTCTGGAAGGAGTTGCTGCTTTCGTTGCATCGCCGGAGCGAGGAGGTGGAGGTTGTTCGATGGCCTGAATGTGTGTGTGAGGACGGATGCGCTGCTGGTTTTCGGCGCTAGGACTTCCACACGATCTTGAGATCGGCAAGCGTTGGACTACATCATCCACGAGTTCCATATCGTTAACAAAGCTTTGTTGTTCTTCGAGGGTATGTTATTTATGGATGTATATCCACTTGTTGCTTGTATCTAATTGATAGATCTTGGCGTATAATAATTCCCATTGTAGGAATTTTTTTGTTTTCTATGCTGCGAATCTAACTATGGTATCATAGCCAGATCTATGCATAGATGCTTTGCATGGGTAGAACACATATGAGTATATGGGTGCTGATGATCATTTTATTGCATGTTCTATGTATTTTGGATATTGGTGGCATAGTGGGATGAAGTGGCCCAGACTAACTTTACATGTCCTCGCACATGAGACCTGTTCCACGCTTGACATGCAACTAGTTTTGCATAAGTGGCTAGCGGGTGTCTGTCTCTGCTCCTACTATAGTCAATATCTGATTTACAACGAGTTGCTAATAATTTGATTATCATTATTGTGGTTCCATGTTCGTAGGTATGAACGGTTCTATATTCGAATGCCCTAAGCCACGTAAAACTTGCAATTGATAAATTAGAAGCGTCTAGTTTAGATCATTGCTAGGCTAGGGTCATTATATGGTAATGTTGTAAGTTGATGTATAGTTGATACTCTTACAACACACCTAACGTGTAAGTTCCATAGACCTTGGCCTTACACACAAAGGAATGATAAAGATCATACCACGATGCATACGATAGTGATCAAGTACAAGAACCATATCATTTCACTTTACACATTTGATGTTTGCATCTTATATTGCTTGTTTGGCGCTTTAGTAGCATTACAAGATGATCCAAGATAAAAATGTGTTCTTCCTTAAGTATGCACTGTTCTATGGATCGTGTTTCGAGACATCACGTGATGATCGGGTGTAATCGACTCTACACTTTCATACAATGGGTGTAAGACAGTTTTACACACGCGAGTACTAAGATTCTTACTTGGCGAGCCTAGCATGTACAGACATGGCCTCGAAACACAGAGTGAAAGGTTCAACATGAGTCATATGGTATATATGATGCCCATATAGATGCTCGCTTTTGAAGCTACACTGACTCACGTGATGATCGGACTTGGTGTAGTGGATTTGGTTCATGTAATCACCAAAACAATTCGTGGGATGTTGGTTTTGAGTGGGAGTTCATTTGTAATTTGGATTAGTCAAACTCAATTTATCATAAACTAAAATCAAAGTGAATTTGCATAATTTGTTGTAGTCATTGGCATATGTTTACTACCTTGTACTTAGTTGTAATTGAGATAATAGAACTATAGAATTCTAGATATTTACTTTACTAACTAGGATCATATTGTTATGAGTGTCAATCTAAAGTTTAAATTACTATTGCAAACTTTAAGCAAAACCTCACTTACTCTGTGAAATTCAATAAATAGTATTGAATCAAGAGTAACAATTCCATTGTTAGCATCTTAAGTATCATGCTTGCCTCCATGATTCTTGATATTCAAAAGTTGTTTTAATATCGAGGTTATCAAGGAGCTGAAAGAATTGTTTTAGAAACAATCATGTGTGGAGATATTTTGATTTCTGAAACATTGTTTTTTGGTTGCAATATGATAGAGTATAATTTAGCAATATACATGTTCTCATATTGTATGAGAATTTGTGAAGGATGGAGATGCTAGGCATCCGGATCTCCCAAAAAGGTTTTAGGAACTAACATTATACTTGTGATTCGTCCTTATAGGCTATACTAGCTTGGTCATGATAAGGATGAATAGAAGATGTAGGTAAAATGTTTACTACACTAAAAGATTACTAAAGAATGGATTTTTGAAAGAATGCCAACCATTTGATGATGGTGATCAACTTCAAAGTGCAAGTCCAAAGGTTTTAGTATTTGACTAAACACACTTTGGACTATGTGTCATGTGTATGGCGCCACTATTGATGTTGATAGATTCTTTTAAAAGAAAAAGGAAATGCTGAAAGAGAATCTATAAAATATTTGACAGAAAAGAAAAGACTGGAAATGTCCAGCTTAGGTATATAGATGATATACATGTTATGGCTATATTCTTTGCTTGTTAAACAATGTGGTTGTTAGGTATTGAATACCAAATTGGTTGGTGTGAAATGTCACACAAAGCAATGCAATTCATGAACTACAACGGCCTAAGTAACTAGCACAAGAATATGTGATGATGTTCATCGAAAACAAATAAAGTGTTATTGTGTTTATCGTTGACATCGAAAACTTGCCTTCAAGATTTGATTAAATAATTGTTATTTTGTTCGGATATTATGAGAACAATGGTTGTTCAAATAATTACCGTATTCCATAGAAGATGGATGAACTTCTACAAGTCTAGTTGGAGAAATCACGTCCATAAAACTAATGCTAAAATTTTGCAAGACAAATGATTGAAAGATCAATTATGAAGTGACATCGCCCTTTAAATTATATTGGAAATAAAACATGAAGAAACTCCATGTTGATGGATTTTTGGAATCTTTGATTTCGATCAATTGATGCTTGTGAGACTTTCCTGGAGATAATTAAAAATCCGTTCATAGCCCAAGAGGAACGGATGACTAACTTATTGGATATTGTACATGTTGATAGTCTATTATATGTAGCCATGTGCGGTGGATCTTTCAGCTTCATATGCCTTCTCCGAAAATTTGAGTGAATATATCTGTATATTTACTTAATAAGGAAGAAGTATGAAACATTTGAAAATTGTTCAAATATTTTCAAGATGAAGTGGAAAATCACTGTAACGAGAAAATAAATAATTTATGATTTGATCATAAAGGATGATATTTGATTTACATGTTTAGGAAAACACCTAAGATTTGAGGAATTGTTCCACGGATTTGCATTTCCTGATAAACCATAAAAGTATGGTATGTTCGAGAGATCAAATCGAACCTTGTTTTACATGGTAAGATCAAAGGTGTCATTTATAAAACTGCCATTGTTTTAAAGATTAAAGCTTTAGAGACTACCGCTTTTACACTGAAAAGAGCAGCATCGTGATCCGTTGAAATGACACCATATGAGTTATGGTTTGGGATAAAACCCGAGTTGTATTTTCTTAAATTTTGGTATGCTTGGCATAAGTAAAATGTTTGTCGGATAAGCATATTTTTGTAGGTTATCCCAAAGCAACAGTTGGGTATTCCTCCATAACACCAAAGACAAAAGAGTTTGTCACTTGGAACGTGAAGTTTCTTAAAGAAGGAATTTTCACAAAAGTTAAGTGGGAGGACAATATAACTTTGATTAAGTTTCTAAGTAGCGCAACACCAGAAAGTGTCCCGGAGGCGGCTAAAATGCTCATGGCTCCCGTGATTACAAAGGCTGTGATCTCGGAGATTAGAGTTCTTATTGAACCGTGTGGGTCGGTAAGAATCAAATAATAAGATTTGAAACAGGAGTTGTTATTGTTTTGACAATGATGAATCGACTGCATGCAAATAAGCGATGATGGGCCCTGACTCCATAAAATGACTAGAACTCATAAAATCTGTGATAGTATCCGTACACGAGAAATCAAGTTTCTAAACTTGGAAGACCCTCCAGAAAGGCATGGAGCCTATCGGTCGTATTTGGATCTATAAAGAAATAGACGTGGATGTTTGACATCTATGAAATAGTGTAACATCCCAAAACTTTAATCCAAGGTTATCATGATCCAAATCATCAAAATTTAGGGTTAACACAAACTTTTCCAATTAAAATTAGTAAAGCATTCATATGTGTGTGCATTTAAAATAGGAGTTGATTTGAATTGCCATAATTAAGTGATCCATTGCTTGTAAAATGTTTCTTAGGTGAAATAAACATCATCTAGATCATTTCCAAACAAATCCCAAAGAAAAACAACTCAAAATAAATAAATGAAGTGAATGGTCATTTGTGCCAATTTAACTACCATGCCTACTTTGGCTATTCCTAGAACTCAAAATCTAACAGAAACAAATGTGGATCTTTGCACCCCTTGCTAGTACACATAATGATGTACCAAGGCCCACTTTGTGATCTGCCAAAAACATTCAAACACTAATTTTAATTGGCAATTGAAAATTGAATCTATATCATATGGGAAGATACCACTATTTCAAAAACCACTCAAACAAGCTCAAATTTCAAAACCCAAGCACCCACAGAGTCTCAAGCTTAGTACTAGCACACCCACCAAAAATCTTTTCAATATTCAAAAAGAAAGTTCTTGCGGCCATTTCATCAAACACTTGGCATGCATGAATTACACCTAGTAATTAGCTCACTATTTGCAACAGGGTTTTGCACCCATTCTTCCTCCAAACACTCCCTCTGTCCCCAGATGATATACCCAAAGCCTTTGCACCCCATCCCCTACACCCTAGTGGCAATGCAATGCTATGCCGAGCACCAACTCGCCGGCCAAACCTTGCCCCGCAGCAGCAGACCATCTCCCTCTCTCTCGCCATGTCTACGAGCTAGCCAGCACCTCACCGCCACCCTCTGTTCCCTCCCCGAGCCAGGCCAAGCCATGGACCACCCACAACGCGCCGCACACTGCCTGTCTATGCCATGCTGAGCACGCGCCATAGCGCCGCGCCCGACATGCGCATACACGTCGCCCCTCAACCGCAGCCCGCATCCACCGCTTCGCCACGACCCAAGGAGCACGCCGGACATGCCCGTTCGCCGCCCAATGCACCACAGCCACCGCTCGCCGTGGACACCGCCGTCTCTGCCGCTCAGAGCGCTAGCACCGCCCGACCGCATACCACCGCCCCTAGTCCCGCATTGATCATGTAGAGCACGGCCAGGAGACCAGCGACCGCGCCCTACCTCGAGCCACGCCGCTAGCACGCTGTGCAGCCCTCGCCGGACCCGCTCGCCCATGCCTCTCGGTCGCGTTGTCGTCCTATAAATAGAGGCCACCCCCATCCCATTTCGGCACACCACTCACCTCCCCTCACCTCACTAACCGTTCCCCACCTCTAGCTGGAGCAAGGCGAGCAGCCGTTCACCGGAATTGCACCGGAGCAGGCCGCCTCTTGAGGAGAAGTGCGCCGCTGATTGCGACCACCCCCGGAGCTGCCTCGACCGTCCCTGACCTCGCCGTCGTCTACCGGTCCTTTTGCCCGCCTCGCCCTCATCGCTGGAGCCCGGTACGCCCCCTAAGCACCCCCACCGAGCCGCTAGGGTTAGAGTTCGCCGGTGACTAGTTCGTCATCGACGACGATCCCTAGCCGTTGATCCGCGTTCTAATCCAACGACCCATATCGCCCCGTACCGCTTCGCGCGTTATTTGCCGCTAACCGGTGGACCACCTGTCAGCTGAACCCCACGCCGTGTAGTGTCACTGGGCCGGCCCGTTAGCTTTCCCGCGCGACCCATTTAGTTTGAATTAGGATTTTCCTTTTTAGTTTAAACTTAGTTATGTCCCCTAGTTTGAAATTCAATTCAGAGCGATCTACAAATCCAAATGGAGTGATTCCAATTTTGTTAGAAAGCTACTGAAAATATCTACTCAAAACCATTGGATTTAATTCAATTAGAGTTAGAGATCTCTCCTAGTAAAAATAACAAGACAGAAGCAATTGCACCTTGCAACATTTTTCAAAATTCAACCATGATTGCTTTTGAGTTGATTCCAACTCTCAAAAATCACATTTCACTATATCTATCTGAATATGTAATAATATGAGGGTTTACATGCAATGACTTTGGACTAGTACCAAAATAATGCTATATAGGCATTTCTAGTCACTTTAAATCATTAAATAATGAACTTAACTAAAGTAATTATGATCCAACCCTTAAATCACATTCCCACATGTTAGAATATGTGGTGATGACATGTGTCCACATGATCCCATATTTGAAGTGGTGAATATTAAATCTTAGTTAATTTTTCAATGAGTAGAGATTACTTTTCTAAAATAAAAGGAGGAAACTATTGAATAAAACTTGTGATGCTTGTGATGATACTAGATCATCAAATATATGCCTTAGAGTGCTAATTAGACTAGTTAAGTATTGTTTGGTGATTGTGTACTCCGTATGTATTTATAGACGATAGTACCGACCAAGCTTTCAAGGAGGAGGAGTTTTACCAAGAAGATGAGGAGGAAAACTTCAACCACTGCACTAACCAAGGCAAGCTATTGTTAGAAAGCTAGAATTAAGCTAGATGACTTGAGCAATGATGCTTAAGGCATGCTTTGGTTACACTACCTTGACTAGCATTTACCCCAAGTCTTATTTTCAAGCTTTACTTCCTTCACTTTACACAAAGTTCTTTACTTGTTTTGAAGGTAGCATAAAGAGTATAAAACTTGGCCTATTTAGATAAACCTTAGATGTCATTCTATCGCATGAGATTGATCCCATCATCCCACCTTAGTGAACACTCTTAACTTAGTAGTTTAGAGTAGATCAAAAACTTGAGTCACTTTAGATGGGAGCACTTGGTGAAAATAGATTGTGAAAACCTTGGAATGATGAGTCATTCTATTGAGATGTTTTGACATGTGTTGAGAAACACAAATGGTTTATGATGGTGAAAATGTTGAGGCATGAGCCTTAACCCTTTTACAAAACTGATGGTTGGATTCGGATGCGATACCATTCCAAATTTATCGTACAACCACAATACCTGAATTGGGTAAGGCTTAGCCGGAAGTTTATATGCATTAGTATTAGTTCCCTCGCGGGAGAGGTTTGAGCTAAGGCTACCTCTCAATGTTGGCCACCTATGCAGTGGCCAAGATGACAGATGGTCATGCTTGGGAGGCCATACTCATAGGAGAGGTGCTTATACTAGTGTGTGTAAAGGGAAGGTTATGTTTGATTATCTGCATACTAAGTATGATGATTCAGGGTTATCCCTGACAGATGTATCGAATCTTGTGGTGAAAGTGTACCACCTCTGCAGAGTGTCAAACTATTCGAATAGCCGCGTCCGCGGTTATGGACAATTGGAATGGCCATACTGTTTCGTTATCAGATGTTTTCAAAATGACTTTTGAAAGAAATGACGAATCTTGACTTGACCACAACAGGGTTGTGTTTATGACAATAGCTTCCCAATTTAAGTGATTCTAGAACTTTATTTTATCTTTCTTTGCTTCTGAACTCAGCTTAGGTTTCAAACTTAACTTTATAGTTCAACTTAGATTTAGCTCTTTAACCTAGAACTATACTACTTGTTAGTGGTAGATGGCGAGTACTTAAAGAGTACTCATGGCTTTTGTCCCTAGCTATTCTCATGGCCAGACTATGAAGGAGACTACCAAGATGATCGCCAGAAGGACGGGTATGATAACTAGGACTACCTGCCTTCGTCAGCATTGCCTGTGCCCCTGAAGATGGACCCCACCGCTATGCTTATCTTTTATTTTCCGCTGCTTGTTGTATTAAGACTGGATCATGAGATCCTTATTTGTGTAAGACCTTATGTATGGTTTGTAATGGATGATGTACTGTGATATCCAATCTGTTATGTCTCGCAAAAATGGTAATCCTGGGATTGCGATGGATGACATAACAGGCATCTGGGATTAAAAATCTGGGTGTTGACAAATAGTCAACATGTCGGAAAGGAGTTTACGACAATGTTCAAGGAGTTGACTATGACAAGACTTGATCTTTCATAGCGATATTTAGTCTTGATGGATTAATGTAGGAACCATTACATATAATTTGGTATATGATAGTTGAACAAACAAAACAATGTTCTTCTAATAGAATGGTTACCTAGGACATGCACATGATAGGGTCTGAAGGGTTTTGTTAATTCAAAGGATGCTAATAGAGCATGTAAACTTGAATGGTTGAGGTGAGCATAGCGGAGTTGGAATCTTCATTATGATGAAAATGTTAAAAGAGGTTAATTTCATCGGAGACGATGAAGATGCTTGCATTTGGAAGAAATTAAGTGGGAGCACTGAGACATATTTCTAATACATTATTTATAATACATGGTGTTGATTGGAAATGATGTATCTTTTATTGATACAAGTTAAGAATTTCATTAAAATTTGATTTCGATGAAAGACTTGGGCAAAACTAGAATATGGCATCAATGTATATATGAATAGATTAAGGCACTAATATAGTTATGCCAAACATACATATATGAGATATTGAATAAGTTCAATATGGAAACGACAAGAAAGGTTCTTGCCGCATGGAAAATGTTGAATCAAGATTCAAGTGTATTGACACTTGGTGAATGAAACGAGATTCAAATGTTTCTTGACACTTGATGAGTGAAATCACATGAATATTTTGATCAATAATATATACGGTGATATGTACGTATCCAGATATGTCCTATGCTATAAATGTTATGAGCATATACCAGAATGACTCATAAGATGATCATTGGATGATAGTAAAGGATATTCTTATGATCTTTGGAAGAACTTAGAATATGTTATGTATAGGTGACAAATAGTTACAAATAGGTCATTGTAAAGAGTTACATTGATACTAACTTTTCACAAGATACACAATAAATTTATCTCAATTTAGGCTACGGGTGGCACAATGGATGTTCCATGATGGATTTGGATGAGTTCCAAAGTTAAGACATTGTGAAGGATACTACAAGAAAAGGCTAAGTATATAACTGCTATAATAGCAGCAAAGGAGGGCATTTGTGTTAAGTAGTTTGTTATCAAACTAGGTGTGGTTCGGAGTGGGCTAATATTATGAAGATATATTGTATGACAATAATATCAACATATTTTAACCCAAATGAACTGAATGTCTCACCAAAGGACCAAATTTATACAATGCACACCATCTCATTTGAGAATGAGTGATGCGTGTAGAGACGCAAAGACATGCAAATACACACGGACCTGAAAGTGTTAGATCTGGAGATTATGTTTACCAATGGCAAATACATACATACAGCACCAGAAAGCCATAAGTGTTGAATGCGCAAGTTTACAAACTAGATTATTGACTCTAGTGCAAGTGGGAGACTGAAGGGAATATGCCTGAGAGGCAATAATAAAGTTGTTATTATCTTATTCCATGTTTATGATAAAAGTTTATTTTACATGCTATAATTGTATTAATTGGAAACATTAATACATGTGCGTTTAATAAAAAATACAAGGTTCCTAGTAATGCCTCTCATATAAACTAGCTCATTGATTAACAAGATGATCAAGGTTTCCTGATCATGGACATTGGATGTTGTTAATAACAAGGTCACAACATTGGTGGAATGATGTGATGAACATTCATCGAAAGTATAGCATTATGATCAAAGTCATTATGTTTATATTGCTATAACATCATACGACGTAATCTTTATCCTTACACCATGAGATCATGTTAAATGCTAACACCAGAAGAATACATTGATAACATCAAACGTCACACTGTAACAGGGTGACTATAAAGATGGGTTTGGGTATTCCGAAGGTGTTATATTGATGCTCATGGATTAAGACAGGAATTAGTCAATCCTGATGATGGATAGACATACTTTGGGCCCTCTCGGTGATATCACATTAAGATAGCTTGCAACCAAGTGATGTGATCACTAGAGTGTTATAACACGGGAATGAGAAAAGAGTGCATGTCGGTAACGAGATCAAACTAAGAATTGAGATACTGATGATCGAATCTCGGATATGTAATATATTGTATGACAAAGGGATTTAGTTACTATCATTAAAGGTTCTCTCGATCACAGAATTCATCGTTGAATGTGTGGGATTCAATGTGGATCTCCAGATCTCGCTTCTCATTATTGATCTGAGAGGAGTCTCGATTTTGTCTGCATTATTCGCGAACCATAGGGTGACACACTTAAGGGTTGCCAAACACCATTTGGAGCAAACATTTTTTAGACGAAAGAATTGCAAAGAGGTGTAATTATTTCAATAGACATTGAAATTGTTTCGGGTGAAATTGCTGAAATTGGTTCTGCATGTGATATTGAAATGTTGCAGGGGTATTATGTGAATGTTTGTTAATTAAAGTAATTAACAAAATTATGAATAAAATTAATAAAAGAGTTGAGAGCATTAAATTTGGAGAAATTCAATGCATTTAAAGTGGAGACTTTAATAGAGAATGTGAAGGGGCATATTTATGTGGAGAGGTTACCACCACATGAATGAGGGAGGTGAAGAGGCACCCCCATGGGGTGCCGGCCATGGGGAGGGGCACCCCCTCCTCCTATAAAAGGCCCCCCCTCACTCCTTCACAGTCACACCTCCTCATGAAGGATCTCTCTCCGCCTCTAGAATTATTCCCCCATGGTCTTGGATTAGCGAGATACATGTTTCTGGTGGCATTTCGTTTGGAAGGAGTTTCTTCTTCCGTTGCATCGCTGGAGCGAGGAGGTGGAGGTTGTTCGGTGGGCTAAACGTGTGTGCAAGGATGGATGCGCTGCTGATTTGTGGCTCTAGGACTTCCACACAATCTTGAGATCGGCAAGTGTTCTACTACATCATCCACGAGTTCCATCTCGTTAACAAAGCTTTGTTGTTCTTCGAGGGTATGTTCTCTATGGATGTATATCCACCCGTTGCTTGTATCTAGAAGATAGATCTTGGCGTATAATAGTTCCGATCGTAAGAATTTTTTTCTATGCTGCGAACCCAACATGGTTACCCTAGCTACATGAAGGTTCACGGTCCATGAACTCCTAGAAGAAGGCCCAACAAGCATCCGACGGAAGGCATAGTTTTATTAGATAAGGAAATAGAAACTGGCATTGTACCGCTGTTGTAATCGTAGTTTGTAACCTATCCACATACAACCTCGGGATCCAGCCTATTATATATAGGCTGGGAGGAGCCAGCAGATGGGTACCGAAAAACTCCTAAACAATCTATAAACTTATTGTCCACCAATAATCAGGCTACTTCAACTTCCTTGTTTGTCTGATATCTGACAAAATCCCCAACATTCTCTTTTCCTCGAAACCCTAAGTCCATAACCATGAGCATTGCCAAGGTTACTCCTCATCAATTGGCGCCGTCTATGGGAAACCTGAACGCTGGAGTCATGGATTCGGCAGACCCCTCTTCATCAAGCAACAATCCGATGCAAGCGGCATCACGCCTGCCCAACCCTGTCTCGGTCCCATCGACTTCAATGGCAGATCTGATCTCATCATCAGAAGTTTCCACTTTCGCATAGAGGAACCCAAAGAACTACACCTATCGGCTCCAATTTCGTCGGGACCATCAGTCGAAAAAGTTGCGCCTACAGGGATACCTACATTTTCTGTCGGATCATCCATAGAATCCACGCCGGAGCAGGCAAATGAGAAAGAAAACTCTAGAGGATCAGCAGATCTGAGGGATCTTGACATCTCTACGATGGTCTCTCCGTCGGATCAGACTCCCAACCAACACCACCACGTGGAGAAAGCCTAGTAAACACATAACCTGAAGAAAGCGGAGAAAGTATCGACTTCGGAATCAGGATGGCCGAAATCTACCCAGAACAAAAACTGATGGACTTCACTAATCCCCCGAATAGTGTCTACCTCGGATCTGACAACAACGTCACTAGTTCATACATAATGCACCACCAAGTGTCTGTGATCATCGGGGATGCCTCAACTCAGCGTGACTCCAACAGTAACCCCATCCTTGATCCCAATAATATTTTGTTGGATGATAATGCAGGAGATCACGAAAACGAAGGAGATTCGACAAACAACCGCATAATCCAAGGAGGAGGAGAACCACGTGGAGGCGAGCGGAAAACCCTCCGACTACCACCCAGAGAATGGCAAAAAGCAAGGGACGCAATATCAGGGTGCGGTCCCAATGACGGCTGAAGCCACACACGAAGAATTAATGGCATACCAATACATGCTCCATCACAATAAAAGGGATCTACTAAGGATGCAAAAGTAACTCGACGAAAGAAAAAGGCTAGCCGATGAGTCTAGCCTTCGGCGGGTGCAACTAAGCTCTACCTATGGATCAGGAAGCATAACTAGAGGAGCACAACCAAGGAGAGGGGCCTCATGACTACAGAACATCCTCTAAGCCGAAAGAAACAAACTGGCCCGAGATCTCGACTTATCATTTATGTTAGTAGATCCAACAAGACACATCAGGGAAAAAACAACACAAACCGAAATTGTAGCCCGCAAACATACTTGATTACAACTCAACCACACCCGATGATCCCCGTGCAACTCTCCATTACTCCGCTCTCATGAACCTCGGAATGGTGGGTGCATCTCTTGCGCAAGCAAAACAAGGGAACACACGACAGAAAAATAGATCCCCACATTGTCACAACAGCCCTCAGCAGGTAGGGAACACCTGACGATCGCGGTCGGCACATCACGTGCACTTTTCGAACTCTGAACCATGAAACAAAGCGAGAGATGCCAGTACACAACATAGGATCGACAGATCTAGGGAAGAGCACGGTAGCCAAAGATACTACGACAGCGACAACAAAGATGACTATGAATTATGTGGAGCCAGTTGCTTTACCCAACGGGTTACCAAGACTCCAGTACCCAAAGACTTCAAACTCCCTCACGAAAGCAAGAAATATGATGGCCTCTAGGAACTCGAAGCTTGGTTGGTAGATTACCTGGCAACCATCAAACGAAAGGGTGGATCCAAGGCCACCGCAATGCAAATCCTACAACTGCACCTAACCGGTGCCGCCCGAACCTGGCTAAGGCAGTTACCCGAAGAATCCATCAGCAGCTGGAACGATCTTGAAGACAAGTTCATCTGAAATTTCCTTGGAACAATTATGGGCATGCAAGTAAAAATCTAGAGAATCACTACGTGCCTTCATCCTGCGATGGAACATCATCAAAAACTCGGCTGAAGCTATATTAGATGAAAGAGCAATTGACGCCTTCAATGATGGCCTTTGCCGACGAGAGTTCATAGAAGAGATGGACGGGTTAAGCCCAAGACAATCTCACAACTAATGGATAGGGAAAGTCTGTGGGCTGACAAAGAAGACGCAGTATACAACAAGCGAACGCATTCAGCCGAAGAAGATAGTGATAGGCACGGCAACAAAAGAAGGCGACGAAATAACGACGGACACGGTGGACCAAGATATGTCACAGCTATTTTTTCAGGAAGGTACAACCGAAGAGAAGATGACCACAATAGCGGATACCGAAGGGATGATGTCGGAGGACACAGAGTGTCGCGTCTCGCCTATGTTGACATCGGGGATGTTGTACACCCCCTATTTGTTCGGTAGAGGGAACTAAGGCGTTCCAGCCTCAATGTCGGCGAAGGAACCTGCTGATACGAGCGTACAACATACACAGAGCACACACAGGCATTTTTTACCCAGGTTCGGGCCGCCCTTCGGCTAAAAACCCTACGTCCTGCTTTGGTGGATTATCTGGGGTGGATCAAGGTACAAGAAGATGATCTCTAGTGTCGGTGAGACGCTTTCTCTCTAGCTTCTACACTCCCCGAGCTTCCTCTTTCTTTCTTTCCTCACTTCCCTGCTTTCTCCCTCCAGTTCAGGACTCCAACATTCCTGCCCTAGATACCTTCCAACACCTCTCCACTTGGCTACTTAGAAGCCCTCTGAACCTCTCTCCTTCCCAAAACCCTCCTCTAAACCTCTATGCGTCCAAAAAACCTTCTTCCCAAGTCTCGGCCAAGTGCCTCCTTTTATACACCAAGGGGTCACCACATGGCCGGCGTGGGGCACCATACGAGGCATTCCCGGGCTCACTCGCGGGGTGCCACGTGGTATTTAGGCAGATAGGCAACGCCTGTGGCCAATGGATGGCCAGGGGAGGTGTGAGATGCACTCGATGGTCGAGTGATAGCTCAGGCTCCGAGCTATCACTCATGTCGATGGCGTGCTGCAGTGGACTGTAGCGCAATGATGATGTCTAGCAATGCTGACGCATCGCTGGTTCCCAAGGTTGGGCCTGACACGCCTTGTCAGGCACGGTTAACTCCTGTTCCCGGGATACTCCTAGCCTAGGAGGTGTCATGGATATGGCCACGGCAGTCGCCGCCATAGGCATCGATTGATAGAATCAGGGCTAAGAGCTGGCGTCCATCTGCGGTGCGAGATGGGGGCGGATGCACATGGATTTACCCAGGTTCGGCCCCCCGGAGGGTAAAGACCTACTCCTCCTAGATTAGATTGATGGAGAGCGAGTTACAGGGGTGGCGAGCTCGGCGTCTAAGCAGCAAGTCGCCTAAAGGGGTGTATGATGGAAGGTAAGTCCTTAGAGTACCCTAGGGAGGCTTATATAAGAGGCACCTTGTTAGGGTTTATAGTTTTACATCCGAACAAGATATGGATGCGGAGGCTTTGACCTAATCCGACTAGGCTTCAATTTACACTTCTGGGCCTCTAGTCTCCAATTGCTAGGGCTTCTCCTCAGTCGCATTCCATTCATCGTCCTGCAGGCCCACTCGCTAGGCCTTTGGACAGGTTGGGAAGTCCTGCTGGGCATACCCCATTTGGCGTACCCCGTCAGTAGACCCCGAGGCCTTCGTTGATTCAAGTGCAGACGTTCATTTGGCAGTCGGAGTAGGCGAGTCCAATTTGGACACCCAGTCGAATCGGCGATAGACTCTATCGAGAACCGAGGAAATTTTCCATCGGGTCTCCAGTCATAGCTTTGGAGCATGCAATCACTACGGAGTCGCTACCACATCAACCGGACAGGGCATGGATACAGGCGAGTTGAGTGGAAGGAGTTGGACCGTCAACTTGGGCAAACTATCCGTTCGGTAATCCAACGGTAACTTCGGCACGATTACCGCGGGTAACGGTTATCCCTAGATTGGCGGGTAACGCTTCTTTATAAGGGGAGTGACGGATCAGTCCTGTAGACCCTTCCCGTATTCCTCATCTTTGTGCTTCTATTCCCTCTATCTCGCTCGATCCAGATTCTCTAGACCAAGCGATCTCATTTCTTTTCCTAATGGTGCCTCTGAAAGATCTGTGGGGAAAATCCAAGTGCACTGCGGCGCAGCTCAAGTCGTTTGAGAACGCAGGGGTCCTCTGTAAGGGGAACTGGCGGATCCCTGCGCCTTCCGAGGTTGAGCCGAAGCCACACGCCGACGAGTTCATCTGCTTCCCAAGCCACTTGGAGAGGGGCTTGCGATTCCCCACCTTGGTATTCTTCCTGCGGTTCTGCACGTACTACGCGATCAAGCCATCGGATCTCGGCCCGCACAACATCGAGCAACTGGCAATCTTCATCGCCATATGCAAATGCTACCTTGGTTGCCGGCCGTACTTCCCCCCATGGTTGGAGCTGTTCCATGGCCGCCTCGGGCGCGAGGGGTCTGGCGGCCCAATCTTGGCGGCAGGTGCCGTCACGTTCCAGCTGAAGCCGAAGGCCAACTTCATCAAGCTCCTGTGGCCGAAGAAGGCTACGAGCGATGTAAGAAGAGCTGGTTTTATGTAAAAGAGTCCACCCCCTCCGGCGAGGTGACACTCCCCTAGTACGCCGCAGAGAGAAGCGAGCCCCATCGGCTGGCATCAGACAAGGTCCCCGACAATCAGAGGATGCCCGTCACGGAGATGATTGACCAAATCCAGAAGTTGTAGGACCAAGGATTGTCCACAATCAATTTGTACAACTGCTGCCTCAGGCGGCGATTGGTCCCGTTGGCGACCCAGCCCCATTGGATGTATGAGTACACCGGGAAGAATGATCCTTCCCAGACCAGCAAGGAGTCGTGGGATGCTGTGGACTACAAGGCCACCCTTAAGAAGATTACCGACGCGGAGTTTACTACCATGTCGGCCGGGCTTGCCCATACATGTCCGAGATAAATGAAGCTCCTACGGTAAGCCTCCCTCACCAGATTTATCTTCAGTCGCGACTCTCGTGGTGCAATTCGCATCCACATCCCTTGATATTTGTTCATCACCATTCTTAGTTGTTTTAGGTTCTTGAGGGTTGGCTTCCTCCGCTCGAGGAGGAGATTCCCAAAGAGCTCGAAGAGGTGTCCGAAGGGAACTTCTCCGAGAGCGAGGGAGAAGAGAGGGAGGTTCCTCCCCCAGCACCCGTGGCTCGCAAGACTCGCATGCAGAGACAACGCGAGATCGACGTGAGCCACAGTCTTGACAAGCGGGATGCCGATGATGACATTCTGTAGCAGCACAGCTCGCGGCGCACCGCCATGCCGGCGAAACCTGTGCGCAAGACAAAGTCGCCCGCGAAGAAGCGTGCTTCGAAGTCGGCGTCGCCACCTAGGTCGGCGGTGGTGTTCGATTCAGACGATGAGTCCAATAATGATGATGCGACTGAGGTCTCGCCCAAGGTCCCAGAGGGTCTGACTCCGATGATGGGATCGGATGTAGCGGATAAGGTGGTGGAGGTTCCGCTTGTGGTGATTGCGCTGACTGTCCTGGCCCAATCGGAGCCAGGAGCTACTGGAGATGCGACAAACAAATCGCCGCGACCATCGAGGACGACCGCGTCGTCCGGCCCAGAAGTTCTGCAGACCGCGGCTTCATCATCGAAGAAGCCCGTGGTGTCATGGGCCTCAGATGTTTTTGAGAAGGGTCTTTCACGCAAGCTGGGCCCGGAATTGGACAAACCTGCCCACATAAGCACCGGGTTGCGCGTTCTCCGTGTCGCCAAGTAAGTCGCGAGTTTTGCTTTCCATTCTTTGGTGCTTTTTCGTATGATTTATTTGCTCACTTTTGTGACTTCGTAGGTCCGGCGCCAAGAAGATTGGTCACCCTTCAGTGGTGAAGATTCCGCCAGTCGCCACCGCAGGGGAAGGCAATCTCCCCAAGAAGAGGAAGCCTGCTACGGACGTCACGCCTGCGGAGGGCATGAAGAAGCAGAAGGGAGGTGCCGGCGATGCTACGGCAGAAGACAGCGCCAGGAGGAGTGACCATGCCATGGGTGCCGAGGAGGTGGCGGTTACTCAATCAGAGCCAGCTAAGGGGGCTCCGACGACAGAACCATCGGCCCCAACGACTAGTGTCCCGACGAGGGCCTCTGCGACGTTTCCGCACTTCATGGCGAAGGGTTGGCCCTCGTTGCGGGCGCACATCCTTTGTGGTCCCTTTAACGGATGCCATTGGGCTTCACAGTATGCTTGGAGACGCCATTCAGATACGTCCAGTCCTCGAGTGTCTAGTCGCTGAATTTCAGTGGCTAGGCACTGAGTTTCTTCTAGTTGCCAGTCCCCGAATGTCTAGTCGCTGAATTTCAGCGGCTAGGCACTGAATTTCTTCTAGTCGCCAGTCCTCGAGTGTGTAGTCGCTGAATTTCAGCGGCTAGGCACTGAATTTCTTCTAGTCGCCAGTCCTCGAGTGTCTAGTCACTGAATTTCAGCGGCTAGGCACTAAATTTGTGTTTTTGCTGTTGCTAATTGTTCATTCTGCTTGTAGGGCTTACAAAGGGAATCGTCTGATCGGCAAGCCATGAAGGAGCGCCTGGAATGTGACCTGCGCGTGGCGCAGGAGGCTAACCGGCGACTCTAGGAGACTGCCGGTGATTACTTGTTTTGTTTGGACATTGCGAGCTGTTGGTCGTCACCACGGTAATCTAACTATTGCTGCTGTTCCTTTCAGATGGTCTTCTGGCAACCATTGCCAAAGCCCGAGAGGGGTATGTTCCTGTTGCAGAGCTGGACATGGCGAATGGGCGTATCGATTCACTGGTGAAGGAATTGGAGGAGGCGAAAGTGTCGATGATCTCTTCTGAGGATAGGGCCAAGGCCGCGGTCGCTGCAGCTGAGGAGGAGCGGATGGCTGCTGACTGAATCATCCTTGGGCTGCAGAGCGATCTTGTTGCTTTGGAGAAGCACGTGAAAGAGAGCTGGCGGAAACTCCTTGGTGAGTCGTTGTTCTTTTCTTTGATATGTATTGTGAATCCCCGAGTGGGTGAGTCCGTAGTGACACTAGGCGTCTCACGTTGCAGCTTTGATAGGGCAAGGCGATCCGATGGTGCAGACCTTCAATGCCTCATAGTGCGTGACCGTGGTGGTGAACGCGGCCACCGCCTCAGCGTTGTGCGTCCAGGCGGTTCTTCAAGGGATGTCCCCCACCGAGGTTATACCCAGGGGACTGACTGAAGTATGGTGCTACCTGGAAGAGGCACCCGCCATTGTAGAATGGATGGCACGTTTGGCTTTCAGGCGCGGAGCCACCACGACGTTGAGCCTAGGGCTCGTGCATTTCCCTGACGACTTCGACCTCAATGATGTCACCAGTGGCTACCCTTTGGCGACTGGCTCGGTGGAGATGTCGGAGGTGTTGATGCTGACCGCCAAGGCTGCCCCCTTCGCATATCGGGTGCTGGCAATGGGGGACTTTCTTCCGTACCAGGAGATGGTGGTGGTGCCGAGTGACCCCGAGACGGAGCATCGCGACCTGAAGTCGGAGCAACCCTTTCGGTCAGCACTGTCGAAGTCGCTGTCGACCTACCCGACGAATCCGTGGGAGCCATTCGTCCGTGTCAAGGGCGGTGGCGGCGCTTTTCATCGGGGCCTGCGAAATAGATATCTGCCTTGGGGGATTTTTGTACGATATGCCAAGTGGCCACTTTTGTAATATGAACAATATTTATGTATGGAAGTAAGAGGAGGCAATCGACTCGTAATGCATTGTCAGTTATGTGATATGTTTGGTTTTTGTTTGAGCGAGTCCTCGAGCGTGTCCGCCCTTTAGTGGAATATAACTTGTTTGTGTACATGTGTGTTTTCTTTTGATTTTTGTATTGGTTATGACTAATTTTTCGTGGGGTGTGGGGCCAGTCGTCTTGCGACTCCAAAGGGGCGAGTCCCCGAGCACGAGTGGGGTCGGTTTAGGCGAGTCCCCGAGCGTTGTACTTAGCCGTCTTGGGCGTGTGCGTATTATAAGGTTTGGTGTGTTGTTTGTAATGCGTCTCTTCCCCTGGCTCGGAGAGCCAGTCGCGTGGCAAGTCTAAGGCAGTTCTCTTACTTGGTGTGTTCCCGAGCCACGTGAGGGTTTCTTTTTGTGAAGTCCCTGTGCGTGGTACTTAACTGTTCGAGTCGCTTTGCGTAAGGATGGGGAGGATAGGTCGCTGTGGGAAGTGTTTGTCGGTCGTCTTGGTCGGTGGGCCAGTTAAGCGGGGCGACTCCGATGGTGGCTCTAGTTTGGCGTGTTCATGGACGACACAAAGCCTAAATATTTTCGGTGCCCTTGGGTCGCACTACTTTGCCGTGCCGGTCGCTCGACCAAGGGTTGACTTCCGTAGGTAGCATATTGCTAAGTGTATGAGTGCGAGTGGCACAAGAGTATGGCAAGTAGACACAATTTGGGCGATCTGAATGAATTTCATTATATATCATCTTGGTACAAGTTTGAGTTCTATGTATGGAACTTCTGGAGGAGGTTTACATTCCATGGCCTCCCGACCTCAAGCTGGCCATTGCCTCGTATGTCGATGAGGTAGTAGTAGTCGTTACCGAGGACGTGCCCTATGGCGAATGGCCCCTCCCATGGAGGGGAAAGCTTGTGCATGCCCTTCTTGTCCTGGGCCAATAAGGTGCGGGTCCGAACTCGGCAGCTGTGGTAGCGGGGGAGTCCCTGCTGGTAGATGGTGGTGCAGGAGCGAGCTAGGTCGTGTGCCTCGTCGAGCTGGTCGATGCTGTCTTGGCGGGTGATCTCATTTGTCGCCTCGACGTAGTTGGTGACTCAAGGTGAGTCATGCTCTAAGTCGGTTGGCATTACTGCCTCGGCGCTGTACACCATGAAAAAGGGTGTGAACCCTGTGGAACGGTTGATAGAGGTGCGGATCCCCCATATTATGGAGGGGAGCTCTTCGACCCAGCATCCTAGTGTTCGCTCGAGGGGCACTTGAAGTCGCGGATTGAGCCCGTGGAGGACGCTCTGATTGGCACGTTCTGCTTGGCCATTCGACTTCGGGTGGGCGACTGAGGCGAGGTCGAGTTGTATGCTATGCTCTTTGCAGAATTCTGCCATGGCGCCTTTGGCGAAGTTGGTGCCGTTGAATGTTGTGCGGGTAGCCGTACCGGTAGATGAGCTCGTGGAGGAACTTGGTGGCCTTCTTGCCATCACACTTTTTGATTGGCTTGGCTTCGACCCACTTGGTGAACTTGTCGACCGCGACCAGGAGGTGGGTGAAGCCGGATGGGGCCTTCTTGAATGGGCCGATCATGTCCATGCCCCATACTGCGAATGGCCAGGTGATGGGGATGGTCTTGAGTGCCGAAGCAGGGAGGTGTGTCTGGTTGGTGTACTTCTGGCACCCGACACATCGTTGGACGATGTCGGTGGCGTCGGCGTGTGCGGTGAGCCAATAGAAGCCATGCTAATTGGCCTTGGCGACCAGCGACTTGGTGCCGGCGTGATGGCCACAGTCGCCAGCGTGGATGTCCTGGAGGATCTTGCGTCCTTCTTCTGGCTATACGCAGCGTTGGAACACGCCAGTGATGATGCGTTTGTGGA
The DNA here is from genome assembly GCA_910589775.1 of Avena eriantha. NCBI lineage: Eukaryota > Viridiplantae > Streptophyta > Magnoliopsida > Poales > Poaceae > Avena > Avena eriantha. Next base: position 155,077,275 of record OU342745.1, read on the forward strand.
GCTCGCCGTTGATGATGACAAAGGATTTGCAATAGCGCACGATCATTCCTGCCCCCGTCTCGCTGCTTGGGAGGATCTTGTGCTCGAGGAAGGCGACATATGGCGACGTCGAGTCGCTGGGCTCGATGATCATGGCGACTAAGGCCGGCTCGGGCTGCAGTGGTATCCTAATGTCGATTTCCTTTGGCGGGGAGACCGAAGGCTTGTGGATGATGTCGAGGAAGACGCCTGCGGGTGGTGTTTGCCTGGCCGACCCGATTCGGGAGAGGGTTTCTGCCCTTGTTCTTTCGCCTATTGATCCACTTGACCTAGTAGCCTGTGAAGTGCCCTCCGAGCTGGTCGACCGCTTGGTGGTATGGTATCATCGTTGGAGGGACGGTGTCGTAGGTCCCCGCGACTTGGCTGATGACTAAGTCGGAGTCGCTGTAACATCGTAGTCGATTGACGTTCATCTCCTTGGCGGCCCGCATGCCGTGGAGGAGTGCTTCGTACTCGGCCGTGTTGTTGGTGCAGGGCTTGAAGTTGAGGTGGAGCAGATAGCGGAGCTTTTCTCCCTTGGGGAGGTCAATATGACTCTGGCCCCAGCGCCATCGGCGTTCTTGGAACCATCGAAATGGAGCTACCAGTAGTGGAGGTAGGGGAGCTTGTCCGGCTGCTGCGCTTCTTCCCATTCGGCAATGAAATCGGCCAAGGCTTGCGATTTGATCGCTTTGCGTGGCTCGTACTTGATGTTGTGGACGCCAGTCTCGACGGCCCACTTAGCGACTCACCCAGCCGCCTCGTGGTTGCTGATGATGTCCTATAGTGGTGCAGAGGAGACGACCATGATGGAGTGCTCCTGGAAGTAATGCGGGAGTCGTCGTTGGGCCCTAAAGACCGCATACACCAATTTTTGGTACTGCGGGTAGCGTTGTCTTGAGTCTGTCAGGACCTCGCTGATGTAGTAGACGGGGCGGTGCATGGGGCGCTCCTTGCCTTCTTCTGGATGTTCGACAACCATTATGGCGCTAATGACTCGAGTGGAGGCCGCAATGTAGACGAGCATCGGGTCTTTGTCGACTGGGGCGGCAAGTAGTGGAGTCGCGAATAGCATTTCTTTGAGTGCTTTGAGCGCGTTGTCTGCTTCTGCGTCCCATTGGAACGTGGGGTTTTTGCGCATCAGGCGGTAGAGGGGCATTGCCTTCTCGCCGAGCCGGGGGATGAAGCTGCTGAGAGCCGCGACTCGCCGGGCCAACTTCTGGACATCACGCAGGCACTCGGGTTTCCTGAGCCGCACGATGCTGTTAATCTTGGTGGGGTTCGCCTCGATGCCCCGCTTAGAGACCACATATCCCAAGAGCTGTCCGGTGGGAACACCGAAGGTGCACTTCCCTGGGTTGTGCTTGATGTTGTACCTCCACTGATTTGTTAAGGTCTCGGCCAGGTCAGCTAGCAAGTCGTTCTGGCAGGTGGATTTAACCACCACGTCGTCGATGTAAACGTGGATGTCACGACCAATTTGGTCCACGAGGCACTCTTGCATGCACCTTTGGTAGGTGGCACAGGCGTTCTTGAGGCCGAACGTCATGGCCATGTAGTAGAAGGCGCTGAATGGCGTGATGAATGCCGTCTTCTCCTCATCCTCGACCGCCATTTTGATCTGGTTGTAGCCAGAATACGCATCGAGGAAGCACAGCGACTCCGATCCCGTGGTCGAATCGATGATCTAGTCGATGCGCGGTAGGACGAACTCCTCCTTCGGGCAGGCGTTGTGGAGGTTGGTGTAGTCGATACACATTCTCCAGGTATTGTTCTTTTTCAGGACCAGGACTAGGTTTGCTAGCCACTTGGCGTACTTGATGGGCCGAATGAAGCCTGCGGCTAGCAGGCACTGTACTTCTTCGGCGATTTCTCGGCGGCGCTCTTCATTGGAGGGCCACAACGACTGCTTTACTGGTCGCACTTTGGGGTTGGCGTTGAGTTTGTGCTCAGCAAGTTCCCTCGGGACACCGGGCATGTCAGATGGCTTCCATGCGAAGATGTCGCGATTCTCACAGAAGAACTCGATGAGCGCGCTTTCCTATGCGGGGCTCATGTGCGCCCCAATGGTGACCATCTGTTTGGAGTTGCCCGGGACGAGCTCGACGGTGCGGGTGTGCGTGGTCGCCTCGAACGTGGAGCTCGCGGCGGTTGGTTTCTTCAGAATGGTGGGGTCATCCTTGTTGATGCTACCGCCGTATTTCGCGAGCTGTTCCGCGTGGTTGGTCTCCGTGGTAATGACATCATCGGCAAGCTCGGCGCCTTTGTCCTCGCATTCCACGACCATGTCGGGGTCGCTGTGGACGGTGATGATGCCACTTAGCCCAGGGAGTTTCATCATGTTGTAGGCGTAATGTGGGGTCGCCATGAACTTGGCGAATGCCTGGTGCCCTAGGACGTAGTGGTAAGGACTGCTGAAGTTCACCAGCTCGAAGACGATCCGCTCAGTGCGGAAATTTGCTGGTGTGCCAAAGGTGATTGGCAGCGTCACCTTGCTGATCGGATACGCCTTCCGACCGAGGATGATGCTGTGGAAGCTGGTGAGCTTGGACTCGATTACTGACTCCGGGAGGTGCAACCTCTTGAATGTGTCCAAGTACATGATGTTGATGGAGCTTCCGCCATCCATCAGTGTCTTGGGCAGCCAGTAGTCGGCCACTTTGGGCCTGACCACCAGGGCGACTCGCCCTGGGTATTCGATCCTGGGCGCGTGATCCTGGCAACCCCAGGTGATTCTTTGCTCAGACCAGTTGAGGAAGCGGGGGATGTCAACTTGGGTCACCGCATTAACAGCGACCGTGCGGGCGAGCACCTTCTTCTCGCGTTTGGTGCCGAGCCCGGTGAAGGTGTGTAGCGAGCCGGCGGCGTGTCCGAACCCGCCGACATTGCCATTGTCCCTTGGCGGGTTGTTGTTGGGGTCCTCCCTTGCTCGCCTTGCCTTTTTAATCTCCTTTAGAGAATGGCAGTCCGTGGTGGTGTGGGTGGCAGGTTTTCCCTCCCTGCTATGGTAGACGCAGGGCTGGTTGAGCAAGGCCGCGGGGTCGAATTTCGGCCTCGCCGCGTTGTTGGCGCGGTAGTTTCCGCTGTCGCAGTAGTTTCCTCAGTCACGATGGAAGTTCTTCGGGTCGCGTTTGCCATAACTGGCGTTAGCGACGAAGTTGACTTGCCCGTCATTGCGGTGCTTGCTGGTCAGGCAAGTGTTGTTGTAGCGCATGTCGCGCTGTCGCCCGTTGTCGTGGCCGCTAATGCGGCGCCTTCCTCCTGACTCGTCGTCAGAGTCCTAGTTGGGGTCCTCCCCCGCGTAGCGCTTGGCGATCTCGAGAAGGTCAGGGATGTTGTCGAGAGTCCGGTAGACCCTCTTGATCTTAACGACCAGGGGTTCGTACCGGCACGCGTTCTTGAAGTAGTGGATTGCCGTGTCTGGGTGGATGCCGGAGGCGTTGATCCATAGTTCTTTCCACCTCTAGATTCAGTGGCGGGTCGACTCGCGCTGTCCCTGGATGCATCGCTCCAGGTGCTCAATGGTGGTTGCGCGGGTGTAGGAGCCGTCAAAGTGCCTGACGAAGGCATCCCGCATCTCTTCGCACGAGTTGATGTTGTCGGCGGGGAGGGTGTTGATCCATTGCCGGGTCGCACCCTCCATCATCAGGGGGAGGTAGCGAGCGACTAATAGGTCGGCGTGGCTGGCGATTCCCATCGCCCTGAGGTATATATCCAGCCACACCGCTGGGTCGTACGTGGGGTCGTACTTCTTGATCTCCTTGGGGGCTTTGAAGTTGGCAGGATACTTCTCGCCTTGGATCATTGGCCCGAAGAATTGGGGGCCGACTCGGCTAAGCGAGCCCCTTGGTTCGGGGTCGCCGCGGTTGGTGAGGGTGTGCCTCAAGTCATTGGGCTGGTGTGCCCGCCAAGCTTGGTTGTTGATGATGTGCATTCGGGCGTGGATGGGTTGCTCATTGGCGGAGACCGTGTTGTACACCGGTCGCGACTCGTTGGTGGAGAGACCGGGGTTTGCGGCCCATGGCTGGGGCGGTGGGCAGGTCACGACATTGGCGACGGTTGGGTGGCCGCTTGAGGCCACCCTGCTTGCCGATGAGCGGGAATACATCCGCCCCCGCGGGTCGACTCCTGCGGCTTGCTGCTTGATGGCCTTGGTGTGTAGGGCCTTGGCATACTGGATCTGTAGCGCGCCTTCCCCTTGGACGTCGAGGTCGGTGATAGTGGCGTCGGCCGCGACGACGTTGTCCATTGGAGTGGAGTATAGTGGGAGCCCGTTGGCATCACGGGCCTGTGGCGAGATTATGATCCGCGGTTGGTCCGGTGGGGGACCAATGGGTGGCGGTGGGACCCCAGTCGCTGATGCGCCGGGTGGTGGTCGGTTGTTGCCACCTGGTGGCGCGTTCTCGCAGTAATCGCGCTCAGCCGTGCGTGCGGGGTCGCTTTCGTCATTGAAGTTCAGGACACGGCCCTGGACATTGGAGTTCAGGCAGGTCCTGATGCGGCGCTGGTGGTAGAGCGATAGCTCCCGCGCCGTTTCCTGCTCGAGGCAGAATTTCTCGTGCTCGGCTAGCTCCTTGAGCTGCACCTCCTCCAGTCGCAGGCGGGATTCCTCCACCTCCGTGGCTATGGCGGTCGGCAGGATTGGCGTGGAGAATGGACCTGGTGGGGCGACCGTGCTGCCCGCCATGTAAATTGTGTTGAAGCGATTGGATCTGGTGTGGAAGTCCTCGGGGGACTCCGAGCCGGAGTCAGAATCGAAGATCTCGAGGATGGAGAAATCCTCGAAGTCCTCAGGGTTGGAGACCCACGTGATGGAGTCTTCTCGTGACGCTGCGATGATGGATCCGTCGACCGAGGCAGGGGTCATGGAGTCGGCGTCGTCGTAGAGGGTCGCGTCATCCGTGGCGGCATTCGTCTCGATCACGTTGCTGGCGGCCGAGTCGTATTCGGTGGCGAGGCGTCTGATGGAGCGGACCTACTCCTCCGAGAGTAGATCGTGGCATTACGGCGATACGCCGACGATCATCGTTGCCGCCGGGTCGACTGCGTCGGTGAAGCCGACGAACAGACTGATGGTGCCAACCGGCATTATCGCGCTGTGGGTGATCCGGCGTGATGCCGGGATGTAGCTGCTGGGCAGGATCTGCAAGATCCCGCTAGGGGCGATCATGTAGCCAGTGGCGATCGGCCAATCGATTGGTGAGTAGGGTCTTGCCATAGAACTCAGGCCAGTCCGGCTATGCCCCATCGTGGGCGCCACTGTCGTGGAAATGGCAATGGCTGTCGCTGCCATAGGCAGCGATTGATAGAATCGGGGGTGAGAGTTGGCGGCCATCTGCGGTGCGAGATGGGGGCAGATGCACTTGGATTTACCCAGGTTCACCCCCCGGAGTGTAAATACCTACTCCTCCTAGATTAGATTGATGGAGAGCGAGTTACAGGGGTGGCGAGCTCGGCGTCTAAGCTGCGAGTCGCCTGAAGGGTGTATGATGGAACGTAAGTCCTTAGAGTACCCTAGGGAGGCTTATATAAGAGGCACCTCGCTAGGGTTATAGTTTTACAAGCGAACAAGATATGGATTCAGATGCTTTGACCTAATCCGACTGGGCTTCAAGTACGCTTCTGGGCCTCCAGTCTTCAATCGCCAGGGCTTCTCCTCAGTCGCATTCCAGTCGCCGTCCTACAGGCCCACTCGCTAGGCCTTTGGCTAGGTTGGAACATCCTGCTGGGTATACCCCATTCGGCGTATCCCCGTCAAGAGGGGTGCTCCCATGATCCTTATGGGGCTCAGTCGAGGCCAACCCTCGGCCTCGCTACGTCCAATAGTGCTTCCCCACTCATTCCAGGGCACCCCCAACAGGAGGGGAAGGATCGCCTTTTGCTCATCGTTGTCCTTTCCTCCTTGTCCGTGCCCGGCTGGCGGATTGAGGCGCGTCCTGTAGCATTCGTCTCATCCATAAGCACCTACAACATAGCTGACACTTAGTCTCCATAGGCTCATCATGACAAAACCATACCAGCTTGGAGCACATTATGCCCGTATACTCACGACGCCCTTGCCGGCCAAGCCACACATCAGCTAGGTCGCTGACTGGTGGGTCTTGGCCCACACACTAAGGCGCAATGCGAGGGACCCCCGATCCCATTACGCCGACAGAAGCCCCCGTGCGAGGGCCAGCAACTTGCAATGCAGATCGTGGTTTGATGAAGAGGTTGTTGCTAGGATTTGCCCTTCAATACCGCGTGGGCCCAGTCTACGTTGCAGGAAGTGCGGCAAGACTAGACGACACGCTTTCCCATCCCGAAGAGCTAATGTGCGCGTTCCTGCGTAGTCAAGTGGTTGCGGTACTGCTGAGCCACGCCTTGTCTTCCGCGGCAGCCCGCATTGACTGTGCCCGCTTCGATTCGTGCAAAATAACTTTGGTGGGGCGTGACCGTTGACCTCCCGTGAGCTAGTGAGGTGGGAAGCAACCATTCCCCCCCTTTTTGTTATAAAAGGGAGGGAAGGCGAGGGTTGTGGCTCACTCTCCACTTCCCCTGTAGCATTTTCTTCCAACTCCTAGCTCGGTAGTGAAGACGATGGCGTCGGGTAACTCCGGTGAAGATGATCCTCATTTCATGGGTGGGGAGATGGCTTCGGCCTCATCGAAGGGGCCTTGGCGTGGGCGCATGTGCCGAGGCCGCCGCGTCTCCTCCGGCACCAGCACGGTTCTCCCGCAATCGCAAACTAAGGCCCTGCCCCGCTGCGGCCACCGGGAAGGCGGCAACGGACGGGGAGGCCCTCCTGGTCATCGTTCTCCTTCTCCAAGGAGCTGTCGTGGCCTTCCTCGCTAGGGTCGTAGCGGACGACGCTCACTCCCATGTCTAACCCCTTGTGCTGCTGCAACTACTGCCCCTACCTCCCCTACAATGAGGGGTCGAGGGGGCTCTCCTCCTGATGTAGAGAACGCCAGGGGGTCGACTAGGCAACGAGACACCACTGGGAATGGTAGGGAGTGGCACTTGCCCCCTTTCCCAGCGCGTAGCCTTTTACCTGCACCCTTCGGTCGAGCATCTTCTATGCGCCGGTTGCTGCATTTTACATTTTTCAAATGTAATACCAATTGGCTACCATTAGTATAGTTACGTTTGCCTTGTGTTACTCTCTCTCTTTTATTTGTCGTGTTGTGCTGATGGCTGCCGTTGTTTCGCTTGTCTGTTGCCGCCTCGACGCCTCCACGGGGCCCATGGGGGCATCGTTCATCGTCTCAGAAACCTTGGTAGCATTCCCTTAGCTCTAGCGTTGCAATTGTCTCATGCCTTGCTTGCAGGGCCAACTACACCTAGTTGCTGCTATTTGGCGGTGAGCCTTTCACCCTTGCTGAGACCTTTCCCTGGCCTCATCTTGCTTATCCATCCGCTGCTCATCCTGAAACACGATGAACACACCTTAAAACAACTTACCCATGCCTCAGGTTTAAAAAAAGGTGATGTGCGCTAGATCAGGTCGCACGGTGTTGCCAACTTGGAGGCCTAATGTGGGAGGTGTGTCTTCGCAATTTAGTGCTCGTCGGTAATGCCTAGAGCACAATGCTCATACCTTAGAGCGGGTCATGAGAATACGACGTTTCCTGGCCTGATAGTCTCGTTACCCTCATCCAACCCAATAAAATCCAAAGGAATGCAAAATCCCGAAAAAGGCTCGGCAAATGAAAGTGGGCGGAAGAACAAGAGCAACGGGATTGCCATTCCAAAATGGGGGAAGCCCCCGGGTTGCCAACGGTTAACACATAGGCGGACCAAGCCAGATACGCTAGTATTCATCGCATTGCTGGGAGTACTACACTCACTCCTAGGCTTTACAGTTTGCTGGGAGCACCACGCATGCTCCCGAGCATTCATTTGCAGGGGGAACCTCCACTCACACCCGGGATTTTAGGTTTTGCCAGCAGTACCACGCCCACTCCCGGGCTTTCAAGGTTTGCCAGGAGCACCACACACGCTCCCAGGTATTCATTTACCGGGGGAACCTCCACTCACACCCGGGATTTTATTATAAATATATATGTATATATTTTGAAAAAAGGTTGCCGGGAGCACCACGCACACTCCCAGGATTTCATTTGCCCAGGGAACCTCCACTCACACCCAGGATTTTTAGCTAGTAGGGTGGATGCGAGAAGTTCTTAGCTTACTCGGAGAGCCACCGGTACCAGAAAGGTCATTGGAACTAAGTTCCGGAAAGGGTCACAGACTTTTCCAGGGCGAGTCGGGAATCAGGGCGAAAGGTTGGTCCGAATTAGACAAAGAGCTGGTGTGAGTCATAGGGGAAGCGGTGGCTGCCAATTTGAATAGTTGTTTAGAGAAGAACAAAGGGTCCCTGATATCACCCATCACGATCAAGGTCCCCCACGAGGAGGGAAGCTTGAGCGAGTTGCCGGCATGGTGGGAGACCACCATGAACTTTGCCAAGGTAGGGCACCCTATTATGTCATTATACAATAGGGCAATGTCCGCAACATCAAAGATGATGCTCTTAGTGCGTAGTTGTCTTGAGTGCCGAATGTGACTAGCAGCTCAATCTTCCCCCACAACTGGATAGCTCCCGGCTTACGCCTAGAAAAGACCACGTAGGGGCCAATTGATCCTTAGTGATCTGGAGCTTATCCAGCAGCTTTGTCGAGAGGATGTTGAGGCCAGCCCCTCCATCCACTATCATCTTGGTAACTCGGACGTTTTATGATGGGGAGACCACCAGCGGTAGCGTGTCGACCCCGACATTGCGGTCTGGAGGATCTCTTGCATCAAAAGTAATCGGCATGTGAGAACACCTAAGTGGCTGTTGCACCTCCGGGCTTGGCTGCACGGTGCACAGTTCATGAGAGAAATGCTCAAACTCCCCCTGGGAATTCATGGCGTAAGATCCTCCATGTGTGCACACGCAATCCTATACTTGTGGGTATTGTTCACACCCATCGTCGTCGCCACCTTGGTTAACGCAAGGGTCGTTGCCACACAGTTGAGGGGCTGTGTTGCTGCGGCCCCCTCCACACCCTCCTCTTGCTTTGCCTCCACCGCCTCCATCTCCTCCTTGTGTAGTGCCCACGTTGCGCCCGTGACCTCCGGCGGGGGCGCCTGGGCCAGGTTGTACCGAGCAGCCTTTTGCATGATGGCCGGCCTTGTTGCAGAGGTAACAGTTCTCGAGGTTACCGCTAGCCCCCTTCTCAGCGATGCTCCTCTTCTGTCCCTTAGCATAACCGAGGATGGAGCAGTAGTTCTGAGCGTCATGCTCATTGGACTCGTGCATAGGGCACCACTTCCCCGTGGCGGGTTTGGAAGCGGCCACTTCTTCATCCGGTTTGGTCTTCCTTTCAACCCCGGTGGGAGCTCTAGGCTCTGTAGCCAAAGCCTGTCAGATACCCTGCTTACGCGAGACACTCTTCTTCACAACAGTGCTTCCCGGGTCCACCGCTCTAGTTGCTTCCCGTGCAGCATCCTCGAGCGCAAGGCATCCTTCTTCTTCTAGGGAGAAGAGGTCAGCCAACACCCACAACTCATGGATGCTCTTGAAGGGATGCATGCTAAGCTCTTCGCACATCTTGCTATCATGCACATTCATGGTGAATGCTCCAATAATGGCGATGTCCTCCACCTCCAGGATAGTGTGTGCGATCTGTGAAAATCGCAGAGTGCAGTCTCGTAGCTTCTTTCCACTCCCCTAGACAACTGTGTGGAGCTGAATGAGTGTTCCCGGGTGCTTGAAGGCTCCCTAGAACACGCTCACAAAGTGAGTACACAACTCGGCCTAGGAATGAATGGACTCCTTGGGTAGATGCATGAGATACGACAAGGTTGTGCCCTGTAGAGCCATTGAAAACCAATTGGCCATGACCTTCTCATCAACAACCGTAGCCACCATTGCAGTAGTGTAGATTCCCTTCTCCTCGAGTTCGTGTTTCCTTCAAACTTGACGGGGAAAATGGGACAGAACTTTGGCGGCCACACCACCTGCCTTAAGGTAGGAGAGAAGGCAGGGCAACTGCTACCGTATCCCAAAGTCATGCTTCCTGCCTTAGCTACGTCCCGTGGTGTCGTTGTGTTGGGAACGGTAGTACCTGCAAAGGTTGGATAGAGGTGTGGGGACTAGCAGGGAAGCTCTCGACAACGTCTGCAGGCGGGATTGGGTACGAGCAAGTGTAACGGGACACAAGAAGTACCCAGGTTCGAATCCCTCGTGATGAGGTAAAACTCCTACTCCCACCGATCTGACTACGGGTAGAATACGGGGTACAATCATTCCTCGAGCTGTATGAAATAGCTACCTCTTAAATGCTCAGCCCCTGCTATGAGAGCCTTGCCCCTCCTTATATAGGCAAAGGGGTAACAGTCTCACTAGCCAGTTCGACAGGCGGGTCCCATAGGCAGGCCCTAGCCGGCTGGTCATCTATAGTACTCGGTATGTTATGTCATGTCGAAGTACAAGTCGTGTGGGTCGTCGTGGGTACAGTGAACGCCGTGGAAGCCTGTCGTCAACATCCGACCATTGTGCCCGCGTCACCAGCAAAGTCTTCGGTATGGCTTCGTAGTTGTGGGTCTTGTCACTGTACCAAGGCGTACCGTGCACTGTGCAGCATGTCGCCCTGTCCTCTTGATTGAGCTTGGCTATGTCCGCGTAGCCAGCCTCGTATCTTGCCACACTTCCTAGTTCTGGCTACTAGCTGGTAGTCGGTACTAAGTGCCCTTGTCCAGCTATGATCTGCTAGCCGGACGCGAGTCGCCTGCCTTAGTTCTTCTCTGGTTGGGGTATCTGATACCTTCGATCTGGATTACGGATGTAGAATAGCTTCTTTTTCCCTAGTATACCTAGGTTATCGAATCCTCAGGAAGCAAATGCGTAGTGAAGTTACTTTAATGAACCTTCGGGAGTTTTAGAATTCCTGTTGTGTTTTTACCAGACTAGTAGCTTGTGTCTTTTTGTTGTTGTCGATGATGGAGAGAGAGAGGGCCTAGGGCTTTCGGTTTCACCTGTATCTGTGCAAAAACATCTAATGGAAAAAAAGATAGAAATAAAGTATGCGTGTACTTGTTAGAGCAAGATAAATTATATGTGGGAAGTGCATCCATAATTTCTATTGCCTCCATAACCGCTTGTATCAATAACCTACTAGTTTCATCCATAGAAGAAAGAGAACTAATGATATGCATAGTGATGTCACTATTAATCCCAAGCAAATCCCTTACATATAGCCGTACTATCACTAGATTCCCAACTTGCAGATCAGTCATCACTCATACTCCCTATACCTCACTCAACCCTCGGGGTCTTGGGTACCTGATAAGTCTTTAGATTGAGGCAAGAGAGGATACAATAATCATCATGTCATACAAACTAATACATGATCCCATCTATGATAAATCACATGCACAATTGCTACATGGCTAGGCCAAAGCCCTTAGCCCAAGGAGAATTACTCACACATAGACATGAGATTAACAATCACAAACATTGTACTGAAAATCATAAGATTGATAGAAATAGTCTTACAATGTCGCCAGTCGGAGAAGAGATCTACTATTACAAGTGGTGGAATATGGCTATGGAGATGGAGAAGGATTTGGAGATCTGGAGGCGGCTGGAGATCTGTGGAAGAGACTTTTTGGCGACGTCTGGCTTCGAGGCTTCTTTATATAGGGGTCCCTTCATGAAAAAATTTCTGTTTGACCTAACGGTGGCGGCGCCAACTATACAACTGGAGCTATACAGTCGGAATTTTTGCTCCGGCCGTATAGTTGGTCGTTAAAGCATCTGGCTCCATTGTTCGGCTCCTGGTTTCTTCTGGTTGTTGGACATCTCATATCTTTGAATTTAATGTAGTGATTCCCTCCTTTAAACGACATTATCTACGCAGGAAAAATACAAAAAGAAAGGATTGCATACCCCTCTAAATATTAGCATTAGTGGCAGGGTTTAGAGAGATATTTCATCAAGAATATGATAAATATCTAGTTTAAATGTGGACGTAGATGTCTATGTTTCAGAGCCATCAACCTCTCCAAGCTTAAACTTGATTGTCCCGAGCAAGAAAACCAAAATCAAAAAGGAACTCAGCATTTAAACTGAAATAACGAGATGGTGATCTTACTCATGATTTATAGTCTCATGTTTCCTCCACTACATAAATCTGAAAAACTTTAGCATAGATAGAGTAATGTCAAGCATATCATACGGGTCTCATGCATCCTTATAACGCAGCAAAATTATTGTAAACATGGATGATTAAAATGAGTAAACTTTATTCCATGTCAAGTAATCAACTAATAGGCTTGCCTTTGAACAGTAAAGTATAATCATGTAAATTAAGAGTGTGAGAGTTGTCATGAAAAGCATATATACTAGAGTATCTCAATTCTCCCACATCATTGAATCAAGACTTTGCAAGAACTACTTTTCTATTCATTGTCCTTCAAGAATTTCAGTTTTTAAGTAATTAAGAGCATGCCAAAGATGTTTATTAGTTTATCGGGCTGTGATGGACACTCGTGGCATCACTAAGGCTTTTGTTCCTTTTGCATAATGATTACTCATGATATCCAAAGGAGTGATTCCATCATGATTACATCTACCCGGGAGTGCCAAGAATCTTACCCACTATAGCATTGCTGCTACAAGTGTTTAATCAACTCATAGCCGAAATCTAGGAGTTTCCTCCATGAAGATCGTTCGTAGGATAGCGGAGTTGTAGGCATCCCATGAAGTTTGACACGCGTAAAGCTATATCATTTTTATGATTAACAAGTCAAACTTTGGCATGCTCACAAAAACCGCTAAACATTAATTAAATTGAACAAATTCTTTTAAAGATAGTTATCAAGTCAATTAACATTTTCAATGGTGTTGAGTGTCTCTAGAAATAAACCTTCAAGACGAAGAACTATAGCACCCAAGCCTTCAATTATGAGACTTTTTCTTATTACCATTGTTTAGCAATTTTAGGAAAGACTTGGTTAATTACGAGAGCTAGAACAAAGTGAGCCCAATTAAATACCCATGCAAACGGAAAATCTTACTATGGTACGAAGACTCACTCAGCCAATATAATATCTCAACATTTACTACTAACTAGCATGGGTTTCTCAAACTTCAAAAGTAGGGAGTCATAAGGCATACCTCTCATGTTTGGTTCCACTTCTCTCTTCCCTTTTCTATTTGTTTCTTGGAAACTTGAAGTCGATCACTCTCCTGCAAATATATGAAGACCTCGAGGCGGAAAGAAAAGAGAGGTAAAATAAGGAAAAATGGAGAAATCTTTTTGCGATTTTAAGAGAGGGAAATTAAAGAATAGAAAATGGTGGCAAAGTTCTGCTAGAAAATCTCTAAAGCAAATAAAGAACTTAGAAAATAAAGTGTTGGGGAAACCAACACTGGTGCTTATAAACTCAAATAAAAGTTCAACCTTGAAATAAATAAAAGCAAATAAATGCCATATAAAGATACATGAGGAACTTCCCTAAGCTTAGGCTTTTGCAAGCCCTTAAATCATTGTGGTGGCAGGAAAAAGTCGTTACTCCAGTTCACAAATTGAGTTGAGATGTTACTTGTTGATTCTCGGAGGTTGAGGCAAGTGAGGATACAATAATCATCGTGTCATAGAAACTAATACACGATCCCATCTATGATAAATCACATGCATAGTTGCTACATGGCTAGGCCAAAGCCCTTAACCCAAGGAGAATTACTCACACATAGAGATGAGATCAACAATCAAACATTGTAATGAAAATCATAAGATTGATAGCAATAGTCTTATAATGTCTCCAATCAGAGAAGAGATGTACTATTACAAGTGGTGGAATATGGCTATGGAGATGGAGAAGGATTTGGAGATCTGGAGGCAGCTGGAGATCTGTGACAGAGACTTTTTGGCGAGGTCTGGCTTGTTTTCTCATCGCCCGAGGCTTCTTTATATAGGGGTTCCTTCACGAAAGTTGTTCCGTTTGACCTAACAGTGGAGGCGCCAACTATACGACCGGAGCTATACGGTCAGAATTTTTTCTCCGGTCCTATAGTTGGTCGTTAAAGCATCTGCCTCCGTTTTTCTGCTCCTTGTTTCTTCTAGTTGTTGGAAATCTCGTATCTTTGACTTTAATATAGTGATTCCCTTCTTTAAACGACATTATCTACGCAGGAAAAATACAAAAAGAAAGGATTGCATACCCCTCTGAGTATTAGCATTAGTGGCAGGGTTTAGAGAGATATGGCATCAAGAATATGATTAATATCCAGTTTAAATGTTGATGTAGATGGCTATGTTTCAGAGCCATCAGTATCCGGGGGTCATCCCCCTGACACTAGCCCCCGAGCACGTGTGCATTTCGCCCTTAGGTGAAATGTGCGTGCGCTCCCTCTTGCGTTTGAAATTCGTCTCCGGCTACCGCCTGACGGTTGCGCTACCCGTGACGTCAGTGCTGAAGCCATCATTGCACTGCCGCGTGCAACATTACGTCGCGTCGCACGTCATGCACGTCGCCTTGGGAACCGCTGTCTATCGTTTCAGTTTCTGGCCCGAGATCTCTTGTGCATTTGGTGCCGGCGCAGAAGATTTGGGGCGATGGTGGGGGAGTGTTGTGGTTCGGTGGACTCCACGTGGCGTGGTAGACGGTTGCTCTCCAAGGGCTTTAAAAGGCCGCCCGGAGAGCCGTTCCCCACTTCCGCTCACTGCCTCCTCGCTTCTCCCCTGTGCCATTGCTGCCTTGCTACCGCCTCTGCGCGCTCGCTACCAGACTTAGCCACGCCAACTGCTCAGCGTCCCCGGCGACACGGGCCACCGCTTCTCAGAACCTCTCACGACGGCGGACGAAGTCGTGATGGCCTTGCAGCGCGGTGCCCAGTGCAGGTCCTCTGTCACGGAGGACCACATCACCAAGTATCGTGCCACCCGGGTGCTAACACCGGAGACGGAGGTGAAGGTGAAGGTGCGGCTCGCACCACCGGAGGAGGAATCGCCACACCTGGGGGAGGGGGAGCGGGTGATCTTCCTCTCCCACCTCGTGCGCGGCTTTGCCTTGCCCGTGAACCCCTTATTCCTCAATTTTCTGGCCTTCTTCGACCTCCGCCTCCACCACCTCGGCGCCAGCGCCATCGACACCCTCGCGCACTTCGTAGCTTTCTGTTGGTGCTACCTCGGGATCCAGCCGGATCTTGGGCTCTTCTGCCGACTCTTCTGCGTCCAGTCATAGGTCCAGTTCACGCAGGGCCCGTTGGTCGCTTGTGGCGGAGCGTCGATCTACTCCCGCTCGCAGACCGGCTACCCCAAATTCAAGCTCTAGGATACGGTCTGACTATGGCAGCAGTCGTATTTCTACGTCAGCAATGTCACCGAGGTCGACTGGATCAACCTGCCGGCCTTCTAGGATGTGGAGTCTAGCCGGGAGCACTGGGACTTGAAGATCCATGGCGACAAGGCAAAGACAGATGCGATGTTGCACTAGATGCACTCCCTCATCACTGTCGGCTTAACCGGCCTGGACATTACGCTTAGTTGGATGTCCCAACTGATGATGCCTCTGTAGCAGTGCGCCCACAAAATGTGCTACTACTCTGTACGGCTGGACCCCACCCGGCTGCCTCATCGTGATTCCCGCTACCACAACCTCAAGGAGTGAGTGTGGACGATCAACAAGGAGCAGCTGCTAGAGGGATGGAAGTTTGGGCAGGCCCCGTATACGCGTGACAACCGCGTGCCCCGGGTAGATTCAGCCGGTACTTTCTGACAGAAGTTCCCGTGCATCATCCAGGAGGAGGGCGAGGACCCCCTCCAAGAATTCACGCTCGACCTCCCCGAGCCACGTGCACGCCGATATAGCGAGTAGTCGGATGGCGACTCCGACGTCTTCCCTAACCAAAATGATGAGCCGGCGCATGACCCCCATGCGCTAATCAAAGAGGAGGAGGAGGCTTCCTCGGCTCCTGAACTGACCCAGCGCCGGGCAACGGACGACGAGTCCAGCCTGGGCGGTGCGGGGGGAAGCGGATCTAGCCGGCCTCCGTTTGAGGAGCCGACTGCAAAGAGGAGCCGGACCAGCGCCCTGCCCCTGAGCTAGTTGGGACGCAAGAAGGCATCGCCCCCGATGGTGCAGGGGTAAGGCCTTCTTGTGCTCCTTTCCTTTCTTCTTCTCGTGTGACATTTATTCTTCTTGTTTTCTTATTTTCCTTTATCTTTGCAGCTCACTTGTCTCCTTCGGCGCTGCCAACCCAGCTCGGGCGCCGACTGGCTCGCCGCCCCATGCGCTGCATACCACACCACCTCCTGCCACCACTACCGCCCCCACTCCGATGTCTAGGGATCCGCCGCTGCCGCCTCGTGCGGATCTGGCTACGGCAGCCGGGGCCGGGGATGCCCCGCCGACTACGGTGGTGAAGCCGGACGCCGCTGCGCCAAGCCCGCAAGGTGGAGGTGGCCCCTCCATGGGGTCGGGAAGGAGCTGGTTTTGGTCCAGGACGACAACTCTGACGGCGAGCAGGGAAAGGAATGGCGGGTGGCGGTCCGCGAGTTGAAGGAGTCACTGACCCTCAACACAGTCGATGACGATGCCTCCCCCACCGCCTCGCTGGCGGATCTGGCCTCCACCCTGGAGCTGGCGGTGAAGGATATCCGACTACTCGAAGATGCGACTGGGAGCAACCGGTCGCTACAGCAGAAGCTGGCCGCTGCAAATGGCACCTCCTAGAGTAAGTCATTTTACTCGGCTTTTCCTTCTCCTTCTACCTTCCTTTTTTTTTCTTTTTTTTGCCGATAACGGGTTTCTTGTAGCCATCATGGTGTGCGCTATTGACCCACAAGTATAGGGGGTGTATCGCAGTATTTTTGATAAGTAAGAGTGTCGAACCCAACGAGGAGCAGAAGGTGTTGACTAGTGGTATGGATCAGGAATTCTCTGTAAATACTTAACAAACGGATTTTTAGGGTTTTTTGATAATGTAGATAAATAAAGTACGATTAATAAAATACAATAATAAAAAGTGCAGCAAGTGGCCCAATCCTTTCTTTAGCAAAGGACAAGGCGGCTGTATTACTTCAGATGACCAAATGTTCTTGAGGACACATGGGAATATCGTCAAGTGCTTTTGCTTCATATAGTTGATTAATCTTCTTTAGTTTGGTAACTGTTGTGTGGGTGAACCTGTACTAATGTACTGACCTTCCTAGGACTAATACATACTTGTGATTATACCCCTTGCAAGCATCCGCAAGTACAAGAAAATAATTAATATAGAAACCTAACCACACACTACTAGGATTTTTTCTGTGGCGCATTTTTCTAGTGCGCCACTGATACATATCTGTGGCGCATGGTTTTACATATGCGCCACTGAATATCTTGTCTACCTATAAGCTGTTTCCTAGTAGTGACAGCTTTAAACTCTGATATCCTACACTCCCTTGTGCAAAGGTTTCCTAACGGGGTTCAGGTTTCTGTCACTCCGGCAACCCCTACGATTAGTAGCCAAATACACAATGCATTCCCCTAGGCCCATAAAGGTGAAGTATCATGTAGTCGACGTTCACATGAAACCACTAGAAGAATAACACCACAACTTAAATAATCAAACCATTGAATCTTTCTCAACAATATTCCACTACTAACAACATGACTTCTCCCATGTCCTCAAGAAATAAACGAACTACTCATGAGACATCATATGGATCAAGATCAGAGATGAAATAATGATAAGTAACAATCTGAACATGAACGATAATTCAATGGTTCCACTCAATAGCATCAACTACAACAAGTAATCAACACCGAGAAAGTTTCCCCTAAGAACTATGCAAGATTCAACCCAATTGTTACAGAGGTATGGAGTGGTGATGATGGTGTTGGTGGAGATGATGATGGAGATGATGATGATCCCGATGAAGTCCAGCGTGATGACGGTGTTGATGGCGACGATCTCCCCTCTTCGAGAAGGAATTTCCCCGGCAGATTTCTGCCTGCCGGAGAGCTCTTTCTCTCTCTGTAGTTTCTGCCCCGCAGAGGCGGCAGAACCTTTCTGTGGTCGCTCCGCAAGTCTTAGGGTTTCAGGAGGATTTTATATGCCAATGAGTAGAGCCAGGGGTGGGCCAGGGTGGCCACACCACCTGGTGGCGCGGCCTAGGGTGGCCCGCGTCAGGGGGCGGTGTGGCCCCCCTGTGGCCCATCTCCGCTCCCCCTTCTGGCTTCCTTCGTCTTCTGAAAAAATAAGATTTTCCATGTATTTTCTGGGATTTTCTGATCTTCGCGAATTTTGCCTCCAAATAGTGCCTTTTCTGTCAGAATCCTGGCTTCAGTGGTCCATCCTCTAAAAGTCATCAACCATGCACAATAGATGAAATAACATAAGTATCATCTCTTAATGTGAAAAATATCAATGAATAACAGTAAATTATGATATAGAATAGTGATGCAAAATGGACGTATCAACTCCCCCAGCTTAGACTTTGCTTGTCCCCAAACGAAAAGTGAGGTCAATAAACATGACCTCAAGTTGATGGAGTGAAGTGTCGATAAAACAATACGGACCAGAAGCATCACATTCATCAATACACAAATCATAATAGAGAACAACTCACTATTATATAACTTAACTTGCAATAGGTAAAGGAAACACAATAAAGATACAAAAAGTAAATCATAATTGGTAATGGCAAACTTTGTTCTTTGGTCAATGAGCGATTAACAATTTACAAGAGTTCAAACATAATGGGTTTTTCAATGATAGCTTTCAATGTAATACTCACTAAGATAAGAGCGATGTGCAAAACAAGGAACATAAGAAACATGATTGAATAAATCATCATTTGAATGAATGGAACACAACAACTCAAAATACTTGCTTAGATAGATAGGAGTGGGTTTACTGACTCAACTGAAAAGTAAAAGATAGGCCCTTTGCAGAGGGAAGCAGGGATTCAAGTTTCATAAAGAGCTTCCAAAAATTATGGTAATTACTAGCTTTCAACTCTCATTACCCCTATAATAAGCATCTTTAGGTGATTAAGGTTAAAGTGAACAAATATGAGGATATGCTTGACAACTTATAAGTTGAAAATATCATTCCCCTTTCTTACAAAGACCAAACCTCATGCTACTCAACTTTAGTCACGAGTAAGTTCTTGTCATTGTAAGTACATGTGTATCATAGAGAACCGCCAACGGGGTACCCCTTGCCCCATGATGTAGGAGCTTTCCCATATCAAAATGACAAGGCAAGCAGACAATGAGCATCTCAGCGATCTTTTTATTTCCTATTTGCATAGGTTTTTATTGAGGATGCTTCACATATTGCTCACTATGGTTATGCTGCAATTTCCACCATGATTAGGCATGGCTTAGGCTAGCGGCCCAAGCGTTTCGCTAACACATATACAAACTCCATGAGCTTACAAGCTCCCCTTTTATTTCACACCGCCGGGATCCATAAGCAAAAGAACATGATATCTACTAAATATTGTGCAATGTTGAAAGCGTTCCCCATGGTAACATGGTTCTGCTAATTCACAACTTATAAATCGCAAGCATATACGCAACATAGATGGGCACAATGGTTCAAGTTTATTAAGTACAAGAAAAGTAAAGTGTGCCATCAAGTTCGTGAGAGCTTTAATCACTAATTTTCACATAACAAGTTTAATTAGGAAGGTAGATAAACACATGAATTTACTTGGAATAGCAATAATGCTAATAGGTAGGTATGGTGGACACAAATGGCATAGGTTTTGGTTTAAGGATTGGATGCACGAGAAGCATTCCCTCTCAGTACAGGTTTTTGGCTAGCAAGGCTAGGTAGCAAGCATAAGAGTTGAAGGAAACAAACAATCATACAAGTGATAAAAACAAACATGCAATCTTCCTTGGAAGCACAAAAGACAATCAAGAAAGAAAGATAATGAAATTATATTTCTTAGAAGTACTTTTCTCTTTTTCATTCAATTCTCATAATAGTGTTGCTACTGACCGAGCCAGGTTTGCCAAAACCAACTAAATTGACTTAATGATCCCAAATTGATACCAATACGAACAACAAGGTCAATCATATAATAGAAATTGCAAACTAATATAAGATGTGCAAAAAGTAAATGATAGAACTTCTCATTAATATTCCATAACGGTAACTCACACCAAAGGATACATATATATCTAACTAGAGGAGAGATACTTACATAATTCAAACCATCCTATATGATAACTTCTCTATTCACGATATGACTATACTTAAAAAGGGTAAAAAGATAAAAGATAGTGATGTGATACCACGGCACTCCCCCAAGCTTGGAAGAAACCAAGGGGATGCCAAAACCCGATGACGAATTACTCCTTCGGTGGTGGTGGTGTCCTCTCGATCAGAGTGAGAAAATATTCCAACCTCTTGCGAAGCCTGTTATTCTTCTCTTGAGGTATATCCATCTTCCTCCTCAGGACTTGGTACTTATCGCAGAACTCGTCAGTTGCTCATAGAGCTTCTACTGCTTCAGGGAAGGAACTAAGGTCTAGAGTTGGAGGTATCAGCCCCTTCATGCCTTCTGACATGTTCTTTACATCCTCCCCGGCGCTATGATCCATGTCTTTGTGCCTAGTTGCGATCCTTTCTTCTTTCACCCATCCCATGAAAGTCTCCTGCTCAAGATTGTGATGCAGCTTTCTATGGTTGCTCCCCGAGTCTTAGGGTTTCAGGAGGATTTTATACGCCAAAGAGCAGAGCCAGAGGCGGGCTAGGGTGGCCACACCACCTGGTGGTGCGGCCTAGGGTGGCCCGTGTTAGGGGTGGTGTGGGCCCCTTGTGGCCCATCTCCGCTGCCCTTCTGGCTTCCTTCGTCTTCTAGAAAAATAGGATTGTCGATGTATTTTTTGGGATTTTCTAATATTCGCGAATTTTGCCTCCAAACCATGCCTTTTCCGTCAGAATCCTGGCTTTAGTGGTCCGTCCTCCAAAAGTCATCAACCATGCAAAAATAGATGAAATAACATAAGTATCATCTCTCAATATGAAATATATCAATGAATAACAGTAAATTATGATATAGAATAGTGATGCAAAATGGACGTATCATGCGCCCAACGAGAGATCGATCGCCTTACCAAGGTGAACGACCGGCTGACGAAGTCCAACTCCAACCTTCGGCTGCAGAACAAGGGGTGGCACTCTAAGACGGATCAGCTCCGCCACAATCAAGGAGCATGACTCCAACCTCGCCAGCGGGGCCCAAACCTTCGATCTCTTTGACGCTCAGAGCAAGGATCAGGAGAAGGAGATCAAGCGGCTAGGGGAGCGCGAGAAGGCCCTCCGGGAGGAGTTGATGCAGATCGGCCGCATCACCAAGGGTAAGTTCTTTTCTCGACTATCTCTTCTTGTCCGGATCTGGTAACCGGACTTGACTTTCCCTTTCTGACAGATTTTTATCCGGGCATAGACCTACTGGCCTACAACTGCCTTCAGGAGAACAGGCTGGGGGAGCAGCCAACCTCTCAGGAGTTGGGTGCCCTTCTTGGCGAGGATGCTGCTGAGCTGCGGAAAGTGG
Organism: Avena eriantha; assembly: GCA_910589775.1. Taxonomy (NCBI): domain Eukaryota; kingdom Viridiplantae; phylum Streptophyta; class Magnoliopsida; order Poales; family Poaceae; genus Avena; species Avena eriantha. Next base: position 155,098,829 of record OU342745.1, read on the forward strand.
CTCACGTGGTCTTTAATTTCCTATGCCCGGATGCGGCCGTGCTGGAGACGATAGCTCAACTAGCAACCAAGGTCGCGGAGGTGCCGGCTTCTATTGACCGGCTGACAGACCTGGCGGCACGAGCCGGATCAGAGATGGCCCTGGTGCTGATGTTGTCCTGGTACAAGGACGCGCGCGTCAAGAAGATCGACGGGGGCTTTCGTGCCGGCGCCAACCTTGCTGCCATCCGCCAAGCTCATCCTGAACTCCACGCCTCTGCCATCAAGATCACTGGCTACGCCAATGTCGACGAAGTCATCACTGACTTGGAGTCCGCTGGGACACCGGAGATAGAGGCCGAGGCGTCGTCGAAGCTGACAGTCGGAGATGTCGGAGCCGGAAAGCTCCTCCTCCACCTCCCGAAGCCACGGCCGGCCAGGATCTCCCCCACAGCAAAGGCCCCGCCGTTTAGATTTGATCCCCAAGATGCCGGGTGGACTTGTAATAATTTCCTTTTGCTGAACTTGTTGTCTGTGCCGACTGTTGTTGATGTCAGTTAAACCTCTAGGAAGCTTTGACCCCCTTATCTTAATATGTTGTTTGCTTGTTCTTCTTCTTCCTTGTGACCTTGTGTGTTTTGAAGTTTTTCACCTTTGCCGGCTACAATCATCCGACTATCTTTGTCCGGCTAAACTCCCTTAGTTGGATGACTTCCAACTCTAGTGGGGGTGCGCCAGCGCACCCACTCGGTGTAGCCCCCAAGATTCGGAGTTCTTGGTGAAGCCAAGGACTTCGAATATTCTCTTATTTCTTTCCTTCAAAGTCTTAGCTTCTTCAGGCTAGACCCCTCTAGCCAGCTAGCCTTGCTTTGCCCTCACCTGGGCCCTGAATATCCGGCTAAACTCCTTTACATGTTCAGATCTACATGATTCCACAGGGCGTGCACGAGCGCACCTAGTGGGTGTAGCCCCTGAGATTCGGAGGGCTTGATGAAGGCAAGGACTTTGAATCTTCTCTCCTTTTGATGACCGACTTGTTGTAGTCGTACAAAACAAACACATATATAGGTTCATTGTTAATATGTTAGTCGGTTAAGGTGTTACTTGTTAGCCGAAGAATGGCTTCAGTTTTTTCCAAAAACTAGCTTGCGCTTCTCAAGTTACTTAGTCGTTTTCCCGTGCGCTCTGCTGTTATTCTGCGTCCTTGTAGGGCAGCCAGGTTGCGGTCTGCAGCCGGAACAGAAGGGAGATGACAATACATTGCACACGGTACTGGAGGCTTAGTAGCCGGATAATCTCAAACTAGGCACAGGGCTAGACCGCTCGATATGTCGCATCTTTTCGCCGTTTTTCATGTGGGATGCCTCAGGCTTTTTCTCTTGCTAGCCGGACAGCCGGGTTGCAGTCTCTAGGTGAGACGAAGAGTGGGCCTCTAACACCATCCCACACTACTCAGTCCGTTTATAGAATTAGCAGGTCAGGCCAACCAGAAAGCCCCCGGGTAGGGGTTGCCGGAGCCAGAAAAACTGAACCAAAAAAGAACATATGCAAATTTCTGGCAAGAAGCCCCTGAGTATCTCTCGAGGGTTCCGCATTTTTCATTCATAGAGCTCGCGGGATACATACACTGTCATATGACTAGGTGTAAAACAGACGAAGCAGGGCCTCATTCTAGGGGCGTTCCGTCTCCTTGTCCGACTTGTCCATCTTGTTCTTTTGCGGCTACTGCACATCGATGAGGTAGTAGGAGTTGTTGTGCAGGGCCCGACTAATGATGAAGGGACCCTCTCAATGCGGTGACAGCTTGAGCATGCCCTTTGTGTCCTGCAACAACCGGAGGACCAGATCGCCCTCGCGGAACGTGATGGGTCGGATCCGGCTCAAATGGTAGTGGCGCAGGCATTGCTGGTACAGCGCTGATCTGGACAACGCTGATGACCCACAAGTATAGGGGGTGTATCGCAGTATTTTAGAGGGAAGGGAAACCCAATTTATTGATTTGACATAAGGGGAGCCAAAGAATATTTATAAGCCTTAACAATTGAGTTGTCAATTCAGCTGCACCTGGAAACAATCTTGCTCACAACAGTAGCAACAATTTTGTAGTAGGAATAGTAAAGTAGCAGCAATAGTAAAGGTAAAGACAGTAGTAACAACAGCAGTAAACAGTAGGATTTGAGTGCGGTAGGCATAGGGATGGATGGACGGGCGTTGCATGGACAAGACAATTCACATAGCAATCAGAACATAGGGCAATTGGAGACAAATAAGATAAAGCATCCAAGTACTAGATAATCCTAGGCATGTCTTCCATATATAGTCACACGTGCTCGCAATGAGAACTTGCACAACATCTTTTGTCTTGCTAGCCCATTTGCAGCGGGGCCTCAAGGGAACTACTGGCAATTAAGGTGCTCCCTTTAATAGAGCACCGGAGCAAAGCATTAACACTATGTGAACACATGTGATGCTCACATCAAAGCCATTCCCTCTGGTTATCCCGATTTCTGTCACTTCGGGGCCTTTGGTTCCGGGCAACAACGTGTGTATACTACTTGCAGATAAGACCATAAACAATACTATCATAATGAATCAATAACATGTTCAGATCTGAAATCATGGCACTCGGGCCCTAGTGACAAGCATTAAGCATAACAAGTCGCAACAAAGTCATAAAGCACTAATAAAAGATACTAGGCACCATGCCCTAACAATCTGATGCCATTACATGAACGATCTCATCCAATCCTTACCATCCCCATAGCCTACAACGGGGGATTACTCACTCATAGATGGGGCAAACATGGATGGTCGATGGAGAAACGATGGTGATGATGGCGATGATCTCATCCAATTCCCCGTCTCGGCAGGGTGCCATAACGGAGTTTCTGGTGCTGTTTCGTGGAATCTGGTGGTGGCGGCGGAGCGGAACTCCTTCTGGAAAAACGTCGAACCCCCTGAGTTTTTAGGTCAGAAGGCAACTTATAGGCAAAGAGGGAGACCGAGGGGCAGTCTGGGCGGCCAGACCACCCCCTGGCACGGCCTGGGCTTGCCCGCACGGCCAGGTAGTGTGGCCTGGGCCCAGCCCCCCTCTGTCTCGTATTCTGGCTCTGGGAGTCTTCTGGTGAAATAGGATTTTTGGCATATTTTCCGGCATTTTTCCTGAAAGTTGATTTTCTGCACAAAAAGTAGACACCAATGCAATTCTGCTGAAAACAGCGTCAGTCCGCGTTAGTTGCATCCAAATCACACAAGTTTAGAGGAGAAACAACAGCAAAAGTGTTCGGGAAAGTAGATATGTTTTGGACATATCAAACGCCAACTCGCGGGCTTCCTCAAGGAGATCCACGCTTTCCCCCCAAGCTTAGCTTATTGCTTGTCCTCAAGCAATTCAGTTGAAAACTGAGTGCGATAAAAGAACTTTCACGAACACATTTGCTTCATATGATGTATATATTCTCATCATGTGATCAACTACTTAGTCAATTGATAATAAAGAGTATGCAACTAAGTTTACTTAATAGGCATTGCAAGCTATGAAGAGATTCCAACTCAAAAATAATAAGTAGCATGAAGTATAAACATAAGCAACATTACAATGCTCATAAAAAGGTATGATAGTGGTATCTCGCTTGCCTTTGATTTAAGGCACCTTTGAAGTTCAGGTGAAGACTAGAAGTAAAGATATCAAAGATACAAGCATCAAAGTCATAACACAAATAATTAAGTTTTGAGACAAGCACAAAGAATGACAACTATGCTCTCGAGAAGGTTCTCAAAGAATATGTCGAGACTCAACAAGTAAAAGAAAAGGTTTTGAATAGTTTGAAAGGCTTCCAAATGCTGAAAGTACGGTACTCGTTAGCTTTGAGCTCTCATTGCCCCTATCATAAGCATCTTTAAATGGTTAAGGTTAAAGTGACACAACTAAGAGGATATGTTTGACAAGTTATAAATTGAAGTCTCATGCCCCTTACGTACGAAGACCGATCCTCATGCTACTCAACTTCAGTCACGAGTAAGCTCTTGTCATTGTAAGTATATACGTACCATAGAGAACCGCCAACGGGGTACCCCTTGCACATGACACATGAGCTATCCCATAATCAAAATGACAAGGCAAGCAGACAATGAGCATCTCAGCGATCTTTTTATTTACTATGTGCATAGATTTTTATTGAGGATGCTTCATAGAATGCTCATTATGGTTATGCTGCAAGTTTCCACCATGATTAGGCATGGCTTAGGCTAGCGGCCCAGGCGTTTCTCTAGCATACATACAAACTCCATGATCTTACAAGTTCCACTTTTATTTCACACCGTCGGGATCCATAAGCAAAAGAACATGATATCAACGAGGTACTAAGTACCAGTGCAATGTTGAAAGCGTTCCCCATGATACATGGTTCTGTTGACTTCAACTTATAAAGCGCAAGCATATACACAACAAAGAAGGACCCAATGATTCAGGTTTATTAAGTGCAAGAAAATAAAGTGTGCCATCAAGTTTGTGAGAGCTTTACTAACTAACTTTCTCATAACAAGCAAAATTTTTATTTGGAAGAAAACAAGGCATATTGAATATGCACGGAAGTAGAAAATGATGCTAATAGGTAGGTATGGTGGACACTTTGGCAGTATTTGGATTTAGGGATTTGGAAACATGAGTAAAACATACTCAGTGAAAGTGAAGGCTAGCAATAGTAATGGAGCGACAAACGAGAGAGCAATAGCTGTCATAATCATGGTTGCAAGAAAACAAGACTAATCATGGCATGAAAGTGATTCAAGATCCTCAAGGAAAAATAATTCATCGAGGCTCAACTGCTTATTTCAATCATATGCATGCGTGAGCATGTGCCAAGTTAATGCAAATGAAACATTCAGAGGAGGATACCAGGGTGTCATACCAAGTTATGAATAGAGTAATGCAAACAAACATTCATAAGACATGCTACAAACTATTAGCAAGCTGGAACTAATCATACAAAAGCGAGAACTACTAAGCATCCAAAGATAACATACACCCTACACAAACAGATTAAGCATGCCCATAGTGATGAGTATCTGTACAAAAATGAAAACAAATAGAGTTCGTTACCAGCCTCTTACCACGCCTCAAGTTGTCATTAATCCTCATTATTGCTCATCACTTGTGTGGCTTGAATAATAATATGAAACCAATATCCACTAAGGACTGATGAACCCTGCAACAAACTCACAAAGCCAAAGAAGAACGACAAATATTTTTGTTGTTTTCGATTTTTAAAATAAGAACCAAAGGGGAAAAACAAGCAAAGCAAAATCTTTCTGGGTTTTTCGAATAGTTCAAACAAAGCAAAATGGGGAAAAACAAACCAAGGAAAAAAGAAGAAGCAAACCAAAGAGAAACAATAGAAATATTTTTGGTCTTTTTGTGTTTTAGAAAGCAAAAGCAAAGAAAAAACGAAAACTAAAAAGAGAACGAAACATGAAAATACAAAGTACCGATGCAACATGATATGGAGATGAGTGCGGTGTCGGCGTACCTCCCCCAAGCTTAGGCTTTTGGCCTAAGTGGGTATCAATCCCAAGCCGTCCATGATGATGGATCACCGTAGTATGACGAGGAGGTCCCCTCATCCTGGTGCGAGCTCAAGTACGTCCCTTAGTAGTGAGCGGGGTAGTCATAGGAGGGTACATCCTCCTGGTGCTGCTCGTGAAAGCCCAGCAAGCAAAGCTGCTCATCCACCTCCTCCTTGGAGCGCGACCACAGTCTCCTGTGAACACTAAACAAAGAAGGCTGTGGCAAAGGGATCTCCCTTTCATCCCTATCAGTGAAAAGCATCCTATATACTAGACTGTTCAAATCAGAAGTAGCAGTGACAAAGTGATGAGTTTTCATAGCAACAAGGTCAAGCCTATGGGGTGCCAGCACAGTATCATTGGGGTCCACTAAAAGGCCTAATGCATTGACCATACGCGAGGAAATGATGCCCCCATAGATAGGCCCCCTAGCAGCTAGGTGGCGAGAAATAAGCGAGTCAAGGTTGTATCGAGTATCATTGTTAAGCACAACAGCAAGGAATGCTAAATGATAGTTGGATATATTACTTGTGTTCTCCCTACCCAGTATGCTAGTAGCAAGATAATATGCAAAGTATCTAAGAGCAGGGAGTTGGATATTTCTTATCTTTCCGCGTTGCGCCACACGGTCATCATCATTGGTCACCCCTCGATAAAGCTCCAGCAAATCAGCGGGTCTCCCTTGAAGTTTCTTCACGGTCCCTGTCATGCTTACACCTATAATACTACAAAATCTCTCCAAAGGCATGGTGAAGGGCAGATTATAAATTTTGAAAGAGACAGTCGACTGATAGGATGTGTTAGTAAACGTGAAGCTCTCAACAAAGGTTTTAGTGAGCATAGCGTATTGCTCACTCTCATCTTGCATATAAGAGGTCAAACCAACCCTCTCAATCAGTATCAAGAAATCATCAAGAATACCTGCAACTTGAAAGAAAGTAAAACAAGGAAAAGTGGATGGGTGAGCATCCCCATCATCCCTTTCATTACCAATACGAGTTGCAATGAAATCTTTGTTGTATGATGGCCTAAACTGAGAGGCTGATCTTGAGGGCCTCGATCTCCTAGGTGCATCACTCTCAAATATCTCTCCAAAGGTATGGTTGTTCATGCTTGGTATTCTAAAATTTAAACACCTATTTAACAAGTGATTGCAAAGTAAATAAAAATGAAGGATTCTACTCATAGGGACTTGTAAGAGGCCTAAACATGCATCAAAACTATATCTCTAAGCATCAAACAAGCTTACAAGCTCTCATAACCTGTCACCTACAGAAGCAAAATACTCAAGATATAATCCACCAAACACGAATATACTTGGACAAGGAGAGGAGTCACATACCAGGAAACAAATGCTCCAAATTTCAGCAAGAAAGATGGGTTGAGCAAGGAGATTAAAAAAATCGAGAGCAAGCATAGCAAACGCGATTTTGAGCAATGAACTGGAGCTTGCTCGGGAGAGAGAAGAAAGTGGCAGGTGAGAGAGTTAGTGGAGGGCCAGGGGTGGCCCACACTAGGGCATGGCGCCACCCAGGGCAGGCCACGCCACCTGGTGGTGTGCCTGGCTGGTGGGTCCCCCTGGTACCTCTTAGGCACTCCTCTGCCCCATTTTTCAGGTAAAAATTTAATATGAATTTTCCGGAATTTTTCGAGACACTTTATTTTTGGGCTTTTTTTCAGAAATAAAAGAATGATTTTCTGACAGACAGCTTTTTTTGGAAAATGATGCAAGGACAAAACAAGGCTAGAACTACAGAAGTTCTAAAACACTCTAACATGCAAGCAACTAATAACAAAGAGAAAACTAAATGAAAGCAAAAACTGAAATGGATAGAATAAAAGTAAACAGGGATAATCACGGTGAAAACATTGTTTTGTTCAATGAAATCCTTTTGTTAACAAGGTTGATCAGGTCTTGGTACCAAAACAATTCCATATGAGGCAAAACTTTGTATCCCACTAATGATTATGTTACCTCAACCTTGATAGCAACGGTCCCAATCATAATAGTTTCAAATTTTTCTCTTGGTATGGGACAATATATTTCTCCAACTTGAATGCCCTCAACATGTTCAATTGAATTAAAACCATAAGTCCTTTCAATCTTCTTGGGGAAATAGACAGTATGTTCCTTGTCATTAACATTGAAAGTGACATTTCCTTGATTACAATTAATAACAGCTCTTGCAGTATTAAGAAAAGGTCTCCCAATAATAATAGACATATTATCATCTTCAGGCATTTCAAGCACAACAAAATCAGTTAATGTCAAGCAATTATGAGACACTTGAACAGGTACAGCCTCACATATACCAACATGAATAGTGGTAGATTTATCAGCCATTTGCAAAGATATATCAGTTGGTATTAATTTTTCTAGTTGAAGCCTCTTATAGAGAGAGAAAGGTATAACACTAACTCCAGCTCCCAAATCACACAAAACAGTTCTAACATAACTATTCTTAATAGAGCAAGGGATAGTTGGAATCGCTGGGTCTCCAAGTTTCTTTGGAACCTTACCATTAAAGGAATAATTAGCAATCAAAGTAGAGATTTCTTCATTAGGGATCTTCCTTTTATTCGAGACAATGTCCTTCATATACTTTGAGTAAGGAGGCAATTTAATAGCATCAGTCAAAGGAATTTGCAAGAATAAAGGTTTCATCCACTCACAAAACTTATTATAGTGTTCATCTTCCTTTGACTTGTGTTTCTTATCAGGGAAAGGCATAGGTTTTTGGACCCAAGGTTCTCTTTCACTACCATGTTTCTTAGAAATAAAATCTACTTTAGTGTATTTAGTATTCTTAGTGTGGTTTTCGGGTTCTTCTTCAACTTTTTCTTCATTAGGAACTTCATTTTCTTCATTACCACTTTCAGTTTCAGCATCAGAGATAGATATACTATTAGGATCTATAGCAGGTTCAGAGGGTTCTACGAGAGTTTTATGTTTCTTTTTCCTTTTCTTACGAGTAGAGCCACTATTTTCAGCTTGTTGGGAATCCTGCTCAATTCTTTTGGGATGCCCCTCAGGATAGAGAGGATCCTGGGTAGCAGCACCACTTCTAGTTCTAATTTCATAAGCATGTTTTTCTTTAGCAGCATTAATTAACAAGTCTTTTTGCATTTTAATGAGTTGATCTATTTGAGTTTGAACCATTTGAGAGTGTTTAACAATCATTTTAACATCATTAGAGGTTCTTTCCACAATATCTTTCAACTCAACAATAGCTCTAGTGTTTTCCATTAGATGATTTTGCACCCTTTTATTAAAATTATCTTGCTTAACAATAAAGATATCGAATTCTTCTAAGCATTGAACAGGAGGTTTAGAGTAAGGGATATCACCTTCATCAAAGTGTTGGAGAGAGTGTACCTCGATAGTGGATGAGTATGGAATATTCTTACATAATTCTTCTATATGAGGTAAATTCTTGACATCTGCAGCTTTAGTTCCCTTCTCCTTAAGACATTTCTTAGCTTCCTTCATCATTTCATCATTTAATTCAATAACTCCCCTCTTGTTTGATGTTGGAATAGGCACCGGAATAGTAGGTTCAGGTATAATTACTTCAGGTATAGCTTGTTTAAGAGGAGTCCAATCTTCATAGTTCTTACTTATTTTAGCCATTAAGTCCTCAGCTTCCTTAGGAGTCCTGTTCCCGAAAACACAATCAACACAACTATCTAGGTATGTCCTAGATTCTTTGGTTAGTCCATTATAAAATATATCAAGAAGCTCATTCTTATGTAATGGACTTCCAGCCTGTGCATGAATCAAAGCACAAAACCTTGCCCAAGATTCAGGCAATACCTCTTTTTCTCCCCTTTTAAAATCAAAAAGTTCCTACAAAATAGCATGTATAACACTAGGAGGAAAATATTTCTATAGGAAAGTACTAATTAAGCAATCAGGGCTATCAATAGATCCAGGAGGTACATTACTAAACCAAGTCTTAGATTCTCCTTTCAGTGAAAAGGGGAAAATCTTAGCAACAAAGTAAGTACACATCTTAAAATCATCAGAAAACAAGCCACTCATGGTAGAAAGTTCATTCATATGTGCTACTGCACTTTCATTCTTAGTCCCATAAAAAGGTTCTTTCTCGACAATAGCTATGTAAGATAGATCAAGAGAGAAATCATAATCTTCATCTATAATGTTTATGGGAGAAGCAGCAAACTTAGCAACATGAGAAAATTTGGGTCTAATAGTACGCCTCTCAAGGAGACTCTTAGCAACGCTCCTATCATGGGTTTTTTTACATTCTTTAATAAATTCATCGGTCATCTCAACATAACCATCTTCAATGTCATAACTTTTACTAGACTCAGGTGAACTAACAGGTGTGATAGTGTCTTCGTTAGGAGTTTCAGTATTTCCAGCTATAGTTCTAGCAATCGTAGCATCTAGGAAAGGACCTAATGAACCACTCTTATCAAGCACAGTAGAAGCAGCATCATAAGCATCAGAAGTTTCAGATTCAGCAGTAGTAGCAGTGTGTGTAGCATGTGTATGTGGTTGTGTAACGATCTTACTCATAACAGACGGTGAATCAAGAGCAATAGAGGTGTTCAGAACCGTACCTCTTATTGTAGTGGATGGTAAAATAGGAACCTTGCCATCACAAGACTTACCCATGATGGATGGATAGCAGCGAACAATAGAGAATCCAAGTGAACTTGATAAATAAAGCTATGGTCCCCGGCAACGGCGCCAGAAAATAGTCTTGATGACCCACAAGTATAGGGGGTGTATCGTAGTATTTTCGAGGGAAGTGAAACCCAATTTATTGATTCGACACAAGGGGAGCCAAAGAATATTTATAAGCCTGAACAATTGAGTTGTCAATTCAGCTGCACCTGGAAACAATCTTGCTCACAACAGTTTATCAGTAGCAATAGTTTTGTAGTAGGAATAGTAAAGTAGCAGCAATAGTAAAGGTAAAGACAGTAGTAACAACAACAGTAAATAGTATGATTCGAGTGTGGTAGGCATAGGGATGGATGGACGGGCGTTGCATGGACAAGACAATTCACATAGCAATCAGAACATAGGGAAATTGCAGACAAATAAGATAAAGCATCCAAGTACTAGATAATCCTAGGCATGTGTTCCATATATAGTCATACGTGCTCGCAATGAGAACTTGCACAACATCTTTTGTCCTTCCAGCCCCCCGTTTGTAGCTGGGCCTCAAGGGAACTACTGGCACTTAAGGTGCTCCTTTTAATAGAGCACCAGAGCAAAGCATTAACACTCCATGAACACATGTGATCCTCACATCAAAGCCATTCCCTCAGGTTATCCCGATTTCTGTCACTTCGGGGCCTTTGGTTCCGGATAACAACATGTGTATAAAACTTGCAGATGAGACCATAAACAATACTATCATAATGAATCAATAACATGTTCAGATCTGAAATCATGGCACTCGGGCCCTAGTGACAAGCATTAAGTATAACAAGTCGCAACAAAGTCATAAAGCACTAATAAAAGATTCTAGGCACCATGCCCTAACAATCTCATGCCATTACATGTACGATCTCATCCAATCCCTACCATCCCCATATCCTACAGCGGGGGATTATTCACTCATAGATAGGGGAAACATGGATGGTCGATGGAGAAGCGATGTTGATGATGATGGCAATGATCTCCTCCAATTCCCCATCCTGGCAGGGTGCCAGAACGGAGTTTCTGGTGCTATTTCGTGGAATCTGGTGGTGGCCGCGGAGCGGAACTCCTTCTGGAAAAACGTCGAACCCTCCCGAGTTTTTAGGTCAGAAGGCAACTTATAGGCGAAGAGGGAGACCGAGGGGCAGTCTGGGGCGGCCAGACCACCCCCTGGCGCGGCCTGGGTTTGCCCGCACGGCCAGGTGGTGTGGCGTGGGCCTAGCCCTCCTCCGTCTCGTATTCTTGCTCCGGGAGTCTTCTGGTGAAATAGGATTTTTGGCATATTTTCCTGGATTTTTCCTGAAAGTTGATTTTCTACACAAAAAGTAGACACCAATGCAATTCTGCTGAAAACAGGGTTAGTCCGCGTTAGTTGCATCCAAATCACACAAGTTTAGAGGAGAAATAACATCAAAAATGTTAGGGAAAGTAGATACGTTTTGGACATATCAAACACCAACTCGCGGGCTTCCTCAAGGAGATCCACGCTTTCCTCCTTTGCCTCTTGATTTTCCCTCTCGTCCTAGAGGAGCTTGCAGGGTGAGTCGAACTCGATATCCGCAGAGAGGACGGCTTCCGAGCCGTAGACGAGGAAGAACGGGGTGAAGCCGTTTGACCGATTCGACGTGGTGCGGAGGCTCCACAGCACAGCTGGAAGTTCTTTGATCCAGTATCCGGGTGATCGTTCCAAAGGCTCGATGAGGCAAGGTTTGATGCTGACTAGCACTAGGCTATTCGCCCTTTCAACTTGCCCATTGGATTGCAGGTGTACGATGGATGCCAGGTCCAGCCGGATACCCTTGTTGCTGCAGAACCGGATGAAGGATCCCTTGGCGAAGTTCGTGTCGTTATCCGTGATGATGTTGTTGGGGTAGCCGAACAGGTTGATGATGTCGATGAAGAAGGTGACGACTGTCGCCCCGTCCAGCTTCCAGATGGGCTTGGCCTCTATCCATTTCATGAAATTGTCCATCGCCACTAGCAGATGGGTCATGCCAGTGCATGCTCGCTTGAAGGGGCCGACCATGTGGAGCCCCCAGACGGTGAAGGGCCAGGTAATCGGTATGGTCTTGAGCACTGCAGCCAGCATGTGCCTCAACTGTCCAAAGTGCTGGCATCCGTTGCACGCGTGGACCAGCTGCTCGACATCCTCGAGGGCTGTGGGCCAATAGAAGCCATGGAGAAATGCCTTGCGACTATCGCCCGAGATGAAGCGTGGTGTCCGCACTCACCCTGGTGGATGTCCTTTAGTAGCCGGTAGCCTGTGTCCACGTCAACACACTGCTGGAAAATGCCGGATAAGCCATGCTTGTACAACTCTTTGTTGATGATGGTGTATGTGTGCGCGCATCGCCGGATCTGCCTGGCCTCCACCTCATCATCCGGAAGCTCCCCGTTTGGCGATGAAGTTCATGAAGGGCTACACCCAGGATGGTATCTCATGGATGGTGAGGATGTTCTCGAGCTCTGACTGAGGGGTGTCAGGGGGTCGTCCGGGTGGGGTACCCAGGACGGCAGCCCCCGAGCAACTTGATGAACTGGCAGCCCCCGGGTCTTTCGAGTCGGAGGGTGTGGACGCGCCAGAGTCGGTACGGGCCTTCTTCTTTGCCGGTTCCGTGGGTTTTGGTTCAACCGAGCCGTTAGCCCCTGCGCTTCCGGCCCAGATGATGGAATCCGACTCGGGAGACAGGGTGACGGAGGGCTTGCGCAGATGCTCCAAGGAGACCCCTGGTAGGATCACCTGCCTGGTGGATCTGATTCAGGCGAGCAAGTTGGTTTCCTTGTTGTTCATGCGAGGGATGTGATGGAACTCATGTCCGTCGAAATAAGCACTAAGCTTCTGCACGTTTAACCGATAGAGGGCCATGTTCGCGTCGCGGGAGTGCCATTCCTGGACACCTGCTATACCACCAGATCCGAGTCACCGAAGCAAAGTATCTGGCTGATGCCAATCTCCCTGGCCAGCCAGAGGCCGTGCACTAGTGCCTCATATTTGGCGACGTTGTTGGAGGCCTTGAAGTGAATTTGGAGAACATACTCCAGCCGGTCTCCCTTGGGCGAGGTGAGGACGATGCCGGCTCCCAAGCCCCCGAGCATCTTCAAACCATCGAAGTGCATCCTCTAGTGATCTGAGTCGGGAACCGGTGGCAGGTATTGGGTTTCAGCCTAGTCGATGAGGAAGTCTGCTAGGACCTGTGACTTGATGGTGAGCCTTGGCTCGTACTCGATGGACTTGGCAACTCGGCCGGTGGCGTCCTTGTTGTTGATGATCACCAAAAGGGGTGCAGTGCACACCACTTTAATCATATGCTCCTGGAAGTAGTGCTTGTGCTTCTTGCAAACCAAATATACGCTATAGCACATCTTCTGGTAGTGGGGGTAGTTTTGCTTGGATAGGGAGAGGACCTCACTGAGGTAGTAGACGGGCCTCAGAACCGGCTGAGCCTTGGCTTCCTTCGGATGCTCCACCACCAGGACGACGCTGACGACCCGGCTGATGGCTGCTATATAGAGCAGCATCGTCTCCTTGCTAGCCGGCGTGGCTAGAACCGGCGCTGTGGATAGCATGCGCTTGAGGTCGTGGAAGGCGATGTCGGCTTGCGAGGTCCAGGAGAACTTGTCCGTCTTCTTCATCAACTCGTATAGCGGGAGTGCCTTTTCCCCCAGCCGGCTGATGAAACAACTAAGGGAGGCCAGGCATCCGGTGAACTTCTAGACACAGAGCAATCTCTTGGGTGGTTGCATCCTCTCGATGGATGCGATCTTCTCTGGGTTTGCCTCGATCCCTTGTTGTGAGACGAGAAAACCGAGTAGCTGGCTAATGGAACACCGAAGGCGCACTTCTCCAGGTTCAGCTTCATTTGGTACCGACGGATATTTCTGAATGTTTTCCCCAAGTCTTCGAGGAGCGTGCGCTTCTCCTTCGTCTTGATGACGACATCGTCCATGTAAACATGCGTCTTTATTTCGAAACTAGCTACAAATGATCTGTGCACTTGCAGTTATCAAGTTGTTTTCTGGCGCTGTTGTCGGGGAGCTTACCGCTATAAGTCACTTTACTTTTAGTTATTTACTTTTGTTGTACTAATTTTTACTTGAGTTGTAGGACCACAAGAATAGACAATACTCAGCATTTAAACCAGCTTGAGGCAGTAAATCCGGATGGAGTCAAGATCCATCCTTTATTATTTGAATTATTACATTATAAGAAATTTGCAGGAACCAATGAAGAAAGTACATATGGACACTTACAATTCTTTGAAGACATTCTTAGTTCCTTTATTTTCGATGACAGTAATCTTGATATGGTTAAAACCCAGTTATTTAGACAAACTCTCTCTAATAATGTTTACGACTAGTACAAATCTTTTTGTTTAGAAGCACCAAGGACTTGGGAGGAATTAACAACCAAGTTCCTATCAAAATATTATTCTGAAAGCAAAGCTCACAGGATGAGAGGTATTATTATCAGTTTCAAAAATAATTCTAGTGAGGGCTTATATGAAGGATATCTAAGGTATAAAAGCTACCTAGATAATTGCCCCCATCATAGTTTGCCTGATCAGTTAATCACCCATACCTTTTATGGAGGGCTAACTATTGAAAATAGGATGAATCTAGACACTGCTTCAAATGGCAGTTTTCTATCTTATACCTATGATGAGGCTTGGAATCTAATAATAAAAATGAAAGAAGCAACTGAAAATTTTAAAGATAAGGAAAATACTACAAATAGTTTTTCTGAATATTCTTGCATTAACGATTTCCTTGCATATGAGAGGACATATACAATGATTAAAACCCTCGGTATTGATTCTTACTCAGTAAAGAAAATTATTGATAATTATGCAGGGCATTTGCAGGTACCTACAGAATGGGAACCTCGTAAACCCCTCGAAGAAAAGAAGCGTGCAAGAGCACTAATGGAAGAGTTCTCCTTGATACCTACACAGGGGATCTTGGAAAAAAGACAAAGAGAGGAAGAACAAATAAAGAAGAGACTGAAGAAACCAGAAAGAAATTTCGAAGCTACAAATATAAATAATGTTATAATAAAGGATCTTATTGAAGCATGAATAGTGGAAGATGAAGTGGTTATGTTAGACCATGAAACCTCAGAATTCATCAAAGGTAAGGTTCGAGGTAACGAAACTTCAAAACCAATGACCCCTATATATTGTGGAGAAATTTTCTTATATGGGATTTGTGAACCAATTTCCACCATAAATATTATGCCTTCATCACTTTATGAAGAACTTTGCCACAACTTATATAATCCAGATGTTGAACCGGTAGACACTATTATTAAATTGGCTAATAGAACCAATATAAAACCAGAAGGGGTAATCAGAAATATCTATGTATTTATTGGCTCACTCATGTACCCTCTTGATTTTCATATTGTTGATATGCCTCGAGATTATTTGTGTCCTATTCTTTTAGATATGCCTTTTATTTCCATCACCAAAGCTCAAGTAGATAATCATAAGGAAACTATTTCACTGAAGTTTGGAGAAGAGGAAATGACATTCCACTTTGCCAAACTAAAGAAGAGGCCATATGAAGTGGAGGATATCAAGGAAGAAAAGACGATTGCCGAGCTAGCGACAATTCATTTCAGTTCTCCACAAGATGAATACGAAAGGAGCTTGATTAATTGGGAAGAAGCACCAAATGATGAGAAGAAAGAAGACATGGATGATTACCTTGATTCAATTCTGGAAGAAAAAAATCCACATGACTATTAAGAATTGGTAAGAACAGGAGATGAAGAACCTCCACCAATAGAATTGAAAAAACTTCCAGATAATATGAGGTATGCGTTTTTAGATAATGAAAATAAATGTCCTATTATTATTAGCAAGAATCTATCAAAAAATGAAACGAATAAAATCTTTTTAGTTTTGGTTAAGCATCATGAAGACTTTGGATATACATTGAGTGATATTAAAGGAATAGATCCATCTATTGCAACACATAAGATACGCAAAGAAGGCTTAATCCTAAGATGAAGGAAGTAGTAAGAAAAGAATTTATATGCTTACTTGATGCTGGCATAATATATCCTATTTCTGACAGTAAGTGGGTTAGCTCAGCCCATTGCATACCAAGACAAGGTGGTCTTGATGCTGCTATGAATGAGCAAGGTGAGGTAGTTCTTGTGAGGCCAATTGTAGGATATCGCATGTGCATTGATTTTAGGAAGCTAAACCGTGAGATATAGAAAAATCATAAACCTATAAAATTCATGGATAAAATCTTAGAAATATGATGACGACATCCCTACAATTACACCTACCCCAATTGCTACTGATGATGTTCTAGCTGCTGCAAAGAAAGATCAATCCAATGAGATAAGGATTGGACCAATTACAAGAGCTCGTGCTAAGCTACTAGAACAACAGGTGAACTTGTTTCTTAATGAACATGATGTTTTAGTTAATGCGAATTTTATACTACCTAAGTATTTGAATTATTGCATGATCAGGTACTTGGTAGAAGAAGGCGTAGCAAGGAGCGAGGAGCTAATGGAACATGGCGTGTGCATCAATGAAGAATGCGCGAGGGAGGAGAGGGAGATAGCGCAAGGAGATGTCAAAGATGAAGATCAACAAGTGGAGGAAGTTCTATGCCGCGGCAAAGAAATTCCCCAATTTTCTGCCAAGGCAGGCAGCCGCGGCAACCAAATGGCGCCAAACTCTGCCATGGTAGAGGCATAGTCCGATCCCATGTTGGGTCGATTGTATCCCTAGTTGGGTGGGACCAACTCGGTCACCACCTTGGCTGTCGCACCCCCAAGACTCTTAAATAGATGGGGCGCACTAGTTTTAGGGTTTAGACCACGTGAAAATTATTTTGGAGTTGTTTCTTTCATAGAACCTCTGGAATTACT
Source organism: Avena eriantha (assembly GCA_910589775.1). NCBI lineage: Eukaryota > Viridiplantae > Streptophyta > Magnoliopsida > Poales > Poaceae > Avena > Avena eriantha. The sequence continues at coordinate 155,115,942 of OU342745.1, forward strand.
TGTGATCGATTTCTACCAACTGCAATTGAGTGTGATCTGTTGTTACACTAGGAATTAGTAGATTGCAAACTACTATTCGTGGTCGATGGCTGCGTGCGCAAGAGTGTGGTGTTGTGAATATCCTACAAGGTTCGAGAGCTGTTGCATTGGCATCATGGTTCGAGTAGGAGAGATCATAGCTACACACTAGTTATCTATCATCCACATCATCATCGACAAAGTGCTTGCTGACAAGATCGGGCCACCCCATATCATCTTCGTATCAGATTTCCTTGTTTACTCAGTAAGCAATCCACAATCCATCCATATATTAGTTCGTGTTTTTGTCCTATACAGAAAAAGCCCCACAAAAAGAGTTGCCATAGCCTAGATTACATTGTATTCGAGTAATAGTTGATGGTCGTGTTCCTCTTTTAGTCTATATCTAGTTTTATTCATCGTAGTTTTTCTCCTTGTTCTAGTCGTTTCCACCATATTTTTCTGCCGCCACAAGCTAGATCCGATCCAAGCTAGAGTCCTGATCACAGCTCCCTGGGCGAGTCGGTGTAGCACATAAAAAATTCTTACGGACTCTGCCATGGAATGAAAACACCCCTTTTTCCTGCCGCAAAACCGTGTCTGCCCTGGATCGGAACTCTGAGCGGCACGGTTTGTTCTGCCGCCCCCCAGCTCCCTGTCGTTGCTTTACCATGGCACGATTTTGCGTGTTTTTTCTACCGCGCGTCTGTGCTCTGCCGCGACAGGATTTTGCCCTATTTCTCTGCCGCGGTAGGAATTTTTCTGCCACAACACGATTTTGAGCTGCTTTTTGCCATGACACCTAGACATACAAAGTGTGAAAAATTGCACTTTTCCAGAACCTTAGCCACAGCAATTATATTTCATAGGTGTAGGAACTTGCCCATTGAGACTAGTTTCCTCTCCAACAGGCTGCTCCTAGGATTTTGATGGTGTGCTTTGTAATTTGGCCGTGTGTGATATATATTAAAAAACAGACAAAAAGCAAAATAACAAAAGAAAAAGCAAAAAGACAAAGAAGCTTTACAAAAGACAAAGAGAAAAAGAGAATTTGAGCAAGAGGCCTAGTGATATCTTTGTGCACTGGTAGATTGAGCAATCGTGTGGCTGTATACTTTGAGCTTTGCTAGTGTCTCTTGAGAGTAGTGCAACACCCTTCACAGTTGCATTGCCATGTTTTTCTCCACGTGTGTGTTTCTTGGGTTTTTGTATGATCAACACTAGGACTTGTTTGCGGTGTACTTAGGATACCATACCTCGAGCTCCACCATAAACAACCTGTGTGCCCTGCGATCTTTCTCTATACCTTTGATATTCACTTCATCACATCAGTGCATAAGTCTTTGATTATGTTTGGTAAAGCATCTCTATTCACTTTGGAACGGTAAGATCTCCTTTCTTGTCAGTTGTGAGTGAGTTGTGACAGTTTTCCACCAAACAGATTTTGATTTTTGCACTAACCTACTAATCATGTCTACTAGTGATGATGATGTTGTGTCCCAACAAAAGAAGGATAAGGAGCTCGCTAATTGGCGTGAGGCCATTGATGGGAACATCAAGGACATGCAAGAGGCAGTGGATCGGAATACTGGCGTAGTCAATAATATTCAAACTCAAGTGACAGCAATCAATGTCAATGTCGCCACCTTGCAATGTTCGATTGAGGTCCTTACAACGGTAATTCAGAAAAGATAGGAATACCAACCTGAAGATGTGTTTGAGGATCATGATGAGGGTAGTGCGGCTGATGCTGCCCCACATCATGGCAGGGGACGTGCCAATCCCCCTGCACCTACTGCTGCTCCTCCTTATGGCCGAGGTTATGCTCCTTTGGGTCGTGCTCAACATGTTCCGAACCAACCTGATGATGCTTTGGGCAAGCCCAAGTTTTCAATTCCCTCTTTCAATGGTTCACTTGATCCCTAGGATTATCTTACTTGGGAGTTGAAGATTGAGAAGCTCTGGCGTTTGTTTGATTATCCAGAAGACAAAATGGTCAAGCTTGTAGCGTCAGAATTTGACGGATATGCTTTGCGCTGGTGGGATGCAATTGTGCAGAATAGAAGGGATGACAATGATCTTCCTGTCATGGATTGGCGCGAGATGAAGCGCATCATGAAGGATCGTTTTGTACCCACCAATTACTTTCGATCAGTTTTTGACAAGCTGACACAGTTGAGGCAAGGAACTATGTCAGTTGATGAGTACTACATGGAGCTGGAGATGCTTATGCAACATGCTAGAGTTCGTGAATCCCTTGAGATGACAATACAGCGTTTTCTCAACAATTTGAAGCTTCAAATCAAGAGCATTGTTCGTCATCACAAGTACGAGACGATGAACAAGTTGTTGCACCATGCTAGAGAGGCCGAATCACAGCTAGCTGAGGATGCTAAGTCACGTGCACGGTTTACGTCTACCAGCCGTTTTGCGGCCAGATCTACGCCGCCTACTATGACGCCACCTATTGCTAGCAATCCTACACCATCGGCCAAACCAGCACCTACGTCTTTGTTTGGTTCCAATGCTCGTAAGCTCGCTGCTCCTGCTGCTAGCTCGGGTTCCAATATGTCAACTACACGTACTCGCGATATGGTGTGTCATACTTGCGGAGGTAGAGGACATGACAAGAAAGATTGTCCAAACATCAAGGTGATGTTTTTCAATAAACAAGGTGAGTATGAGAGTGGAGATGAGATTGATGCTGATTCTGATTATGATGGCGAGGATGGTGCTGATGCTTATCCTGAGCGTGCACCAACTATTGTGGTGTCTCCACGCATAGTTAGTGTGCAACCTATTGATGAATCTCAGTGTTGCAACTTGTTCCAAACAAAAGCTCTAGTTGGTCCTAACAAAGCTTGCAAGGTCATTATTGATGGAGGTAGCTGCAGAAATCTTGCAAGTAAAGAGTTATGTGCCAAGCTGAATTTGACTTATTTTCCACATCCCAAGCCATACTACATACAATGGTTGAGCAACAATGGTGAGATAAAGGTAAATCATATGGTACGTGTGAATTTTCAAATAGGGTCATACAAGGATTCTATTGACTTTGATGTGGTTCATATGATTGTTTGACATCTTCTATTGGGTCGGCCTTGGCTTTATGATCGCCATGTGCAACACAATGGTCGTGCCAATACTTATCACTTGGAATTCAAAGTAAAGAAGATTACTATGAAGCCGATGACACCATAAGACATTGTGAATGATTCTCGTCATAAGATAGAAGTAAATTTGAAGCATGATTCTGTAGCTCGGCGAGATAATGTGACAGCTGTTCATGATGTAATTGAGCCTAAATCGAGTGATATAACGAAAGGTGAGAGAGTGCCTAATCTTCTGATATTAGCCACCAAGGAAGCTATGAGAGAATTTCGTGAGGATACTACAGCCATGTCGCTTGTGCTCATGTATAAGGGCGAGGTATTGGTTTCTAACGACATGACCCCTATTTCTCTTGGTCTCGCTTATGTTTTGCAGGATTTTGAGGATGTGTTTCTAGAAGATGTATCCATAGGATTGCCTCCATTGCGTGGTATTGAGCATCAAATTTATTTGATCCCTGGCGCCACACTTCCCAATCATGCACCCTACAGGACCAATCCCGAAGAAACAAAGGAGATACAGAAACAACTACAAGCGTTGCTGGATAAAGGGTTCTGCTGTTTCGGTTATTTTAGTGCATAAGAAAGATGGTACATGGCGCATGTGTGCATATTGTAGAGCTATTAATAACATCACTATTCGATATCGTCATCATATTCCACGCTTAGAGGATATGCTAGATGAATCGAGTGGTGCTTCTATTTCCTCTAAGATTGATTTGCGTAGTGGTTATCATCAAATTAGGATGAAAGAAGGGGATGAGTGGAAAACTGCTTTCAAAACTAAATTTGGTTTGTATGAGTGGTTAGTTATGCCGTTTGGTCTTACTAATGCACCTAGTACATTCATGCGATTAATGAATCATGGTTTGATAGATTTTATTGGTCATTTTGCGGTTGTTTTGCTTTGATGATATACTTATCTATAGCCACAACAAAACTGAACATTGTAATCATATCCAACAAGTTTTGCAAGTGTTGCGTGATAATAAACTGTATGCTAATCTTGAGAAGTGCACATTTGCAAAAGATAAGGTCATATTTCTGGGATTTGTTGTATCTAAACATGGGGTAGAGGTAGATCAATCTAAAACTGAATCAATTCAGAATTGGCCTACTCCCATGAATGTAAGTCAAGCGTACTTTCCATGGCTTAGCTGGTTTCTATATGCGCTTTGTGAATGATTTTAGCACCATTGATGCACCATTGAATTATTTGACAAAGAAAGGTGTTCCTTTTGTATGGGGTGCACCCAAGATATTGATTTTGATACATTGAAACATTTTCTTACTTCTACACCATTACTTGCATTACCTGATTTTTTGAAGCAATTTGAAGTTGAATATGATGCTACTGGTATAGTTATTGGTGGCATTTTGATGCAAGAGGGTCACCCTATAGCATATTTTTCTGAGAAACTTACTGGTGCTATACTGAATTATCCTATTTATGAGAAGGAATTGTATGCACTTGTTAGAGTACTTGAAGTTTGCCAACATTATTTGTGGCCAAAGGAATTTATCATACATTTTGATCATGAAGCATTGAAATATTTGAAAGCTCAATCAAACTTGCAAAGAAGATTAGCTAAATGGGTTGAGTTTATGGAGTCTTTTCCTTACATCATTAAATATAAGAAGGGAAAAGAGAATGTTTTTGATGATGCTTTCTCTAGGGAGAACATGCTATTAGCCAATCTTGATGTTAAAATTCCTGGATTAGAGAGTATTTGTGCACTTTATGCAACTGACCATGATTTTGCTGAACCATATCGTTTGTGTGATCTTAGAAACGTATGGTATAAGTATCATATACATGATGGATATTTGTTTCGAGCTAACAAACTATGTATTCCAGAATCGTCGTTGCATTTGTTCTTAGTGCAGGAATCACATGTTTGATGGGTCACTTTGGGCGTGAGAAGACGTTGATCATGCTTGCTGATCATTTTTATTGGCCCAAGATGAGGCGTGATGTGTATAGATTTGTGAGTCGATGTATTACATGCCAGAAGTCGAAATCCAAGTTGAAGCCTCATGGTTTGTATACACCTCTCTCTGCACCTACTACTCCATGGGAAGACATTAGTATGGATTTTGTGCTAGGTCTACCTAAAACTCAGAGTGGTCATGATTCTGTATTTGTGGTAGTGGATAGGTTCTCTAAGATGGCTAATTTTATTGCCTGCCACAAAAGCAACGATCCGTCGCATGTTGTTAACCTGTTTTTCAGAGACATCATGAGATTACATGGAGTACCTAAGACGATTGTTTCTGATCGTGATGTGAAGTTCATGAGCTACTTTTGGAAGACCTTATGGGGGAAGCTAGGAACGAAGCTACTATTCAGCACTACATGTCATCCCCAAACAGATGGTCAAATGGAGGTGGTGAATCGAACATTTTCACAGCTGCTAAGGACCATGATACAGAAGAATATGCGGGAGTGGGAAGAGTCTTTGCCACATGTTGAGTTTTCATACAATAGGGATATGCATTCGACTACTCAGCTTTGTCCTTTTGAGGTGGTGTATGGCTTCAAGGCATTGACGCCACTTGATTTGTTGCCTTTGCCAGGTGTATGGCTTCAAGCCATTGACGCCACTTGATTTGTTGCCTTTGCCATTACATGAGAGAGTTGATATGGAGGCATCAAAACATGCTGAATATGTGAACTTATGAGAAGACTCGAGAGGCTATTGAGAAGAAAGGCAAGAACATTGCTGCTCCAAGGAATCAAGCATGGAAGGAATTGTTGTTCAAGCCTGGCAAGATGGTTTGGTTGAATCTACGCAAGGATAGATTTCCACTACTTCGCAAGTCCAAGTTGAAGCCACGTGGTGCTGGTCCTTACAAGGTGTTTGGTCGAGCTAGCAACAGTTTCAACGTTGTTGATTTATCACCATATGCTAGAGAATAACTTGGAGCATCGAGGTCGACGTCTTTTCGAGGGGGGAGGTGATGAGGACATCCCTACAGTTACACCTACCCCGATTGCTACTGATGATGTTCTAGCTGCTGCAAAGAAAGATCAATCCAATGAGATAAGGATTGGACCAATTACAAGAGCTTGTGCTAAGCTACTAGAACAATATGTGAACTTGTTTCTTAATGAACCTGATGTTTTAGTTAATGAGAATTTTATACTACCTAAGTCTTTGAATTATTGCATGATCAGGTACTTGGGAGAAGAAGGCGTACCACGGAGCGAGGAGCTAATGGAACATGGCATGTGGATCAATGAAGAATGCGCGAGGGAGGAGAGGGAGGAAGCGCAAGGAGCTGTCAAAGATGAAGATCAACAAGTGGAGGAAGTTCTCTGTTGCGGCAGAGAAAAGCCCTAGTTTTCTGTCACGGTAGGCTATCGCGGCAGCCAAACCACGCCAAACTCTGCCACGATAGAGGCATAGTCCGAACCCATGTTGGGTATGCTGTATCCCTAGTTTCGTGGGACCAACACGGTCACCACCTTTGCTGCCACACCCCCAAGACTCTTGAATGGATGGGGCACACTAGTTTTAGGGTTTAGACCATGTTAAAATTATTTTGGAGTTGTTTCTTTCATAGAACCTCTGGAATTACTTGTGATTGATTTCTACCAACTGCAACTGAGTGTGATCTATAGTTCCACTAGGAGTTAGTAGATTGCAAACTACCGTTTGTGGTCGACGGCTGCGTGCACAAGAGTGTGGTGTTGTGAATATCCTACAAGGTTTGAGAGCTGTTGCATTGGCATCAGGGTTCGAGCGGGAGAGATCATAGCTACACACTAGTTATCTATCATCAACCATTATCATCGACGATTGCTTGCTGAGAAGATCGGGCCACCCCATATCAAAAGACTTAGTAATATTTCTTACTTTTGTTTTCTTGATGGTTATTCTGGATATTCTCAAATTGCCATACAGCTAGAAGATCAAGATAAAATAACTTTCACTTGTCCTTATGGCACATATTCTTATAGATTAATTCCATTTGGCTTATGTAATGCATCAGCAACTTTTTAGGAATGTGTTCTAAAGATTTTTTGATGATTTTGTTCAGAAGACTATGGAAATCCTAACAAACGATTTTGTTGTTTGTGGAACAACTTTTGATAATTTCCTCTACAATATGACCAAAGTTTTGCAGAGATGCAGGGAATCAAACTTGGTTTTTAATTGGGAGCAATGCCGTTTCATGGAAAGAGAAGGTAAATTTTTCGGGCACAAGGTTTCGAAGAAGGGAATAGAAATAGATAAAACTAATATAAATTCTATATAAAATCTCCCAATACCTCAGGACATTAAAAACATCAAAATGTTTCTAGGTCATGTAGGTTTTTATAAGCGGTTTATAAAAGATTTTGCTAAACTTTCTATGCCCCTTACCAATCTTCTTGATAAAGAAACTCCATTCTATTTAGACCATGACTGCATTGCAGCTTTTGATAAACTTAAGGATAAACTAGTTTCATCACCTATCATGCAATCTCCAAAGTGGGATGAACCTTTCGAAATTATGCGTGATGCTAGTGATTATGCTTTAGGGGTTGTGTTGGGGCAGCGAGATGGAAAGAATTTGAATGTTATTTATTAAACTAGTAGACCTCTTAATAAGATTCAGAAACATTATGCTACTACAAAAAAAGAGTTTCTAGCTGTATTTTTTTCTTGCGACAAATTTAGATCTTACATAATTAATTCTAAGGTAATAATTCATACGGATCACTAAGCTTTCCGTCACCTCCTTGTGAAAAAGGATACAAAGCCCAAGTTAATTAGGTGGGTTTTATTACTACAAGAATATGATTTGCAAAGAGTAGATAGGAGGGGTAAGGATAATCCGGTAGCAAATCATCTCTCTAGGATGGAGGGAATAATTAATGACCCCGTACCTATTAATTAATCATTTCCGGGAGAATATTTAGCAAAGGTAGAAATTAACTTCTAGACCCCCATGTGTTTATTCGTCAATCCCAATATCAAAGTTGACGACATAGCGAAATGTATATCACTGCAAATGTACAAAACTAATTTATTACAAAGTCTGGATAACAACATAGTAAAATCTCTACTGACATTTATTACATCCAGAAAGCACAGCGGAAATATAAAACACGAAGTGACTCCATTTCAGCCATAGGCAGTCGATGTAGTCCACGAGGCCTCACTCATCAACGTCATCATAGTAGTCATAGTCCTCCCCTTCATAGTATTCTAAATTCAACAAAAGTATTGCCATGAGTACATGACGTACTCAACATACCCCTTATGCAAAACCTGATATATCTACATGTGGCTTTATGTGGAGGTCATAGGGTTCTTTTGCATAAAAGCCAATTTTATTTGCAATTGATAGTAGTTTTCATAAAAGAGGTTTTAGACAAAAACATGTTTATCATCAATGTGGTATTTCTCAATAGTGTGGTTCTCCACGACAACTCACACAGTTCATAGAATCCAGGATAAGGATAGGGGCAAAGAGGGAAGTAGCAAGACAGGTTCCCGTATGTCAAGAAAGATTCATGTGTCGTCCATGACCGTGGACACGGCTATTCGAATAGGTTTACTCTCTGCAGAGGTTGTACACTTTTCCCACATGACACAATCCCGTCTTGTTGCCCACCAGTGGCCGCTGGTTTAGTACACACCTATTGGTGTACCGACAGAGGGATTGTGACAAGGTCTTTTAGCTAGATCCCCAAAGATGTGACATGCCCACCGGGTATGGCACACAGAACTGAGAGTACATCCCCAAACCGGTCCCCCCATCTGTGCCGAAGGCTCCCCCGCAGGCAGACACCTCATCAGCGATACGGCAACATCGACACCTAAGGATGACTAACTTACTTGACCAAGCCAGTGCCCATTATAGCATGTGGTTGTACGGTGGTCACAATCTTCAAATCCAAGACTTATTTGGCCCTCATGTGGCACAGATGATGGATTGCCCCCTTCAACTAGTGGAGGGCAGCCAATCGCTCCTTCCTTTGATCCAGCTGTTGCCCGTGCCAGTGTTTAGATGGTAAGTTTCACCCAGAGTAGAACAGAGTAGAGGAAGCAACAACGGCCAGCTCATCGAGCTCAACAAGTTTCAAAAGTATATATGTGACCCGAGGGTCATCCAATTCCTCCGAAGAGGGGAGATCAAGGATCCTAAATATTATTTAGTATGGCTAAGCAATTCTACTCTACAGGATTAATATATAATCTCTACTAAGGGTTGTGTATGGCGACAGGTGCATCAAGGTATGTGGGTAACCAAAATAGCAGTAATATTTATAAAACAATAATAACATGCACTTGTAAAACATGGGATAATTATGAAAGGGGCATGCCTTCGTTGATGAATCCTTCGTCTTTCTCAATAACCTGATTATGTCCATGTCCAACCTTGTCACTCCCTACCCGTCATAGCGATAGCAAACAATAGCCAAATAAATACCAAAACAATAATATCCAAAACCAAATGAAGTACAAATCGGAATGAATGGATGAGTAGGTGTACAATAGGATAGGACAACTTGGTTAGGATTGAGAACGTGAGTCATAATAACTCGGATAAGGAACAAATACTATGGGTAGGATGCTAGGATAGATCATCGAGATAAAGCGATATGATTATATATGTCTATAGATCTTATTGTATCTAACTGACTACATAGCCATGACATAAGGATTATTGTTGGTCATACATAAGGATTATTGTTGGTCATACCCGTGTAACATAGTAAACCCATTTAGTATGCTATAGTACAACTAGATAACTAGCAAACTTTTAAACAAGACATAACAATATTCCATATCATACAATCTCGCAAGCATCAACAATACCTACCATACTATTGATTAAATATTAGCCAGGATTATATCTAGCATTCAATAACAAGAATCTAAGTGATACAAATTTTAAGATAAACATCCATCATAAAAACAAACATGAAAGGCAGCTAAAGATGATACTAGGAAAACATGCATCACAATGACAAACCATCTATGTACACCCCATCATATTAACAAGGGTAACGAAAACAATAAACAACTATTACCATAAGTATACTTAAACAATAATAAGACAATAACTAAACATGTTGTAACATGATATCAAACATTCAAAGCATGTCATAGAAAGATATTAGAATTAGATATACTATCTATAAATATACACAACTACCTTTAGCAACAAGCATGTTATTAGATGCATAAAGTAATAGAGCATGATATATATACTAAACAAGGTCATAGCATGAAACTATATGACTTAGTCGCGAAGAATATACAAGCATATACGTTCGGGAGGTCCTATAACATGGTACAAAAATAACTGTCAAACTTAACATTACCATCATGAGAGAACAAAGTATATACTACCAAGGTAACACTCATGTCAGTCTATTGTATACATAACAAGTAGACCTATACTCACAAGCATCTTCAAGGATATGATAGTATCATGCACTACTAACATGAGAAACAACCTATCTAAGCATGTGATGGTCTACTAAGAAATGTATCGAACATTCCATAAGATAATATACATGTATGAGAGATAATATGCATATGCACTCAAGCAAGCAAGCACTCAACATTATCATTATCTAATCAAAGAGTAAATGTATGCTAGCAAACACAAAGACACATTAATATAAACCTTGCAATGGCAACAAGATAATAATCTACAATTTATGCATATATCATAAAGAACGAAGCAATGAATTTATGGCATGACATGACATCATATATAAACATTAACATGCATCGTCCCACAAAGATATGATACTATAATATGTAGAACATATAATCATATATACCCCTAGTATCAAAGATAACAATGTAGCTAAGCATGAATGATAGTCTAGACAAACAACACACATGTGGTAAGATGATAAGCTAGGTATATACATGAAATAGTAGAAGCATGCAAAAGGCTACTGTAACTATATACATGCAATAATAGTCAAAACACCTATACCAAAATAGGATTAGAAATTACATCTAAAATGCATCTCACAGGAGGCCCTAAGTAAAGCAGCAAGTGACGATGGCATGGCATTATGCAACAATTAACAGAATTACGCTAAGAAAATAAATATGCTGAATTAATATAGTCTCGAGCCCATGTAAGAAACATAAATCCTACAACGATATTAGTCCGGAGCCTGACAGCAAACACTGATTTACAACTAACCTGAATATGTGCTAATAACAAAAAAAGTGAGGTAGCTAATTCCCACAATAAAATGCAAGGTAGTAAATAAATCTAGCAATTAGTCCTACAGCTGAGCATGTATAACAAGTGCAAAAATTTGGAGAATCTATCATGTCCACCGAGTCAATTTATAACTAAGCGGGTATAATAGATTTGCAGAAACTACTACCAGACCAACATATACAAACTAACAGATGGCGTTCTGTTTATAATGACGTGCAAACAGACTTAAATTAAGAACCTATAAATAGCTTCAAGCTAAACACTAGGCAAAAATGCAACGCACCACCATGACCATCGGTTCATAGCTAGCAATAGCAGGACATCAGCAAAACTATAACTACACGAACATGACCGCATGCATAGCAAGGTACTACAATCAAACACTTTCCAAAATAGATTGATAGTAACAAAGCTATTGACAACTAACAATACTACTGGCTTCCTAACGTTTTTTATACGTTTCATAGGTTGGGCAAAAGATCATAAGGCATGTCCATGGTGATCTAATCCGCTCATGCCACTGGATGGCATTCGGTTCACCGGCACCGCTGTCAACTACAAAACTACGGAGGAAAAACATGTCTAGGAGGTAGGCATATGTGCTTGTACTGTGTGACTGCAAAGATTTTCCAGGGAGCTCACCGAGTACGACGTAAACGTCCGGTGAAGATGCTGAACTGTGTTTGAAGATCGGTGTAGCGTGGTCCGAAGGCTTGAACTGCTTGTTCAGGAATGGGTTCTTCTTCTCCTCTTGGACGTGGTGGTGCAGCAGCTCGGCCTCTCATGGTCGAAATCGGGTCGAAATCACCGGCCGGGAGCAGGGGCGGCCTGGCAGAGTTTGCTTGGCCTTGGAGAACTAGGCTGAAACTAACAGCCCCTCGGGGTGAAAATTGGAGGTGTGTGCATTGCTAGGCAATGTGATATCTGGTGTATTTGTAAAAAAATGTCCAAGCGCTTCAGATGACATGACTAAAATGGATAATCAATGTCTGAGTAAAGAGTTAGAAGGTAACGGCGGCAGTTTATGGGTCGATGTGTTTTAGCTAGCTGTGTATGCATGCGGGAAGAATAAGAGCAACGACGCTTTGACTGGTTGGAGACTTGGCATGGTAGCTGACTGCATCCCGAGCGTCCTAACGATGAATGGTTCGTTCGATCAGCCTGAGACGTTTTGATCTTGTTGGCCTGAATGGACTGAGTTTGGGCCAGCTGGAGTGATGCATGTTGGTGCTATGAAAAAGAAAGAAAAGAAAACAATACTGGGAAATGGATCGATGGCCACATGAAGAAAAGGACACGAGGAAGGAAAGTAACGTAATGGTGCAGCCAGCCAAGACATGCATGCACCCGTGCATGGATATAAAAAAATGCAAAAAAAAATGATGGAAACAATAAATCAAAACAAATTCGTATGAGCGTATTTCTTTTAATATGCTAAATCCAGTAAAAAAGTTCAATTCAACTTGATAGACCAATAGAAACAAAATTTATTCACGTTGGTATTAATTCATTTTAAAGCCGTTTGTGTATGAAATTTCCGATTAAGCTTTTATTTATTGAACAAAATTTTCTAGTCCTCATTTTTGAATAAAAGCTTTTGAAAACTCCAAAAATTCGGTCCGTGACAGGTGGGTTTTATTAGTACAAGAATATGATTTGCAAATAGTAGATAGGAAGGGTAAGGATAATCCGGTAGCAACTCATCTCTCTAGGATGGAGGGAATACTTAATGACCCCGTACCCATTAATTAATCATTTTCGAGAGAATATTTAGCAAAAGTAGAAATTGCTGATCCATGGTATGCAGATTATGCTAACTATCTAGCAACAAAATTTATACCTCCCGATATGTCAAGAAATCAAAGAATGAAATTCTTTAATGATCTTAAATATTACTTTTGGGATGATCCGTATCTATATTGTCATGGACTTGAAGGAATGATGTTCCGAATCACGAAATGAATGCGATATTGAAGGCTTGCCATAACAGTCCATATGGAGGGCATCATGCAAGTAAAAGAACCACTTCAAAGGTACTTCAATCTGGATTCTATTGTCCCACCTTGCTCAAGGATGCACATGGGTATGTGGAATACTGCGATGCTTTCCAAAGAAGAGGTAGTATAGGTAGGAGACAAGAAATGGCAATGAACTATAGTATAATAATTGAACCCTTTGATGTATGGGGAATGGATTACATGAGACCATTTATAGAGTCAAATGGTTATACTCATATTATTGTTGCTGTTGACTATGTTACTAAGTGGGTTGAAGCTATCCCAAAAAATCATCCGGATGCAGCTACCTCAGTGAAGATGATCAGGGATGTCATATTCCCCAGGTTTGGATTTCCTAGATTTTTCATTACTGATGGTGGTTCTTATTTTATGAAAGGGACTTTCAGGAAAATCCTCATTAAGTATGGAGTAACTCACCGCGTTGCTTAACCATATCATCCCCAAACAAGTGGTCAAGTGAAACTCTCTAATAGAGAACTGAATACCATACTCGAGAAGACGATGCACTAATCAAGAAAAGATTGGTCATAAAAGTTAAATGACACTCTATGGGCATATCGTACTACGTTTAAAAATCCAACGGGTATGACACCTTATAAAATGGTGTACGGTAAGGCATGCCATTTACCGCTAGAACTAGAACACCAAGATTTTTGGGCAATCAAGAATCTAAATTATGATCTTAAAGCAGCAGGGGAGAAGCGTTTATTAGATATGCATGCTTTAGATGAGTTTAGAAGTGAAGCTTATGAGAATGCTAGTTTGTTTAAGGAATAAGTTAAAAGATGGCATGATAGAAAAATAGAGAATAAACTTTTAAAAGTGGAAACAAAGTGTTGCTCTATAATTCTCGTCCTAAGTTGTTTCCAAGAAAACGAGTAGTGAAGCTCTAGGGAAAAACACCCTCTCTTGCATGGGTGGTAAATGGACAACGCTTGAAGCATTATCGGGTGAAAGAATATGTAAATGCAATCACCATAGAGTTGATCACCCCCGAAGAAGTGATAAAGCGAAGATATATGAAGAACGAAAATTACAAGAAGAATGGGCTCAAGACGGAATGAGAGGTACTACACTCAAGCTATTAACCATAATAGAGCGCTTCATGGGAGGCAACCCATGTGAAATAAAGGTTTGAGTATGTTTTTAAAATTTTCAGCTAAAGTCTAGTTTGAGTATTGTTTTTAATGAGAACAATTCATGCTCTAGCAAAGAAGAAGGAAGATCGATGATGCCAAAATTGTTCAAAAATCTAAGCTGGCATTTCTCTACCAAAACTTGATATTTCATTTAGTTTCAGATTAATAAAGAATACTTGGAGAAGCAGAAAAAATTTGGTGGACACAGAAGATTTAACGACCAACTATATGGCGGGAATAAAAATTCTAGCCGTATAGTTCCGCGTATAGTTGTTGTGACATTAACGCTTCCATCCACAAAATTTACTGAGAGTTCAACGACCAACTATACGGTCGAAATTAGAAATTCCACCCGTATAGTTGCGGTCGTATAGTTATCAACACCTTTGACAAAATAACTTCCGGAGTACTGAGAGTTTAACGACCAACTATACAGCCAGAATTAAAAATTTCGCCCGTATAGTCACGGTTGTATAGTTGTCGACCCTTCTCTAATTTTTTTATCTAGGATACAGAGAGTTTAACGACCAATTATACGGCGGAAATTAAAAATTCCGCCCGTATAGTAGCGGCCGTATAGTTAGGTTCCACCGTAGATCTAATCTATAGTCGGTTCATAACTATACGGTAGGAACTATACGGGCGCAGCTCATTACGCAAGGCGGCTAGGGTTTTTAACCCCTCCTTTTAAAGCTAATCACATCTAACCTTTTTCATTAAGTTTTCATAGAGCTATAGCCTCCATCCTCGACAGATCTTCACCCTCCCTATACATGCCCCTTTAACAACATCCGTACAGCGAAGCCATGCATCCCTTACACGTCAAAAAGATCTAGAAGAAGAAAGAAGAGAAGCCTGTGAAAAGGATCGAGGAAGCAGAACTAGAAGGATCGTCATCATCATCCGGCCCGGAGATCAAGCCTCTCCCAAATTGGGAGGACATGTTCCCACAAAGGATGGAGATGATGAGACAAGCTGAGCGGGGAAGGAACAACGATGAGTACCTCCCTAATCCTTATCATTACAACATAGGATCCTATTATAAACCTCCTCTCGGTCCATCACCTCTTAAACCTAATAAGGTGCACAAGATGAGATTCATGATAAGATCTATGAGTTGGAAAAGTCTTCTAAGGCATGTGTTAAAACAATTGGAGAAGGGATTGACTGCTACTGGATGATGAGCAAAGACCTTGAGAAAAAGGTCGATGACATCGATGGTAGAGTTGGTTTCTTAATTAAAACTATCTTTGAGTTGACAGATGAGAAGAAATTCCTCAAGAGGAAAATGTTGAAGTTCCAATACGAGATGGCCGAGCTTAGCATTCGCTTTGCAAGCATAGTTAAAGAGGGCAACGTGAAAGAAGAAGGCGATGCTCTTTCTACCCAAGGAGGAATAGGTACCAACAAGGAGTTAATTGATCCCGCCTAGCTTGATTCCAAGCTTGGGGAGATCTTTAAAGACCTTGTAATATTTTTTACAAGTTTTATATTACCGTTTTTGCATTAGTACAAACTATAAATAAAGTTTGCATCATTAGAATTCCCTTCAGGAATACTCGATCCCTTTTGTGAAATTCCGAGTTTATTATTATATATGGAGCAATTTTGAGTTTGTGTTTGTTTTATTGATATATGAATGGCTTGAGTATAATTTTAGTTGCACTTGATGATAGCAATAGGAGTTTTCCACATCATTGGTATTAATGGAACACCTAAAGATAATTTGGTCAATATGCTATAAGTCTACGGTTTGATTTACAAAGAGAAATTATCTAAAATAATTGGAAAAGAAGCCTTGAACAAAGAAAAATGAAAGTGCTATCGAAATAGAGTGAGAACAAGTCGAGGTAGAATCTTCAAGTCATAACGATGCTTCATATACAATTGGAATTTAATAATTGAGATCGTTAAACTTTGAAATTCCTACATTAAGTGTAATGTATGGCTAGCTCCTTTGCACATCACTTAAACAAAAGTGTGAGCATGTATACAAAAGAAAGAAAAGGAAGAAGAAAAATAGTGAGTGTGTAAAGAGAAAATAGGCATATACCACTGCATTGTAGTATGACAAAGATACACTTTTGAGATTTTTAATCCCAAGTGAATATGTTGACCCTAAAAACACTTGGGACTACCTCGCTAACTCATTTGGTTGAACCGAATTCTTTTACATTATATTGAGATTCACCTTTTATGAACTATTGATTACTAAGGTGTGGAAGCCTTCTAATACTATTAAGATGGTTCAAGTAAGGTACTATTCATGAATGTATTCCCATCTATCGTACATGATAAACACATGCTGCAATTGCCTCATTTATTTTATTGACTCAACTTCATGAATATGAGGATCACATCCATTAAGCTAAAAACTTGCTCGGGACGAGCAAGAGTCTAAGCTTGGGGAAGTTGATGAGTGCATATTTGCATCAGGTTTTACATTATTATTTGTGCATTGTAGATGTAGGATCTTGGTATTTTACGACGCTCGCGTGCATATTTTATGTCTGTTTTCACCGGGATCAGGACAGATAATGGATACAATTCTTAGAGCAGTTGTACTATGGAGATAAGCAGTCAAAAACAACGTAAATCGCTTATTTGGGAAATATTAATAATACTAGAAACAAACAAGAGAGGCAGAGAGTCCAATGACCAACTATTCGACCGGAGCAACTTTTCCAGCCGTATAGCTCTGGCCTTATAGTTGGCACCGTGTCAACACCAGGATTTTTAATCCCAGATGCTAGTTATACCATACATCACAATCCCATGATTACCATTTTTGCGAGACATAACAGATTGGATATAACAGTACATCATCCATTACAAACCATAATAAGGTTTTACAAATACGGGATCTCATGATCCAGTCTTAATACAATCAAAGAAGCAGAATAATAAGCATAGTAGTGGGCTCCATCTTCAGGGTCACAGGCAATGCTGACGATGGGAGATGATCCTAGTTGTCGTAGACATCCTATTGTCCATCTCCCTGATAGTCATCCTCATAGTCTAGCCACGGGAATAGCTAGGGACAAAGCCATGACTACTCTTTAAGTACTCGCGAACTATCACTAACAAGTAAGGTAGTTCTAATTGGAATCTTAAGCTCTAGGTTTATTTGCAAAAAGCCAGATTTATCTTAAGCTACGTTTAGAAGTAAAGAAAGCTAATTTAATGTTCTAAATCACCTAAGTGGGAAACTAGTTCTCAGGTTCACAACCCTGTTGTGGTCAAGTCAAATTCAAAGTTCACTTCACAAATCATTTTGAAAACATCTGACGACGGAATAGTATGACCACTCCAACTGTCCATAACCGCGGACACGGCTATTCGAATAGTTTGACACTCTACAGATGTGGTACACTTTCACCACAAAATTTGATACATCTGTCAGGGATAATCCTGAACCAATCATACTTAGTATGCGGATAATCAATCATAACCTTTCAATTACACACCCTAGTATAGGCACCTCCCCTATGAGCTTGGCCTCCCAGCCATGGCTATCTGCCATCCTGGGCACTTCCTAGGTGGACAATCATCAAGGGGTAGCCTCAGCTCAAACCTCTCCTGCGAGGGAACCCATACTAAGGCGCATAAACTTCCGGCTAAGCCCTACCCAATTCAGGTATTGTGGTTGTACGGTAAAATTGGAATGGTATCGCATCCGAACCCAACCATCAGTTTTTATAAAGGGCACAGGGTCATGCCTCAACATTTTCATCATAAAATCCTTTGTGTTTCTCAAAATATGTCAAAACATTTCAATAGAATGACTCCTCATTCCAAGGTTTTCATAATCATTTTCACCAAGTATTCCCATCTAAAGTGATCAAGTTTTATACTTTAGCACTAGCCACTAAGTTAAGAGTGTTCACTAATGAGGGGTTCTAATCTTCAATCTCATGCCATAGAATGACATCTAGGTATAACTAGCTAAGCCAAGTTTTATACTCTTTATGTTATCTATCTTAAAGGTAACAAACTTTGGTAAAGTAAAAGAAAGTAAAGCTTGCAAGTAAAACTTGGGATGGGTATAAAGAAAAATATATAACCAAAGCATGCCTAATGCATCTTGCTTGGGTCACTACTTGCAAAGGTTAACTTGCAAGGTCTAACTTGCTTAGTAGTGATGGCTTGCCATGATTGGTGCAGCGATTGAAGTTCTCTTCGTCTTCTTCGGGGTAGAACGCCTCCTCCTCGTAGGCTTGGTCGGTGCTATCATCTATAAATGAATACGGGGTACACAATCACCAAAGAATACTTAATTAAGTCTATTTAGCACACTAAGGCTCATACTTGATGATCTAGCATATCACAATCAGCACATGATTTAAAGAACTAGTTTCATTCCTTTTATTTTAGAAAAGTAATTGCTACTCATTGAAATTAATTAAGATTTAATATTCCCAAAATAGAATATGGGATCATGTTGACACATGTCATCAGCACATATTCTAATACATGGGAATGTGATTTAAAGGGTTGGTCACCTTTTATAAAGTTTAAGACTATTATTTAATAAATTTATAGTGACTATAAATGCCCTAATAGCATTCTTTTGGTACTAGTCCAAAGTCACTACATGTAAACCTAAATATTTTTACATATTCAGATAGATATTGTCAAATGTGATTTTTGAGAGTTGGAATCAACTCAAAAGATTTATGGTTGATTTTTGAAATTTTTTTGAAGTTGCAAAAGTCCCTAAATGATTTAAATCCAACGGGCTTGGAAAAATATTTTAATTACCTTTCTAGCAAATTTTAAATCATGCAATTTGGCTAAGTGAAACTCTCTAAATTGATTTTTTAATCTAGGCATAGAATAGGGTTTTAAATAAAATGGAAAATCCATAATTGAATTTCCAGGCCAGCGCGGGAAAGCTAAACGGGTTGGCCTAGTGGTGCTCCGCGGCGCAGCGGGCTACTGATAGCGTGGACCCACTGGTCAGCGACTCATCTAACGCGAAACGGTATTAGCGAATTTGAGACGCTCGATCCTATTCTAATCCAACGACCAAGCATCATCATCGACGACGAACAGCTCCGGCGAGGAATGTGACCTAGCACGGTGGTGGGGGTCTCGTGGGGCTTACCTGGGCTCCAGCTAGGCTCGGCGACTGGGGCGATCGACATGGTAGACGACGGCGAGGCGAGGCGTGGTCACGGCAGAGCTTGGGGTGGTCGAAATCGACGACGTCCTTCTCCTCCAGCAGCGGCGAACTCCGGTGAAATTCCGGTATGGTGGTGCTCGCCTTGCTCCGGGAAGAGGTGGGGAAGGTCACTGAGGAGTGGGGAGTGGCTTGGTGTGAGGAATGGAGGCTGGGGTAGCCTCCTTTTATAGCTCGGTGAGCGGACCGAGCGGTGCGGCGGTGAGCTCTACGATGACAAGGCTATAGGCTGCTATTGGCATGGTCGAGGGTGTAGGACGGTACGGTGCTCCCGGGCTGTTCTCATGGACTAAATGGCATAGCGTGGGGCGGCTTGGTTTGGTCTGGCGCGTGCGGCGCTCTGAGCGGGAGTGGCGGTGTTTGCGACGGCGTGCGGGCACTATGGGTCGCGCGACGGCAAATGGGGGTGTTTGCCGGGGTGGGGTGATCATGGCGAAGCGGCGCGTGCACGGAGAGGGCAAGGCGCGGGCTGGCGGGGCTGGTCAGGCACGGCGCACTAGCGCACTCTAGACACAGTGCAGAGAGGTGGTGCACAACGGTGCTAGTGTGGTCCATGGCTCGGCTAGGGCTGTGGCCTGGACAGGGGCTGTCGGTAGAGTGCGGCGAGACTAGTGGACATCCTGGTTGGGCGCAGGGCTGTCTGGTGCGAGCTGGCCGTGGTCGGCCGGCGATGACCACAAAGCGGTGGCGCTCCACTATGCATACGGCGAAGCGGGGGCTTGTCTGCTGCTAGACACTCAGGGGGACAAGGGGGTTGAGAGGGAGATCACATTGTCGAGGATTACTGTGCCAAACTATGAAGTTAGGCAGAGTATTAAACTGTGTCAGCAAGGTGTTTGTGTTAATGACCGCATGAAATTTACTTTTGAATTTTTGATTCAATTTTTTTTGAGTGATCTTAGGTTAAGCTTGAGAGACTAGTTTTGCTTGGATAGGTCAAGGTGAATTCATTTGATGGGTTTTTGAAAAAGTGTGATCTTCTCATATGAATGAGAATCAATTTTCCATTGTCCATTTAATTGCTTGGCTAGATGTTTTCGTAAGTTCGTAAAGTGGGCCTTGATACACTTTTACTTGGTCTAGCAAGGGGTGAAAATAAATATAATTGTTTATGTTGGGAATTATCTTCTAGGAACACCTAAACTGGCCTAGTGGTTTAAAATGATCAAAATGACCATTTGGGTTATTTATTATTATTTGATTTCTTTCTCTCTGGATTTTGTTTGTAAATGGTCTAGATGATGTGGCATTCACCTTTGAACCATTTCACAACATTTAGAACAATCAAGCATGGCATAGACACTCAATTTTACACTAATGCAAACACACATGCATTCACATTTCATTTTCTTAATAAAAGTTTTTCGTTAACCATAAATTGGGTGATTAGGAATTAATAACCTTGATTAAAGTTTTGGGATGTTACACACCACCTACGCCTCGTCAAATAAGTTTCCCCCCTGCAACTGGTTTGAGGATATGACATATAGAACACCTAGAAATCGTAGAAATCTCACCTCCGGAAGGCATCTGGAGGGGGAACTCATCCACAAGGGATCCATCTTCGCCCTGCGCAGATCTGGGAGGCTAAGCCATCGATTTTCATCAACCACCATTGCATCACCACCATGTCCATCCATCCCATCTACATCTTATCTAGATCTTGTTGTAATTCCCGTACTCATTGTAGATTTATACAAGTACTATTCACCTATGATTGTTTCCATTACCATTGCTATGATGTTGATTGCCTCTATGGCTGAGTAGATTTCTAGTTCTTGGGGAGATGGAGAAACCCTACCATATCATTAAGGTGAGATAGAGATTATTATGTTATACATCATCACGTGTATATCTTAATTGTCTTCATCTTGATATTGGGAGTTGCGCACCTCCTTAATATTTGCCTCTTATGGGGACTTGATGAAGGGGATTACTTGTTGGTAGACGGAGGGATGATAGCACTTACTGTGACTAAAACCCTGTTCTCATTCCTTACGTACTAACTTGGGGAATCAAGGAGAACTCACCAAGCCATGTCCATGCCACGGGAGAAATCCCTTAATAGCGCAGTAACGCGATGGTTGTCGGGTACTATCTGTTGCGGTAATTAGGACAATGTGTGCAGCGGTTGCTGGCAAATCATCCATATATGGAGCTCCTGCCATGTACATACATATTATGAGAATATACGTTATAATAATCTTGATTGCCTAGTCTAAATCGCTAGTGGTGTATCCACTATTCCCCGAGAACGCCTTTTCCCTATTGTAGTTCCAATGTTCTATTACACACGTGATTCTTATTTTCTACATTAAGTTTTTCTTTACTTTTAATTACCTTGTTCAACCAAAAACCCAAAAACAACTCTACTTATCTTGCATCTTAAAGTTATTTCCTAAGTACTTCGTTTAGTTATAGTTAAAAGCATTTTAGTATTTCTCGTACTACTCCATGTGGGAAAGATATCTTTATTTCGAAACTAGCTACAAACGATCTGTGCACTTGCAGTCATCAGCCTCCCTGGCGTCGCACTTATCCGCGCCGGCTCGGCTCTTTGGCAGCAGGTCTGTGGCCATGAGCACGGTCGTACTCACGCATGGTGATGTCGAATTGCTTCTTGGCGGTAGCTAGCTCGATGGCCTCCTATAGGAGGAGCTGCCTCTCCATGGTGAAGTTCGCCTCCGCCTCCTCTAGGTTGTCCCCGAGGTTAACTAGAGTGACGGGCTGGTCAATGGCCTCCTCCACCGGGTTCTTCGGCCGCGGTAGGGCGGAAGTTCCGGCCTCGTCGCCGCCTTGCTCTTGAGGACGGCGAGGCTGGGAGCTGGAGCCGGCCATGATGACCTCAATTCTGCGCGAGCAACAGAAGTGCCGCTTCTGGGGAGAAGCGACTCCGAGACGGAGACAATCTCGCTAGGTAAACACTCCGGCACAGTGGGATGTATACAGGGAGGTCGCCGAATAGCAGGATGGAGTTGTTTGCCAGAAAGATGGATCCAGTGAAACACGACACGTTGTCGATGACGCGGTCAAACTTGCTGAGCGTAAGCACTAGGCCGGAGGCCATGCGCTCACCTGCTGAATTGCAGGGTCCCGTGCGGAACGTGACTCCGGTCGAAGCCATCTAGCCCCACGGTGGGCGCCAACTATCGTTGTATTAAGAACGGTACTACCTGAGAAGGTTAGATAGATGTGTGGGGACTAGCAGGGAAGCTCTCGACGGCGTCCGCATGTGGGATTGGATACGAGCAAGTGTAATGGGACACAAGAAGTACCCAGGTTCGGAGCCCTCATGATGAGGTAAAACTCCTACTCTTGCCGATGTGACTACCGGTAGAATACAGGGTACAATCGCTCCTCGAGCTATGTGAACTAGGTACCTCTTAATTGCTCAGCCCCTGCTACGAGAGCCTTTCCCCTCCTTATATAGGAAAAGGGGGCAATAGTCTCACTAGCCAGTCCGGCTGGCAGGTCCCATAGGAGGGCCCAGCCGGCTAGTTAACTACAGTACTTGGTATGGTATGTCATGTCGAAGTACAAGCCGTGCGGATCGTCATGGGTACAGTGAACACTGTGCGAGCCTATCATCAGCATCCGGCCACTCTGCCAGCGTCACCAGAAAAGTCTTCGGTATGGCTTCGTAGTTGTGGGTCTTGTCGCTGTACCAGGGCGTACCGTGCAATATGCAGCACGTTTCCCTGGCCTCTTGATTGCGCCCAGCTACCTCCGCATAGCCGGCCTCGTATCTTCCCGCCCTTCCTAGTTCCGGCTACCAGTTGGTAGCCGGTACGAAGTGCCCGTGTCGGGCTACGATCTGCTAGCCGGACGCGAGCCGCCTGCCTTAGTTCTTGTCTAGCTGGGGTATCCGGGGGTCATCCCCCCCCAACACGTGGGTTGGGGACGGCCGCAGCCGTAGCCTGTTGACACAACTAGAGCAGGTAATCTCGAACTAGCGCCTTGTTTGCCAGGGCAAAATCGCCTCGGTGCCCTTCGGCGCCGGTGGAATGGGTCGGCAGATGAACCCACAGAGAGGTGATCTTGTTCAGCAGGCCTCGAAGCTCCATCCCCCAAGTGGCCTACGGCATGGTTGTGGGTCCTCATTCCACCATCGAGGGGTCCAGTAGCCCCCGGCCCAGGGGCAGCGTTCCGAGAACATGGCCATAGGGCAGGGTTTTGCTTGGGTCCCACGATGGTGGTAGGAACGCGCTCCGCCCCACGCCTTGGCCCCAAGTTGGACTGGGAACGAGCATGGGCGGACACATAGTTCAGCCTGATGAACTCAAGCTGCGTGTCGAGGTCGTCCCTCAACGCCGCATACTCCGCCATCCCGGGAGATGGTGGGTGCCGATTTATGGCACGGGCAGCAGCGGTAGGACTGGTATTGGCGGTTACTACTTGGTGCAGCGAGATGAGTCCCGGCGCAAGCTGGTACGTGTTGGGTTGGTCCATGATGCTCCGATTTGGAGTCGGCTCCTATGGCGCCGACCGGTGCGACTCCTCCGGACAGACGCCCCATTTCGGTGGCGTCTCCTACGCCACCAAGGAGAGGCGCTCAACCGGTGGCGCCTCCTGCATCACCGATGAAGGGATCCTCAAGCGTGCCGCATCCTGCATCGCTTGGCGGTGGAACCTCTTGCGCAACGGCGCCCCCACTAGTATGCTCTCCCTCCTCAACCGCGTGGTGTAGTTGTGACGTCAGTGGTGGTGGCACGATTGCGCTTGGCCCTAGACACGGGCCGGCACTTGCGACGGTAGTCACGCACCGTGCATGAGGTTCGACATCCAAGACCCCAGTCATGTGAAGGGCGTGGGAGAGAGCTCGTGTAGCGGGCGAGTCTACCATAGCAGGGCTGGTTCCAGCACCAGCACCTCTCCTCGATGCCATGGCTGGTGATGGCGCGGTCGATGTTGATGTTGAACACGAAGACGAAGCATATTGTTGGTGACGATGACGATGATGACAACGAAGCTCACGAAGCATGCTGACAATGAGGATGATTGCTGAAGCCGAAAATGTGAGCACCCCCTACCTGGCTTGCCAGATGTCGTGTCTCGCCTATTCTGACATCCGAGATGTTGGACACCCCATATTTGTTCGATAATGGGCACGAAGGCGTTCTGGCATCAACGTCGGTGAGGGAACCTGCTAATACAAGCATACAACATACACAGAGCACACACATGCATTTTTTACCTAGTTTCGGGCCGCCCTTCGGCTAACAACCCTACATCCTGCTTTGGTGGATTATCTGGCGTGGATCAAGGTACAAGAACATGATCTCTATGGTCCAGGGAGATGCTTTCTCTCTAGCTTCTACACTCCCTATTCTTCCTCTTTCTTTCTTTCTTTCTTTCTTTATTTCCTCACTTCCCTGCTTTCTCCCTCCAGCTCAAGACTCCAACATTCCTTCCCTAGATCCCTTCCAAGACCTCTCCCAAAGACCTCTCCACTTGGCTACGAAGAAGCCCTCTGAACCGCTGTCCTTCCCAAAACCCTCCTTCTGAACCTCTATGCCTCCAAAGAAACCTTCTTCCCAACTCTCGGCCAACTTCCCTATTTTATACACCAAGGGGTCACCACAGGGCCGGCGTGGAGCACCATCCGGGGCATTCTCGGGCCCAATCGCAGGGTGCCACGTGGTCTTCAGTCAGATAGGCAGCGCCTGTGGCTAATGGATGGCCAAGGGTGGTTCTCATTTGAACTCGATGGACAAGTGACATCTCAGGCTATGAGTTGTCACTCCTGTCGATGGCGTGCAGTAGCGGACTACAACACCATGATGATGTCCAGCAATGTTGACGCGTCACTGATTCATAAGGCTGGGCCTGACACGCCTTGTTAGGCATAGTTGACTCCGGGTCCCAGGCCACGCCTGGCGTAGGAGGGGTGCGCCCATGGTCCTTCCAGGGCTTAGTCAAGGCCGCTCCTCGGCCTCACTACCTCAAACAGTGCCTTTGCCCTCCTTCCGGGCACCCTCGGAAGGAGGGGTAGGACCGTCTTGCGCTCATCATTGTCCTTTCCTCCTTTTACATGCCCGGCTGGCGGATCGACGTGCTTCCTGTAGCGTTCGTCTCACCCATAGGCACCTAAAACATAGCTGATAATTAGTCTCCATAGGCTCAACATGACAAAACCATACCTGCTTGGAGCACACGGTGCTTGTATCCTCGCGTTGCCCTTGCCGGCCAAGCCACACATCTGCTGGGTCGCTGACCGGTGGATCCTGGCCCATGCACTAAGGCGCAATGCAAGGGACCCCCAATCCCATGATGCCGACACAGAGATACCAGCCAAGGGTTTGGGATCCCCCATTATCCCCAATGAAAATGTTGGAAGGACCCTACAACATGGACTTCTATGTTGACTCAACATGCAAAAGGCAATCAATTCACCTCATGAAGGATTGCCAAACATTTCTAAAAATGCAGGAACTATGTAATGCGAAGGCAACCGAAGCAGCAAGTCGTGGATACGCCACTGCACCTGGAGCCCTGGTAATTGGTGCACCACCACCTCCATTAGCCGTCAATAGGACAAGGACAACCCTCTACAAACAAAAACAAGGAGGACAAATACCCCCACACTAGAGGAGCAATGTCGATGATCCAAAAAGGGCGCCCATCCAATAGGATCAAGAAACTGATTACACGGCAGAAATGGCGCCACCAGCCACACCCTAATATATCCATTGGTGAGAACAGGAAATCACATTTAGCAGAGTTGATCATCCACTTAGAGTTCCATGACCAGGCCACTCGTCTCTCATAGTAGAGGCGCAAGTTGGTGGATTTGATATGAGTAAAGTATTCATGGATGCGAGGAGCAACATCAACCTAATTTATGCCAAGACACTCAAGGCTATGAATTGCTCTTAGCACCAACAGAAACATGCTTCCACGGTATAGTCCCACGTAAAGCCGAAATTACCTTAGGTAAATATCTCTTGACGTTGTTTTCAGATCCAAAGAAAATTTTAGGCGTGAAAACCTTGAGTTTGAACTCATGGACTGACCGTCATAGTATCATGCAATCCTAGGTCGCCCAGCTTTCGCACGATTCATGACAGTACCACATTATGCGTACTTGGTTATGAAAATACCAGCCCCCAAAGGGGTCATAACAGTGAAGGGCAGTTTTGCATGTTCTGACAGTTGCGGTCGAGAATTCAACAAAATATCCAAATCCTTGGGGATGGCGACCGAGTTTGAGCAACTAAAGATGTCAACACATGCAAAACGTCTGGCAGTAGCACATGTCAATCAAGATCAAGCTTTTGACACCACAAAAGATATAAAAGAAGTCCGGATCCACCCTACTGATTGAAAGAAGATGACCTTCGTGGTCTCTAATCTTGATCCCGCATAGGAAGGCGAGCTTATCGAGTTCCTCTGTGAGCACTGGGAGATTTTTGCATGGCTACCGGCCAACATACCGGGAATTGCCAGGGAACTCAATGAGCATGCACTAAACTTGGATCCGAAGGCAAAACCAGTAAAATAGACACTTCGCCGCTTCGTAGAACCAAAACGAAAGGCCATTGGAAAGGAGCTCCATCGCCTAACCGACGCCAAATTTATCAAAGAATTGAAGAAATTAGAGTGGGTCGCAAACCCAACTAAAAATACAGAAGATTTGTGTATGTGCTATGATTTCACTACATTGAACAAACACTATCCAAAGGATCACTTCCCACTACCACAAATCAATCAAATAATCGATATGACTGCAGGGTGTGATCGTCTTTCCTTTTTGGACACATACTCAGGATACCATCAAATTCGGATCAAGGAGTAAGACCAAGATAAAACAACATTTATCACACCCTATGGTGTGTTCTGCTACACAACAATGTCCTTTGGACTAAAAAACGCGGGTGCAACATATCAGCGGATGATGCAAAACTTCCTGGGAAGTCAAATTGGAACAAATGTACAAGTTTACATCGATGATGTTGTAGTTACAACAAAACAAGGGTCGACCCTTATAAATGACCTCCGAGAGACATTCAAGAACCTCGACAAATATTGCAGCAAGCTCAACCCGATGAAGTGTTCCTTTGGAGTCCATGCGGGGCAACTCCTTGGATACCTTGTATCAGCAAGGGGAATAGAGGCCAATCCCAAAAAATACAGACAATCCTTACAATGAAAAATCCAACAACTCTTCGAGGCGTGCATCAACTGGCCGGGCGGGTCGCAGCACTCAGCCATTTTATCGCCCGTCTAGGCGAAAAGGCACTACCATTCTATGCCCTTATGAGGAAGTCAGATAAATTTGAATGGACGGACAAGGCTCAGCGCGCTTTCGAAGACCTCAATAAAACACTTTTGGCATCTCCCGTCATCGTGTCCCCACGAGAAAAAAAAACCTCTACTTCTCTATACTACCGCTATTAATCAGGTGGTCAACATAGTTTTAGTCGTGGAGTGACCCGAAGAAGGGAAAACCCACGTTGTTTAGAGACCAGTCTATTTTCTAAGTGAGGTCCTCTCTCCATCCAAGCAAAGATATCTGCACTATCAAAAGATAGCATACAAAGTCTTCATGGCAGCACGAAAGATGCGCCATTATTTTTTGGAACAACCGATCATAGTGGTCAATAAAGCAACTCTCTCCAATATTCTCAACAATCCATAAGTTACCGGACGCGTCTCTCTATGGGTCATTGAACTACCCCCTCGAGATATCACGTACAAGAAACACAAAGAAATTAAATCACATGTTTTTCCTGACTTTATTACTGAATGGGCAAAACTATAGTGCGCAGGACCGCCGAACCTCTCTAGTACAGGGACACTGTATTTCGATGGGTCAAAAAGAACAGAAGGAGTAGGAGCAGGAGTCATATTGGTATCACCTCAAGGCGATAAAATCTGGTACGTACTTCAGATTAGTTTTCCAAATGTGTCAAATAATGAAGATGAGTATGAAGCCCTGTTGCATGGTATGCGTATGGCTAAAGCTTGCGCTGCAACTTGCTTGAAAATATTTGGTGATTCCAATCTTGTGGCACAACATGCAATGAACAAGTGTGACACGGTCAGCGACAACATGATCACCTACCGCGATATGTACAACATCATAAAAGCTCAATTTGACGGGTGCAAAGTTTCACACATAGGAAGTGCAAGCAACAAAGAGGGCGACAATTTGGCAAACATCGGATGCTTATGCCTGCCAGTACCACCCGGAGTTTTCTGGGAGGAAATAGCGGAGCACTGCATCAAATCCAAGAGGTTCTCTGAAGTTATAGTTCCTGAGGCACGGAAAAAGGTCATGCCGCAAAAAGACTTGAGGATTATGCCAACACATGAAAACATAAAAGAAGTCCTTGAGGAAGAGCCAGAAGTCGATGAAATCATGATATTTGAGCAAACATGGATGCAACCATACATAGCATACTTGATAAGGGGAGAACTCTCTGAGGACGTGATAGAAGCTTGACAAATCACCCGTCAATCAAAAGCCTTCAGGATCATCAAGGGAGAACTGTATAAAAGAATATTTCGAGTGTATTACAGCGGAGTGTTACACCTGATGAATGAAAGATTATACTCAAAGACATACATGAAAGAGTATGTGGTAATCAAACTAGCAGCATAGCAGTTGCCGCCAAAGCATTCAAGGAAAGATTCTACTGGCTAACTGCAGTGCAAGATGCAAAAGATATCGTAATAACGTGTGAAGCATGTCAGCGATTCGCAACGAAATCTGGTGCACCTGCTGCCGAATTAAACCCCATACCTCTTGCTTGGCCTTTCGTTCAATGTTGACTTGATATGGTGGGTAAACTTCACAAGTCATCACCTCCACGTCTTTCTGCTAGTAGCAGTCGACAAATTCAGCAAATGGATTGAAGCAATGCCTATTACCACTCAGGATGGAACTTTGTCTGTGAATTTCATAAAATCAATAGTGTTCTAATTTGGGGTACCAAACAGCATCATCACCGACAACGGAACTAAGTTCATCTCCAATGAGTTCAAGGAGTACTACAAGGAGATGGTAATAAAAGTAAGCTATGCATCAGTTGCTCACCCACAAACTAATGGGCAGGTGGAAAAAGCCAATGGTCTCGTAACTGCTGGTATTAAGAAAAGACTGCTAGCACCACTCGATAAAGCAAAATGAGCATGGATTGATGAGTTACCCTCTATTTTGTGGAGCCTGCGTACCAGTCCAAATAATTCAATGCAAGGAACACCTTTCTTTATAGTCCATGACGTTGAAGTCGTTCTTCTAGTCTAAGTAACTCACGAGTCTCCATGGGTCACTAAATATGACGATGAAGCATCCAGAGAAGCACTCGAAGATGACATTGATGCACTTGATGAAGCTCGTGATGTTTCCCTACAAAGGCCCACTGTATATCAGCAAAACTTATGTAACTACCACAACCGACAATTGTGTCCTAGGTCCTTTGTCGTAGGGGACCTAGTCCTTCGCCTCAAGCAAGATGCTCACCTTAAACTGGGGTCACCTTGGGAAGGGCCTTACGTCGTCACAAAATTAATCCTTGGTGGAGCATACTGTCTTCAAGATAAGAGGACAGGGGTCAAATACTCCAATCTGTGGAACCTCCCACAACTACGACATTTTTACGATTATAATTTATTTTTCTTGCAATTTAAATTAAATACGGCCTATGGCCCGGATTCTTAGCCATAATATTATTCTATAAAGCCAACGACTAGGAAAGTATGGTAAAACATGTATCTTCGTCTCCATTCTTTAAATAAAAGATAAGTTCCCTAAAATCAGATTTCTTCTTTCTTAGCCCACAACTGGGGGCTTCATTGTTACAAGTTTATTACCATAAGCAAAATATTCAAAAAATTTGCGTACATTGCTCTGGTTAAACTAACAAAAATTTATGATTCTATGTCCCGATGCAGGCATCCGAACATAGCCTCGGGGGCTACTCCCATCGAGAGTGCTATCACACACCCGATAGAAACCTATATTATGCATATAAGGTCAAAAATATGACCCAACAAAAAACTATCCTCGCCTATGAGTATTACACCAGCGTATCATCAAAAGGCTACTACCACAAGGAGTGTCTACAAAATATCACTTGAGAAAATAAAAAGCTAATAAACTTCAGCAATTCCAGCAGCCAAACAAGGCAGTCAATAAAATTATACAAAAATCTCAGATCGCGCCAGACGTGATAAAACTCTGAATGCTGTGTCCTTGACACAAAGGTAAGACCCCAGGAATCGTCCTATGTGGCCTGGTGATACCTTCGATCCGGATTACGAATGTAGTATAGCTCTTTTTCCCTAGTATACCTAGGTTTATCGAATCCTCGGGAGGAAGAAGCAGAGTGAAGTTACTTTAACGGACCTTCAGGAGTTTTAGAATTCCTTTTGTGTTTTTATCGGACCAAGAGTTTGCAACTTTTTGTTGTTGTCGATGGAGAGAGAGGGATTAGGGAGTTCGGTTTCAACCAGAGCTGTGCAAAACATCTGATGGGAATAAAAGTTAATAATAAAGCATGCATGTAATTATTAGAGTAAGATAAATTATATGTGGGCAGTGCTTCCATAATTGCAATTGCCTCCGCAACCTCTCATAGCAATAACCTACTAGTCTCATCCATAGAATAAAGAGAACTAATGATATGCGTAGTGACATCACCGATAATCCCAAGTAAATCCTGCACATACAGCCATACTACCCCTTCTTTCACCGGGATTCCCAACCTACACATTTGTCATTACTCGTACTCCCTATACCTAGCTCAATCCTTGAGGTCTTGGGTACTTGACAAGTCCTTAGATTGAGGCAAGAGAGGATACAATAATAATCCTGTCGTACAAACTAATACACGATCCCATCTCTGATAAATAACATGCACAAAAGCTACATGGCTAGGCCGAAGCCCTTAGCCCAAGGAGAATTACTCACACATAGAGATGATATCAAATATCATAAACATTGTAATGGAAATCATGAAATTAATAACAAATAGTCTTACAATGTCGCCAATCGAAGAAGAGATCTACTATTACAAGTGGTGGAATATGGCTATGGTGATGGAGATATTAGATCTAAGTCTATTCCTCCGGCGGCTCTTCGGTGTTGTGGATGGAGATCTGGAGGCGGCTCATGGTCTGGGGCCTCTCTTTTCTCGTCGCCCGAGGCCTCTTTATATAGGGGTCCCTTCACGAAAGTATTTTGTTTGACCTAGTAGTGTCGATGGCAACTATACGACCGGAACTATATGACCGAAATTTTATTCCCACGGTATAGTTGGTCGTTAAAGCGTCTGTCTCCACTTCACGACTCCTAGTTTCTTCGGGGCATTGGAAATCTCATATCTTTGACTTTAATGTAGTGATTCAAATCATCAAACATCATTATCTACGTAGGGAAAAATAGAAAGAAAGGATTGCATACCCCTTTGATCATTAAGCATTGGTGGCAGGATTTGGAGAGATATTTCATCAAAAATATGAATAATATCCAGTTTAAATGTGGACGTAGATGGCTATATTTCAGAGCCATGAACCTCCCCAAGCTTAAACTTGATCGTCCTTGAGCAAGAAAACCAAAACCAAAGAGGAACTCAGTATTTAAGCTGAAATAATGAGATGATGCTCTTACTCATGATTGGTAGTCTCATGTTTCCTCCACTTTATAAATCTGAAAAACTTCAGTATAGATAGAGTAATGGCAAGCATATCATACGGGTTTTTATGCATCCTTATAGTGTAGCAAAATTATATTTAACATGGATGATTCAAATGAGTAAACTTTATTCCATGTCATGTCATCAACTCATAGGCTTGCCTTTGAATAGTAAAGTATACTCATGTAAAATTGAGAGTGTGAGAGTTATCATGAAAAGCATATATACTAGAGTATATCAATTCTCGCATGTCAATAAATCAAGACTCTTCAAGCACTACTTTTCTATTCCTTTTCCTTCAAGAATTTCAGTTCTTAAGTAATTGAGAGCATGCCAAAGATTTTTTTATCGGGCTGTGATGGACACACGTGGCATCACTAAGGTTTTTGTTCCTTTTGTACAATGATTTCTCATAACAGCCAGAGGAGTGATTGCATCATGAACATAGCTACCCGGGAGTGCCAAGAGTCTTACCCATTATAGCATTGCTGCTACATATGTTTGATCAACTCATAGCCGAAATCTAGGAGTTTCCTCCATGAAGATTGTTCGTAGGCTAGCAGAGTTATTGGCATCCCATGAAGTTTGACACACATAAAGCTATATCATTCTTATGATTCACAAGTCAAACTTTGCCATGCTCACAAAAACCTCTAAACATTAATTCAATCGAACAAATCCTTTTAAAGAGGGTTATCAAGTCAATCATTATATTCCATGGTGTTGAGTGTCTCTAGAAATAAGCCTTCAAGACTAAACACTACAACACCCAAGCCTTCAATTGTGAGACTTTTTCTTATTACAATTGTTTAGAAAAAATTTACGCAAGACTTGGTTAACTACAAGTGTTGGAACAAAATGAATCCAACTAAATACCCATGCAAACAAAATTTTACTACAATAAAAGGACTCACTCCACCAATATAATATCTCAACATTTACTACTAACTAGCATGGGTTTCTCAAACTTCAAAAGTGGGGAGTCATAAGGCATACCTCTAATGTTTGGTTCCACTTCTCTCTTCCTTTTTGATTCGTTTCTTGGAAACTCAAAGTCAATCACTCTTCCTACAAATACATGAGAACCTCGAGGCGAAAAGAAAAGAAAGAAGATGGAAAATAAAGATAAATGGAGAAATCTTTGTTTTTGTTTTTAAGAGAGGGGATTAAAGAATAGAAGATTGGCGGCAAAGCTTGGCCAGAAGGTCTCAAAAGAAAATAGAAATAACTAAAGATAAATTGTTGGGGAAACCAACACCAGTGCTTATAAACTCGAATTAAAAACATAACCTTGAAATAAATAAAAGAAAATGAACTCCAAATAAAAATAATTGAGGAAACTTCCCAAACCTTAGGCTTTTGCAAGCCCTTCAAATCATTGTGGTGGCGAGAAAAAGTCGGAACTCCAGTTCGCAAATTGAGTTGATAAATTACTAGTTGATTCTCGGAGGTTCAAAGAGAGGTTGTGAATCCTCTCCATAGTCCCTCCAAGTTCTTGGAAGTCTTGGTATGTAGCGAACCGGGTTGATGGCTGCTCCTCTTGATAAGGAACTTCTTGATCCTCTTCATGGTACTCATCCTTGTCCAGAATCTCCTCCTTGGGTTGGTGTTGCTCAACCTGCAAGTCATATAGCAAACGTCCTTCCTCGATAGAGAAAATACCATTAGGCAAACGAGCGGGGTAGATACGCCCAGCTCCAGCAATATGCAGGTAATAAACAATACCTCTCCTAGTGAGCATTCCACAAGCTTTTAAACTAGAGAAACCAACACGTCGCTCACCTAGCATAGGTTGCAACTCACCTAGGTTGATGCCTAGGGCAATGGCAAGCACGGTGATGATGCCTCCACCTACGATTGGTCCTTGTCTTTGGTGCTCTAGGTAGCGCACAAGGATTGCGCCCAAGTTGAGTGACAAGTTGCAGTTGTTGAAAGCAGCCTTTGCAAGGACTAAGATGTCCTCCTCATTGAGTCTCATGAACTCATTACATGCCTGCAAGGTGTTCGCAATAACATAGAATAGGTAGCGAATTGCAGGATGTTGAATATTCTTCCCTTTGCTCACTCTAGAAGTGAAGCTCATTCTATTATAATATTGTTCCGGCGAAGGGTCTAAGCCAGTAAAGGATGCGCGCAAGTCATTATCATTATTATTTGGAAAATTAAAGCACGCACACCATTCATCTAGTGATAAAGTGTAATTGTTATTCATGAGACAGAAAGACATTCGGTCCTCTCCATGCCATAGTTTAACGGTGCCGTGCAAACATCTTAAGACATCATTGAATACATAGTTTTGCAGGCCAACCCTATTGAAAAGTAAATTGAAGTCATCAGATATACCGATTTGGTTCAATATAATGGGGAAAGCACACTTGG
Source organism: Avena eriantha (assembly GCA_910589775.1). NCBI lineage: Eukaryota > Viridiplantae > Streptophyta > Magnoliopsida > Poales > Poaceae > Avena > Avena eriantha. The sequence continues at coordinate 155,150,619 of OU342745.1, forward strand.
TTGCCTTCACTTCTAAGTTCTTGATCCTATCGAAGCGATCACGTTGTAGCTCATTCCTGAACTGTATCCCCATGCGTTCTTGAGCGACAGCCCGAGAAGCGCTAGCGGCGGCACGAGTTTGGCTCCTTGTGTTCATCATCTAAAATAATAAAGATAGACAAAAATAAAACTTTTTGATCCAATAATAACAAGCATAACATATTCCTCGTCATAGCACACTACATAATCCCCTCAAAATAATAATCTAGGCAAGAGAATCATGGCAATTAGTTCATTTTAGGTCTCACCCTAGATTGATAATGACAATAGTTTGAAGATGAATTTGCAAAAAGTAATTGCAGGATCGGAGGAGAAATATACCATAGATCACTTGTGTGCGAGGAAATCGAACGAAATTGAGTAGAGATGAAGATCTCTTGAGGTTTTGAGAGAGTTTGGAGGTAGAAGAAAGAAAAAGGATTGAAGTTTTGCGGTTGGACGTACCTCCCGTGGCGTTTTTGTGGTCGGATGCAACTATACGGGCAAACTATATAGCCGGAACAATGTGTTACCGCCGTATAGTTGGAATGCTATCAAAATTTAAGGGTTTCCACCTTGTGGCGCAACTATACGGCCAGAACTATACGGCCGGAACAATATCCCACCGGATAGTTGGTCGTCAAACCGTCTGTACCTGGAACAGAATTTGTACTAAAGCATCGATATCTATAAGACAGGAGCTATATAGCCAGAATTTTTATTCCGGCCGTATAGTTGGTCGTTAAACGATCAATACTTTTGAAAGAAAAATTGTCGATGGCAAAAGAATCTATACGGTCGGAATTTTTATTCCAGCCGTATAGTTGGTTGTTCAAATCTCTGTACCAATCAAAAAAATTCCGTTTCTCCGAGAATTACTTCTTATTCTACAACTTAGCAAGATAGCTTGTTTTTGGGAAAAAAATTGACAGTAAAAATTGTCGACCAACAACATCATGTATATAACTGGATTTTTAGTACTACTGAACTTCTTATCCTCGACCGGAGTTTTCTCAAATCTTAAAAAATTGTCGACCAACAACATCACTCTTTATTAAACATAAACTTAAACTAAAACTTAAAAAATTTACTCAAACCTTTATTTCTCATGGGTTGCCTCCCATGTAGTTCTCTTTTATGGTCAATAGCTTGACCTTATGTTGCTCACTTAGGCCAGATGAGTGGAACACCCACTCCAAAATAGTTGACCTTCAAAGTGATGGCCTCCTTTTCATCATGCATGGCTTTCTTCTTCCGGGGAAATGAATAACAAAAGGATCCTGCAAAGGCAATTGAAGCTTCATGTTCCCTTAATGAAGATTAATCAAAGCCTTAATAATTCTTAAGAAAGGACGAACCAATATAATAAGAGCAGTAGCATCTTGAGGCATGTCAACAATAACAACATCAATAAGAGCAGGACAACCTTTATTGTATACTAAAGTATTCTCCTTAATTCCTACATCTTGTTTGTAGGTAGAATCTGCAAGATGTAATTTTAACTCGGTGATTTTAAAAGAGCCAAGATTTAACTTACTAAAAAGACTCTTTGGAATTGTTGAAACGCTTGCACCTAGATCACAAAGTGCAGCTATCTCATTGGTCCCAATTTTGATCTTAATAGAATACATCATCAAGCTTGACAGGTAATTTTTCAGCAATTTTCTTATATTCTTCTTCAAGCTCACATACCTTTATTGCTACCTGATTAGCAAAGTGTTGATACATGGCTTCATAATTTCCTTCACTTACCAGAATCTTGATGTTTATCCTTTTTACAAGATCTTCAACGGTGTAACTTGGTGAGGGAGCATACTATAATCAAGTTCTTCAGGCTCCTCCCTTTGGACTCTCATCATCTTGAGGTCTTCAACAGGATTGGGCTCATCTTTACCTGCAAATTTAGCTAGAATGAGAGTTTGACTTTCGGTTATCTTACCTAGTTGTGCCTCAACAATCCTCGTTCTTTCTTGGAGGGCCTGCAAATCATTCCTCAAAGTTACAACTTAGTTAGATAATTTACCAAGCATAGCATCATGGTTCTCCATTATTTTAACAAGGATATTGTTTTGCTCATTTTGTGATTCTATGAAAGATTTAAATGTTTCTTGGAGACTACCATTACTTGATCCCATATTATTATTAGAGCTACCTACAGGACTAGAATAGTGTTTTTGAAAATTAGGATTATAATTCTTCTTCCATGCAGGGTTATAATCATTATGAGCTATGCAGTCTACCTATTCAATATTAGTTTCTGGGATAGCTCTTACCTGGGTTTCCTTACCTTTTACGGCTAATATGAGCTAATCTAGCTTAGCATTGAGTTCTTCATTTTCTTGTGGCGAGACGGAGTTCACCTTCTTCGTGTTTGATCTTTCCACATGCCATCAGGCATGGTTGTCTTGCATATTGTCTAGCAGCTGCTTTGGTTCGGTCATATGTTTATCCATAAATGTTCCTCCAGCTGCAGTATCAAGCATAGACTTAGACGCGGGATTAAGAGCATTATAAAATAAATGGTGGATTAACCAATCTTCCATCCCGTGGCTGGGATAGTTTCTCACGCATTCTTTCATCCCCTCCCATGCAAGTGCTAGTGGCTCATGCTCTTCCTATCGAAACCTAGTAATATTAGATCTTAGTTGCATAGTCTTTGCAGGTGGGAAACATATAGTCATAGATAAAGTACATCCCACCCATGATGTAATTGTATTTTTAGGAAAAGCTAGCAACCATTCTTTTGCTCTTCCTCTAAGAGAGAAAGGAAATAAGCGCAATTTGACTGCATCGGGGTCAACATCTTTTGTGCGCATCATATCACATATTTTAGTGAAAGTATTCAAGTGCATACCTGCGTCCTTAATAGCAGATCCTCCAAATTGGTTCGGTTGAACCAAACTTAAATAATGGGGCTTAATTTCATAGTCATCAACAACAATTGCTGGCTGAGTAATAGGAGTATGCAAATAATCATTATTGGGAGTTGGAAACTCCCCAAGCTTCTTTTCAGCAATAATTCCTATGTTTTTTGATTTTCTTAAACAGAGACTTATGATAATAATAAAAACAATAATTTAAAGACTAACTATATTTTTTGGATTTTCAAATAAAGACTAAAAGCAAACTAAAAAAATTAAAAACAAGAATTAAAACTAGCAAGGTTCCTACTAATCTCACCAGGGTAGCTATTGCTTCCTCGGCAACAACGCTAGAAAAAGGGTTAATACTTTCGATCCAGATTACGGATGTAGTATAACTCTTTTCCCTAGTAGACCTAGGTTTGTTGAATCCCCGGGAAGCAGAAGCGTAGTGAAGCTACTTTAACGGACCTTTTGGAGTTTTAGAATTATTTTTGTGTTTTTACCGGACCAAGAGTTTGGTATTTTTGTTGTTGTCGATGATGGAGAGAGAGGGCCTAGGGCGTTCGGTTTCACCTGTAGGTGTGAAAACATCTGACGAGAATAAAAGATAATAATAAAGTATGCATGTAATTGTTAGAGCAAGATAAATTATATGTGGGCAGGGCATCCATAATTGCTATTGCCTCCGCAACCGCTTATAACAATAACCTACTAGTATAATCCATAGAAGAAAGAGAACTAATGATATGCATAGTGACGTTATCGTTAATCCCAAGTAAATCCGGCACATACAACCGTACTACCCCTTCTATCACTCGGGGTCCCAACCTGCAGATTAGTCATTACTCATACTCCCTATACCTTTCTCAGTCCTCAGGGTCTTCGGTACCTGATAAGTCCTTAGATTGAGGCAATATAGGATACAATAATCATCATGTCATACAAACTAATACATGATCCCATCTATGATAAATAACATGCACAAAAGATACATGGCTAGGATGAAGCCCTTATCCCAACGAGAATTACTCACACATAGAGATGAGATCAAAGATCATAAACATTGTAATGACAATCATGAGATTCATAACAAATAGTATTATAATGTTGCCAATCGAAGAAGATATCTACTATTACAAGTAGTGGAATATGGCTATGGTGGTGGAGAGATTAGATCTATGTCTATTCCTCCGGCAGCTCTTCGGTGTTGTGGATGGAGATCTGGAGGCGGTTGATGGTCTGGGGGCTCTCTTTTCTCATCGCCCGAGGCCTCTTTATATAGGGGTCTCTTCATGAAAGTTGTTTCGTTTGACCTAGCGGTGTCGAGGGCAACTATACGGCCGGAATTATATCATGCTCATGTCATCATGCCACCTTGCATTTGAGCATCATATAAAACCCTTTTCTTTTGGATCTTGTCTCATATGCATTTATCAATTGTATTTGGTTCTTAATAAATTGTATTTGATTCTTAATAAATTTTATTTGGTATTTGATAAATGCTTGATGCCCAAGTTGAGTTGGGGGCATATCTTTTATTAACTCCACCACCTTTCTTGGTCACCATCCCATTACTCCACCATCCCACTATATGTGAGCCTTGCAATTTATTTGGTTTTACCTCTAGCTCATGTGGGTTGGGATGGATTCACTTATAATTCCACATGCTCCCATATATGCATCATGTTGTTTTTACATTATTGATATGTGGTGAGCCACATGGCCACCTTTGCATGCTATGTGAGTGGAACCCCTTGTCAAGCTTCCATATGGATTGTTTTGAATGTATGCTCATGTTGGAATATTTTGAGGCTATTATGCACCTAGTGGGACATACACACTAGCATGCCCAAATTATTTTCAAAGATGAGCATACTCCATATATTCCACTTGGGACACAACTCTTTTCTTTTTGCTTGGCCTTAATTCCATATTTTTGGGAGTGCATGTGTTAATGAATGCCCATGGTCATTTACAATTGTTTTCACAATAATAAATATGGCATTTACTAATTATGCATGGCCCATGCAAGCTTGCCATACCTCCTCTATTTGGGTTTCTTTTGAATTTGGTGTAAAGCTTGTTTAGTTTGGAATCCATCAAATAGCCAAATTCAAAAGGATCCTAATAGACCATCTTATATCTTTTTATTTCTTGCATGCCTATTATTGCATGTACATGCAACATAGGGCATCTCTTCCTTCCTTTCCTCCTTGTGATATTTTATGTGTTGTTTTGAAATCTTTCATATTTGAACCTTCTTGCATGGCTTCTTTTTTACGAGACCGAAAGGGATATGCATCAAACAACCTAGGACGAGTTTCTCTTCATCGAATCCCTAAACCCTAATCTCTCTCCTTCATCCCTATCTTAGACCCTCTCTTTTACTTAGCTTGGCCATTTTCTCTCTCTCTCTTCTACACCTAATGACGCAACACCACTCCACCATCTAGTTCTAGCTCAACCCCAACCCGGCATCCTGCTGGTTGGCTCGACAGCCGACTGACCCTGCACCCGTGGCATGTCCTGTTGGTCTTCCCCTCTTGCACACGTGATCGCCAATCCCAACCCTTCCTCGCGTGCACCCTCTCTCTTCTGCTTAAAGTAGATCAACAGCAGCTGGCAACCCTAGCCACACCAACCACTCCTGCCAATCGCATCACCCTATTCCCCTTCTTCCTCCACTTTTCCCCACGCCTGTGCCCTGGAAACCAACGTCTCCATGCCACCGCCACCGCCACCGTCGTCTCCCGGCCAGCCACCACAACGCCGACCACATCTCGGTGAGCTTCTCCTCCCTCTCTTCCCCTATCTCGCTTTCTCCTGTTTGCCAGCATGTGCCGATGCCACGCCCGCACGCGCGCGCAGCAGCTGCACAGCATGCGTAGTAGCAGCAGCAGCGATGCAGGCTCCTGTTCTCTCCTCTCTTCCAGCCGCCCCACTTCGTTCCCGGCGCTAACCCATAGATTTACGCATAGAGGTATGAACCAGCTACCTCTAAGATCAAACAACGTCCATTATGTCTCTCTAGTTTGCTCGGAATCGTCGGGAGAAGATCATCTTGATCTCTGTCTCTGAACCGGTCTGTCGAGTAATCTGTAGACCCCTCTGTTCTTCATGTTTTTCCTGTTGCTGCAGACCTCCTTCGCGAAATCCCCAAACACCAAAATCGTAGCCCTATCTACCCTCTTTCGAACGAGCTAGGCCACGGTCAAATCGGTTCAGTGACGCGATAGTAATCGTCCTCGCAAGATCGCGGCAGCTCAGGTGTTCCCTGACGAAAACCGGTCCGCGCCGGACCTGTTTTTCTGCCTCTGTTCCTCGCAAGATCCCGGCTGTTGTAGACCTCCGTTTGAGAAACTTTGTACACGAACATTGCAGAGCGAAGTGAGATCTACACTTTTCGTTTTTACATCATCTCCAGATTATCGCTTGATTCGTCGCCATCGTCCTTCGAACTTGGCTCCAGCTGCTGTTTTTCCCAGATACAAAATTCAGTTCGTCAGCCTTCGTGGAAGGTTTTGCTTAAAAGTCCCTATAGTTTTTCCCGCCTCCACCTGCAGTCCCCGGATCCGCCACGTGTCCGACCACGGCTGGCGCGCCCGCGCAGTGGCCCCGCGATACGTTGGCCCACCCGTCCGTCTCTGCGGCTGGGTGAACCCGCGGTGAGAAAAGCCCCGTGTAGAGCCGCTGCCCCACCTGCCGCTGAGTCAGCGTGGGACCCCGCGCGTCAGTGACTCGGGCTAGTCCCACATGAGTACAAAAAGTTTCTGTGAGCCTTTCCAAAATAAAAATAATTCCAGAAAATTGCATATATGTTTTAATATCCAGAAATTAATAAATTTTTATTGATAAATCCAAATAATACAAATAATATATGTTTTTAATCAGAAAAATGTGAGGAATTCAAATATGCCATTCAAAATAATGTTTGACTAATTTAATTTTTTTGGAAAATGTTTAATTTCAATAAAAATGCCTTTTCTCAATTAATTAATAACTTTAATTCTATAACTCCAAATTTGACAAATAATATGTCTAAATCGATCAGCACGACGAGCCCGTTCTAACTACGCATTCCATGATATGAATTGAAGCATGCATCATATAAATAATAAATAATCAGAACTGTTTATGGTAATTAAACATGACCGAATAAATAATAAAATGAGTTATTCTTGTCCCCACACCTCACCCTTGCCATGCTACATTATTGCCATATAAATTGTGCATAATTTATCATGGCATGCTTGGTTGCTTGTCGCATTTTATTCATATGTGTGTGCACTTTATTTATGTTTGCCCTTGTTTGTTTGGTTCTTCTTTCGAATAGCCGCCGAGCAGGGGAATTATAAAGAATCCCAGGAGTACTACTCAGATCCATCTCTCGCTTCAACTGAGCTGCTAGGCAAGCACTACCACATGCTTGCATACATATAGTACCTATTGCTTCTATCTTATTCTTGCATCATTGAGTCGCGATTGCATTAAATTGAATCCCAAGTACTGCATAGCCTTTACTTTTAAACCCCACCGAGCTTGTGCCTCCATCCTATGAGCCATTACTACAGGAGTTGTTTGAGCCATGCGAGTCGTAGAACAGCATGTGTAGGGTATGTGAGTGTCTGATGGATAACGAGGTACCTAAACAACTTAACCTCAGTAGTATAAGGATAACTAATGAAAGAGGCACCGGTGAGCAAAATCTATTATTTGGTTTTTCATGCTTAGTTGTATCCCGTAGGACCCCGAGTACTTGATACCTGTTCCTTGAATATTCGCACTATCCACATACGGGAGACTCTATGAATACCCCTTTGCAAGAGCTTGATTTGTACTTTATTTCTTGGGGCCACAAAGTAGTTTGGGGCTTTATTACTATCCTGTACTTATGCCATGCTTTACTGGTTTATTTAAGATTGTGCGTGGAGCACCTGTACTGTTTTGGATCGTGACACGTTTTCGCTGTATCGACAAGCCCAGTCACACTTTCGGGTTCCCAGTCGTTTACCGCCGTCCACAAAAATCCTGGGTCCGTTCTGGAGCTGGCCAACTTTGTTGCGGGTAGCTTAGTGTGGTGGCCCCTGAAATATTTTATGAATCCTGTGATTGCTTTGTCGTGAAAGCCTCGTTGGGTTTTGATTTGGTTTTTCCGAGGTCGATCGTGTGTGTGTTGCTATTTGTGCACCCCTCCTGGGTAAATCTTTCTGAAAGCCGTGTCCGCGGTTATGGATGACTTGGAGCACAGTTTCTCGATCATAGACAAGTATAACTAAAGTACCGTCTTTAATTTGACTAAATACCTGACTAGTAATTAGTGCAATATTCAAGGAATGATTAATAAAACTGCCAACGGATGGGTTGTTCGTCCGCTTTCTCGTTGGTAAGAGAGAAGGAGGACGGATCTGTTAGTTTATACTATTATAGCTATTGTTTCTAATTAACGGACATCCGCCTATCTTTTGTTAGGGGGATGGTTAGCGAGTATCTATAGGCTTGTTAGTTATTCTCTTTGGCTGCTATTGCATCACCCCAGGTATATGTTCCCTTTAGAGGCATAAAGACTTGCTGAGTACCCCTAGGGTATCACACGATAAATTGTTTGATTCAGATGAACATGTGTATTCGCAAGATGGATACTGGGTGGAGAAGACAGATGATGTTGGCAACGATCACTCGGTGTAGAGATTCCGGGGATGGGGATCCATGAGATCTGTGGGCGGGATGTGCTTATTTATGTGGCATCTTATGCCGATTTGCTTCTTATCCGTACTCGGATCTTGTTTCCCGCTTCCGCTTGATACTCTGTTGATTGATGTATGAGGAGCTATCCTACACTATTATCTCTATCTAGAACATTTGGATCTTGCCGTATGGCGTTGCAATATTTCTATTTCTTTTTAGATGGTATGGCTCTGAGAACTGTTGTAAGGTAGCTTGCATACATACTCACTTGTGTATGTATTTGATCTCTTCGCATGTTGCCTACGCCGCTCGCTCATGTCCCGATGTTCTTGGAAGTGGTTAGGGCGGCCGACGGGCCTACACGTGGGTGGCCCTGGGCCTCCGCTGTAAAACCCTTAACCACTTTTGGTTCATCCAGGCTTGAACTTAGAGCGTAGGGTCTGAGGTTGTTACAGTCTCCACTTCACGCCTCCTGTTTCTTTGGGCCATTGGATATGTCGTATCTTTGACTTTAATGTAGTGATTCCCATCATTGAATGTCATTATCTGTGCAGGGAAAAATAGAAAGAAAGGATTGCATACCCCTTTGATAATTAGGCATTAGTGGCAGGATTTGGAGAGATATTTCATAAAAATATGAATAATATCTAGTTTAAATGTGGATGTAGATGGCTATATTTCAGATCCATCACCTGGTAATTGTTGGGGATATACTTTTCGGGTATCCTCACAGTTCCTCACTGACCAGGGTGGCCCACTTCGGGTTAGAGCTTTGCTTCACGGGCGGCCCAGTCAGGGAGAAAAGACGGAGTCCAGTCCGGCTACGGGAAGGCCCAGAAGACTTACCGACTTAGGCCCATAGTGTTACTTGTAGTTCATGATGTACTGTGCAACCGACTCTTAGTCGTAGCCAGATAGATCTCTCTTGAAAACCCTAGGCCGGATATCTATATAAGCCATCCTAGGGAGAGCCTTTAGGGCACCCTCAATAGTCTACAATCTCAACTCGCACAGGCGAACCCTTGTAACCCATATTCCGACACTGTTGTATTATTGGATTGCTAGAGGAGTAGGATCCATCAAAAACCGACGGATTCAAACCTGGGTAAACTAGTGAGCTCACCGTCCCGGAACACCATACGTCTCACACCCCTCTCTTCCGCACGCCCCGAGGACCCTCTCATGGCGTACTTGTCATCAATCCGATGACAGTTGGCGCCCACCGTGGGGCAAGTGAGCTTTGGATCGGCGTTCCGAGCGGAATCTGCAAGAATCAGAATCGGCAAGACTATCGTCGTCGGTCTCATCCTCTATGCCAGCGACGTCCCTCTCATCGTTCGCGACGAGACCTGGATTCCGGCTAGGGAGGCTGTGACTGCCTACACCATCATGTCTTTTAGCGAGATCGATGTTTACATCGGTTTTGCTGAACCTGTCCCACCCACCCCAGCGGTGATGACAGAGGCAGAAGAAACTTCTGGGTCCCCTTTGTCCGCGGAGGTGGCAGAGTTTCGGATCTCAGAAAATCCTAATCCCACCCAGCCCGCACCAATTGCGGAGATAGTGGAGAAATCCGAGCCTGAAGTAGACCTAGCGGTCCAAGTCGAATCTAGAGTGGATCTCCTTGGAGAGACCGAATCCTAGATCGACCCACCCGCTGAAGTCGAAATCCAGAAGGAGCATAGCAATGACACTGATTCCGACTCTGATGATGCCGGGACAGACAGGCCTTTCCTGAAGTACACACTGCAACGTATGATAATGCAAAACTCAGGCGTAGATGCAATTCTCGAGACCATCAAAAGTTTCGACGCAGCCGATCGCGAGAGCCGCAGGTACCTCAGGAAGCACGCGTCGCACTTCGTCAAATATGTGGGATCCGGATCCGGCTCTGCCGATGCTGGAGACAACACCGACTCAGTGCTGTAGGCAATTGGAACAAACTCCGACGTACCCGCATCCTCGGATGAATCAATGACGTCGGCAGATTTTCGAAAGTTCTCCGTGGAATATGAAGAGGAGTATAACTCCAAAGCTGGAGAGGAAGGAGAAGCCATGGATGAAGGATCCGAGAACACTCTCCCAAAGCGCAGGATGACATGGAAGTCGGAGATAATCCCGAAGTCCAGATGTCTGAAAGTACCGATCAAAGCTTGACTCCAAGAAACGGACCGAAAGCTGTCTTTACTACCGGCGCTGCTAAGAAGGCAAAGAAAAAGAACAAGAAGAACAAGACCCCGGCAAAAGACCCTCTAGCACAGGAGGTGATTGCCGAGGAATACGAGGAAGACTCGGATGGAGCGCTTATCCCAGACGAGCTCAAAAAAGAAGAATCGGTGGATGGACACGTGATCACTGAAGGTGCGTGTAAACTCATCGATGTTGCATTAACCACACCTATTCCTACGACTATAGAACTTACTGCTGAAGAACTGAACGAGAGGGCACATGCCCTAGAAGTGCGTCGTCAAGTGCTCCTCGATGAAGCCAAAAACATTGAGGAGGAAAAGAAAAGCATAGCATCTGCGGAGAAATATGAAAGGTTTCCGTAGCAGAAAACAAAAAATTTCTATCTACTCAAACACTAATACCAGGATCTATACTATGTAAACATAAGTAATGGAGAAGGAATAAAGTATTCATACCTTTGTAGAGAGAGGCACGCCTTACGCAGGAAGGCGTATATTGATGAAGACGAGCAGCACCCCAAGTGTGGTGCCTCCGAAGTTCATCACACATCCGGTGTAGTGGACGTCAACTGGGCTCCGATCCAGCCGAGCAGCAGAAGAAGTAGATGCCGGATCGCCGATCACACGATGGTAGTGTGAAGGTGGAGAACTCAACCACGAGGTCCTCCCCAATATTACGGGGAAGTCCTCAGTAGAAGAGAGAGAGAGAATGAGAGGAATGGGGGTCTTCCAAGGGGAGAGGGAACCCCTTTATATAGTAGGACGAGGGCGCACCACCCAGGGGCCAGGCGGTGTGGGACTAATGCCCACACCCGCCGGCCACCTTGGGGTAGCCGCCGGCCCTAGGTGGGCCCCACTCGGGTGGCCCATTAGCCTTAAGCCGGCTGGCCCCCACCCCTTAGACGCCTTGCTCACTTGGGCCTCCCCTCGGGTGAGGCCCATTAGCAATATAGTGCCTTTTCAAATAAAATAAAATATATATTGAATATTAATTCTCCAATTAACATTCAAATACACATATTATATTATTCCTTCACTCCGAAACATTTTTTGGACCCCTTCCGATCTCCATCGGACGTTACCGAAACTATTCCGGTTTCTCTCTCTCTATTTCTCATACGATACCTCATCTACCCTAAGCGTCCCCACCCTTAAGCGTGACATCCTTTGGTTCGGAAACACTCTGGACATGATAGAGACCATTCTCATATCAATGATCAACAGAGGGACCAGGATGGCCATGTGACCCCCGTGCGTTTCACGAATACAATCGCTCGAATCGTGAGATAGTCGTTCCCCATTCCCTTTGTCATACGATACCTAATTCATCCGAGACTTGATCTTCGGTATCTGCATACCTTAGTTCGATCTCGTTACCGATGAACTTGTTTTACTCGTTATCATGCCATTGCATTCTGTGACCTAGTCACATGCTTGTAAGCTTCATTAATGCAATGTCACTGAGATGGCAACATGTATCTGTCCATTACACAGACTAGACAAATCCTGGTCTTGATATGTACTCCTCTACGCATTCCTTCGGAAAACCTGAGTGGCACCTTTTGATCACCCTGTTACGAGATGATTCTTGATAACAATCTAAGCTTCTTCTAGAATGGTGATTTGCATTACCTCACAGTCAAAGGATCAGGTTGCGAGGTTCTCTGTGTTTTATCATCAATGGTGAACATGTAACTATATATCATTACGATATAACAGTCGGATGTTTGTCTATCATGTTATTTAACTAATAACATGACCTCATTGTCAGTTGGCATAAATGCCCATGGTCTTGAAACATAGAGCATCCTCATGACCAATGAACTAGTTCACTAGAGGTAACTAGAGACACGGTTTGTGTATATACCATACGTGTATTAACGTTTCGTATTAACACAGTAATAGCACAGTATGAAATGTATTATGAACATACAGGAGGTATATCAAATAATACACTTTATTATTTGCCTCTAGGGCATAACTCCTTCAGTCTCCCACTTGCACTAGAGTATACAAAAACTAGTTTACAATAGGCAGGAACCTAACACCAATGGAATCTCGATGTTGTTCGTGCTTGTCATGTTGGAGAGCTTTAGTCAAAGGATCTGCTACATTCAATTCCATATCTACTTTGCAAATCTTGACTTCACCTTCTTCGAGAATCTATCAGATGACGTGAAATCTAAGCTTGATGTGTTTGGCTGTGGAATGAGTTCTTGGTTCCCTTGCATTTGCAATAGCTCCCGTGTTATCACAATAGATTGTCACGGGGTCTTATGCGTTGGGAAAAACTCCTAGTTCGATGACGAAATTACTTAGCCAAACAACTTCATTTGCTGCATCAGGCGCAACAATGTATTCAGATTCCATTGAAGATTGTGCCACCACCGGTTGCTTCTTGCTCTTCCAGCTTACGACCCCACCATTCACCAAGAAAACATGTTTGAGAATTAGAGTCATCATGATCTGAATTCCAGCTCGCATCTACGTAACATGTTACGTTTAGAGCTTCATCATTTCCTTCATAGATCAGGAACATATCCTTTGTTCTTCTCAGATACTTTAGGATATTTTTCACAGCTGTCTAGTGATCCTGTCCTGGATTACTCTGATATCGGCTCGTCAAACTAAGAGCCAATGCTACATCAGGTCAGGTACTAAGCATTGCATACATGATAGATCCTATTGCAGAAGAATAGGGGATGTCAGACATCTTTTATCTATCATTGTCCGTTACAGGACATTGAGTCACACTCAAGTTGCAATTCTTCATCATAGGTGTAAAACCCCTCTTGGTGTTTTCCATTTTGAACCTCTTCAAAATCTTATCTATGTAAGTACTCTGACTTAGTGCTATTAGGTGTCTTGATCTATCTCTATAGATCTTGATTCCTAATATGTATGCAGCTTCACCTAGATCCTTCATGAGAAATTGGTTGCTCAAATACGCTTTCACGCTATTCATAAGATCCACATCGTTTCCCATGAGTAATATGTTATCCACATATACTACTAAGAAAACTACCGAGCCCCCACTCGCTTTCTTGTAAACGCAGAACTCTTGTTGGTTCTGGATAAATCCAAAACTCTTGATCACTTGATCAAAACGTTGGTTCCAGCTCCGAGATGCTTGCTTCAACCGATAAATGGACCGTTGGAGCTTGCACACCTTTCCTGCATCCTTAGGATCAACAAAACCTTCCGGTTGTATCATATACAACTCTTCATCAATGTGACCATTGAGGAACGCGGTCTTGACATCCATCTGCCAAATTTCATAGTCGAAATATGCATCAATTGCTATTAAAATCCTGACAGCCTTAAGCATTACTACGGGATAATAAGTCTCGTCGTAATCAACTCCTTGAATTTGTCGAAAACCCTTTGCGACAAGTCGAGCTTTGTGAATGGTCACATTACCATTCGCATCTGTCTTTTTCTTAAAGATCCATTTATTTTCCACGGCCTTGCAGCCTTTTGGAAGATCCACCAAGGTCCAAACTTGGTTTTCATGCATGGATCCTATTTCAGATTTCATGGCTTCTAGCCAGTTCTCGGAGTCAGCACTACCCCTAGCTTCTTTGTAGTTTGCAGGTTCTTCCTGATCATCTAAGATGACAGACATTACAAGGCTACTGTACCAATCTGGAGTGGCACGAACCCTTGTAGACCTGCGAACCTCAGGATTTTTGATGTCATTGTTTTGATCAGCATCGATGGGCTCTTCCTCCATGTTGGAGAGCGTTTTCGGATTGCGCCACTCGTAATACGGAGAGAAGGGTCAACAATTTCATCTAACTCTATTTTCCTTCAACTTACTCCCTTTGCAAGAAACTCCTTTTCGAGAAAGGTGTCATTTTAAGCGACAAATGTTTTTCCTTCGGCTTGGTTGTAGAAGGTATACCCAATGGTTTCCCTCAGGTATCCTACAAATATATATTTTTCCGATACAGGTTCGAGTTTGTCAGGCTGCAGTTTCTTAACATAAGCCTCACAACCGCAAACTTTTAGAAATGACAACAATGGCTTCTTGCCATGCCACATCTCATATGGGGTTGTCTCCACGCATTTGGATGGTGCTCTGTTTAAAATGAAAGCGGCGGTTTCTAACGCGTATCCCCAAAAAGACACGGACAAATCAGTTAAAGACATCATGGACCGTACGCTATCCAATAGGGTTCGGTTACGACGTTCCGACACACCATTACGTTGTGGTGTTCCGGCCGGCGTAAGCTGTGGTACAATCCCACAGTCCTTTAAGTGCATGTTAAACTCATAGCTCAAATACCCGCCTCCTCGATCCGATCGAAGGTGCCTGATTTTCTTGTTAAGTTGATTCTCTACCTCTTTCTGAAATTCCTTGAACTTTTCAAAGGTTTCAGACTTGTGCTTCATCAAGTAGATATATCCATATCTGCTCAAGTCATCAGTAAAGGTAACAAAGTAACGATAACCATTGCGGGTTGAGACACTCATTGGTCCACATACATCCGTATGTATGATCCCAAGTAGGTCTACGGCTCTCTCCATTATACCGGAGAATGGTGTCCTGGTCATCTTGCCCATGAGACATGGCTCACATGTAGAAAGGGATTCAAAGTCCAATGATCCAAGAAGCCCTTCTGAATAAAGCTTCTTAATGCGTTTTACGCCAATATGACCAAGACGACAATGCCATATGTACATGGAATTATCGTCACTGTGCTTACAACGTTTAACATCAACACTATGGATGTGTGTATCACAATCAAGATCAAGTAAGAATAAACCATCACGTACAGGTGCATGAACATCGAAAACATCATTCATATAAATTGAACAACCATTTTTTTCTGATTTAAACGAATAATGGTCTTTCAAGAAGAAAGACCCACTCACAATATTCATACTCAGTGCGGGTACATAATAGTATTTATTCAAAATCAACAATAATCCTAACGGTAGACGGAGATGCAGGGTGCTGACGGCCATCACTTCGACTCTCGAACCATTGCAGATGCGCATCCTCACCTCGGCCTTCCTTAGGCGCCTCCTACTCTGCAGGTCCTGCTGAGAGTTACAAATGTGAGCAACAGATCCGGTATCAAATACCCAGGTGTTACCCCTGGCACTTGTAAGGAATACATCAATAACCTGTATATCATATATACCTTTGTCCGAAATGGCTATCTTGCCAGCTCGCTTGCCTACAAAGTATTTGGGGCAGTTGCGTTTCCAGTGCCCATCCCCTTTGCAGTAGAAGCACGAAGTGCCGAGCTTAGGGCCAGGCTTGGCAGCCTTTGAGGTGGTGGTAACAATCTTGCCATCCCTCTTAGGCTTCTTGCTCTTGCCTTTTCCCTTTTGCCCCGGTTCCTTAAAGTTGGTGGTCTTGTTGACCATCAGCACCATGTGCTCCTTCTTGATTTCAACCTCAGCAGTTTTGAGCATGGCGAACACCTCAGCAAGGTTCTTAGTCATCCCTTGCATGTTGTAGTTCAGCACAAAACCGTTGTAGCTAGGGGCAGCGAATGCAGCACCCTATCTATAGCGAGTTCCTCCGGGATTTTGCAATCCAGGGCGTTTAAGTGTTTAACGTAGCCAGACATTTTGACCACGTGCTCACTAATACTGCTGTGCTCTTCCATTTTAGCAGAGAAGAAGAGCTCGGAAGCATCATACCTCTCTGCACGAGCCTGTGGAGCAAAGACAGCCTTGAGATCCATAATGATCTCAAAAGCATTCATCTTCTCAAAATGCTTTTGAAGCTCCGGCTCCATGGCATTCCACTCTGGATGAGGGAGACATCATCCGCCTTGGACTGCGAGACATTCTTTTCGTCCTCAGAGGCGGAATCTGCAGGCTTAGCCGGTAGCTCATCCTCGATGACATAAGTCAACTTGTAAGGGACTAGGAGGATCCTAAGATTGCGGAACCATGCGGTGAAGTTGGTTCCATCAGTTTTCAGCTTGTCCTTCTCGAGGAAAGTGCTAAGGTTGAAGGTGGGTGGGCAAGACATCTACAAAGGAATTTGCAAAGTATTTAGACTATGTTCATAATAATGAGTTCGAGTATTAACTAAAAGAACTCCCACTTAAACGAACATCCCTCTACTCGTTCAGTGATCACATGATCCCTATCCTCTGCACCTCCCCCGATCGTCACGGCCATCAGTGCAGTATCAAAGGTGGACATTCCCTAATGTCGATCACATCAACTATGTGATTCATGCTCGACCTTTCGGTCTCTTGTATCCCGAGGCCACGCTTCTCTAGCGTGCTAGGCTTGCCTGTCCTAACTCGTGTGTATCTGCAGTGCAACATGGCTTACACCCACTGTATGTGAATGTAGATATGTCTGACACCCAGGCCTGTCACCCTGGATCGCCTCATACCGAAGAACTTTCTTGGTGGTGCATACACAAGGGGAATACGATAACAGGAATACTATGAGGGATTATCTTATTATGCTACCGTCTAGTAAGTATACTAGCACAATAAGTAATACTTCTAAAGTGAAGTGTTATGACATGGTTACAGCTTTGTGATCATCATCAATAGCTTCAATGAGAGTTTCACAAACTTGTCATTGCCATGTTATAATACTTGCCCCTATGCAATAACGAAGATAGATGCTTCTATATTAACTATTGCATGTTTTACGTGGCTTTAGGGCTTTCGCAGAAGAACCCTTTCCCACCTACTAACGTCGAGCCACAACATGGATTCAATGATTGCCGTTCTTCTTCCCTTTTCAGGGCCCTCTAGTGTTAATTCCATATCAACTACTGCAGAGAGACAGGCACCCCCCTAAGCCACTTTGATTTGTGGACTAGTCTCGTGAATCACCACGTGAGGTTGGTTGGGGGCCGCTTCATCAAACAGTGCCGTGATATGAACAATAATAATAAAAGAGGGTAGCAACTAGAGAATCAATGCCCACATATTGCTATGTGTTCTATCCGTACGACATTTCTACCCATAGACCCGCTCTGATACCACTTAAAGGGTTCCGTAGCAAAAAACAAAAAATTTCTATCTACTCGAACACTAATACTAGGATCTATACTATGTAGACATAAGTAACGGAGAAGGAATAAAGTATTCATACCTTTGCAGAGAGAGGCATGCCTTACGCAGGAAGGCGTATATTGATGAAGACGAGCAACACCTCAAGTGTGGTGCCTCCGAATTTCGTCACACGTCCGGTGTAGTGGACGTCAACCGGGCTCCGATCCAGTCGAGCAGCGGAAGAAGTAGATGCCGTATCGCTGATCACACGACGGTAGTGTG
This sequence comes from Avena eriantha, assembly GCA_910589775.1. Taxonomy (NCBI): domain Eukaryota; kingdom Viridiplantae; phylum Streptophyta; class Magnoliopsida; order Poales; family Poaceae; genus Avena; species Avena eriantha. The sequence goes on from OU342745.1 coordinate 155,168,643, forward strand.
AAGTTGGAGAACTCTACCACGAGGTCCTCCCCAATATTACGGGGAAGTCCTCAGTAGAAGAGAGAGAGAGAATGAGAGGAATGGGGGTCTTCCAAGGGGAGGGGGTAACCCCTTTATATAGTAGGAGGGGGGCGCACCACCTAGGGGCCAGGCGGTGTGGGACTAATGCCCACACCCGCCGGCCACCTTGGGGCAGCCGCCGGCCCTAGGTGGGCCCCACTCGGGTGGCCCATTAGCCCTAGGCCGGCTGGCCCCCACCCCTTAGGCGCCTTGCTCACTTGGGCCTCCCCTCGGGTGAGGCCCATTAGCAATATAGTGCCTTTTAAAATAAAATAAAATATATATTTAATATTAATTCTCCCATTAACATTCAAATACACATATTATATTATTCCTTCACTCTGGAACATTTTCCAGACCCCTTCCGATCTCCTTCGGATGTTACCGAAACTATTCCGGTTTCTCTCTCTCTCTATTTCTCATATGATACCCCATCTACCCTAAGCGTCCCCACCCTTAAGCGTGACATCCTTCGGTTCGGAAACACTCCGGACATGATAGAGACCATTCCCATATCAATGATCAACAGAGGGACCTGGATGGCCATGTGACCCTCGTGCGTTTCACTAATACAATCGCTCGAACCGTGAGATAGTCGTTCCCCATTCCCTTTGTCATACGATACCTAATTCATTCGAGACTTGATCTTCGGTATCTGCATACCTTAGTTCGATCTCGTTACCGATGAACTTGTTTTACTCGTTATCATGTCATTGCATTCTGTGACCTAGTCACATGCTTGCAAACTTCATTAATGCAATGTCACCGAGATGGCCACATGTATCTATCCGTTACACAGACTAGACAAATCGTGGTCTTGATATGTACTCATCTACGCATTCCTTCGGAAAACCTGAGTGGCACCTTTTTGATCACCCTGTTACGAGATGATTCTTGATAACCATCTAAGCTTCTTCTAGAATGGTGATTTGCATTACCTCACAGTCAAAGGATCAGGTTGCGAGGTTCTCGATGTTATATCATCAATGGTGAACATGTAACTAGATCTCATTACGATATAACGGTCGGATGTTTGTCTATCATGTTATTTAACTAATAACATGACCTCATTGTCAGTTGGCATAAATTCCCATGGTCTTGAAACATAGATCATCCTCATGACCAATGAACTAGTTCACTAGAGGTAACTAGAGACACAGTTTGTTTACATACCACACATGTATTAACGTTTCGTATTAACACAGTTATAGCACAGTATGAAACGTATTATGAACATACAGGAGGTATATCAAATAATACGCTTTATTATTTGCCTCTAGGGCATAACTCCTTCAAAATACAACTCCAGGCAATACCAGAAGACCAGGAAGCGTCATACCAATGACAATCAATTCCTGCAGATTCACGCCGTCCTTTTCGGAGAAGAAATGGGGAAGCCTCCGAAAGATAGCAAAGGGGATTGGGTATATCCAACCCCAGTACAGAACAACGTGGTGGCCCGAGAAATTTTATTAGCTAATCTAGGCCCGGAGGAGATCCGATTGGGAATCAAACTACTCAATAAGGGACTGGAGCAGCAAAAGGTCGCCATGTCCGGAAGTCAAAAACTAGTCTCTCATACTGACCAATGTCGCACAGATCCGGCATGGGCTGACATAAGACCCCAGCGAGTACTGGAGCAGCACCACCGCCCTGATCGCTGGGAAGACATTTACTCAAGAACCGGATCTTTGGGACATCACCACAAAGCTGCTCGTGACTGGCATAACATTAACCCAGTTGCAGAGCAAGAAGCAATTGCTGCACTGAATCCGAGGAACCCGCCCCGGTGAGAGTCGAAAGACCACAGGGACGATGATAAAGAGAAATGTCGGGAGGAGGACAGACAAAGAATGCCACCTCCTAGACATGTAAGCCGTCCGGATGACGGACGGAGGAACGACGGACACCGTGCCGAGACAAGCCGGCAGGGGGCTCGTCATAATGAAGATCCTCCCCGGACCCGGAATAATGATGCTCCGGACGGAGGTCGGCGATCAGCCGTAAATAACCTAGTTGCTCCACCCTCTCCACCAAGGATCCATCACAACGGCTCTCAAGGAGGCCAGGGAGGGCGTCGTGGTGGAGGAGGTGGTGGAAGAAGCCGAAGTCCGGCTCCAAGGCACCGCAGCCACAACCGACACTCGGGATGATCTCTATCCCCGAATGACGCAAGGCACATGATCAACTCCAATATAGAGGCGTGGCGCTACGAAAATGATGATATATACATGGGCCCATAGTGCTTCGGACCACGCATTAGAGCTACAAGATTCCCGAAAGGATTTGCTATCTCACGACATATCCAAGCCTACGACGGTATTGCTCGGCTAGATACCTGGCTACAGGATTTGTTCCAAGCTTCCTGCATCACCAAAGGCGGAAATAGCCTGGTCGCAACCCGATATCTCCCACTCATGTTGCGGAAGATGGCACGATCATGGCTTAAACTTCCGGAGAACACCATCCACAACTGGTATGACATGCAAAGTGCGTTCTTTTGGAATTTCCAAGGCACATACCGAAGGCCCTGTACGGTCGGAGACCTATAGCGTTGCACCCAGAAGGCCGAAGAAACTTGCTGGGATTACCTCGGATGATGGATCGACACCAAGAACTCCTGTGAAGGAGTAAATGACCAAAATGCAATTGAAGCTTTCATTGCAAGTCTCCCAATTGGTCTACTGCATCATCGCTTGAAGTGTGACAAGGTCACTGATTTGGGAAAGATGATAGAAAAAGCGAGTAAGTATGCAGATGCTGACGACGATGCAGAGGGATTACTCAACGCCCTGGCTATGCCACAGTCAGCAAAACAACCAAAGCAACAAGCTCAGAAGCGCAAAAACACCTCGGAAGAGAAACCTAACGCGTAAATGGCAGTGGTCACTGCTACTTTCGGGTCTGGAGGACGAGGAGGACGCGGTGGAGGCCGCGGGCGTGGCCGTGGGACTTTGAGAGTTCAAGGTAGAGGAGACCAGCAACCAGGAAAAACCTACTCTTGGGCCGACATTGCCGATAACCCATGTGTGCATCACTTAGATGCCAATAGGGGCTCGTCCCACACCAACGCCGAGTGTCGTTTCAATGACGATATCAAGAGAGATGACAACGCTGGCTACAAAGCTAAGCGGAAGAAGGGAAAGAAGAATCCCGAAAAAGATAAAGAGACCTAGGAAGATTCCAACATGGAGGAAGTTGATGCTTCAAATCCCAAGCTGGAAGGGAAGAAATATTTTCCGAACAAGAAAGACACTTATGTCACCTTCTTCGGATCTCAACCAGCAAAGGTCAAGAAAGGAGTTCTACATGAGCTCAATGCAACAATTCTGGCTATCCCCCAATTTTTGGACTAGTCGGAAGTGGCAATCACGTTTAACCTCGCTGATCATCCGGCTAAGTTGCACAGGCGAGGAAAATATGCCTTAATCGTCAATCCACTTATTGACGGTTATGGTTTCTCCAAGACTCTCATGGACGATGGTAGCAGTATCAATATTCTGTATGTCGAAACGCTACGCCGGATGAAGATCTCGGAGACCTAGCTGAACCATAACTCTGTGATTTTTCACGGAGTCGTCCCAGGAAGACAAGCTAATTCCCTGGGAGAAATCACTTTGGATGTTACCTTTGGAACTCCAAAGAACTATCGGACGGAGGCACTTTCCTTCGAAGTGGTCCCGTTCAAGAGCGTGTACCACGCTATATTCGGACGTCTGGCTTACTAGACTTTTATGGCTCGTCCGTGTTACATTTACTATATGATGAAAATTCTAGGTCCCAACGGTGTAATCACCATCAGGGGAGACCCGAAGAAAGCACGAGAGTGCAAGGATGGAAATGCCGCCTTTGCTAAAGCCGTGTTGCACGCCCAGGAGTACCAGGAGATCAAGAAGAGCATAGATCAGTCTGAGATGCCCGCATCGAAGGAGGTGACAAAGCTGAATCCAGAGTTCAAGGCATCAGAAGTGACGAAGAAGATGCCGTTGAAGGATGATGACCCCTCCAAGGTGACCCATATAGGTGTAGGCCTAGATAGCGCATAGGAAAGCGTACTCGTCAAGTTCCTCAAAGAAAATCAAGATATCTTTGCATGGCAGACATCTGACATGACCGGATTACCTAGGGAACTTGCCGAGCACTCTTTAAATGTAAACCCGAACGCTAAACCCGTCAAACAGTCCTTACGATGTTTCGGCGATGAACAGCGTAAGGCAATAGCTAAGGAACTAGCACGGTTCGAGTTAGCCGGATTCATAGAAGAGGTCATCCACACTGAGTGGTCGGCCAATCCTATAATGGTCCCTAAAAAGGACACTACTGATTTAAGGATGTGTGTTGATTATACTGCCTTGAACAAGGCTTGTCCAAAAGATCCATTCGCTCTGCCTAGGATTGATCAAGTTATCGATTCTACGGCAGGCTCAGAACTCCTCTGTTTTCTCGACGCATATTCCGGTTCTCACCAAATCCGGATGAAGGAATCTGACAAAGTCAAAACTTCATTCATAACCCCCTTCGGAACCTTCTGTTTTGTTACGATGCCTTTGGGCTAAAGAACGTAGGAGCTACGTACCAGCGCACGATGCAGCGTTGCCTCCACGACCAACTCGGACGCAATGTACATGCATACGTGGATGATATTGCGGTGATTTCCAAAAAGAAGGAAACACTGATTACCGACTTGGAGGAAACGTTCGCTAATCTACGAAAATACAATATCATGCTTAATCCAAAGAAATGCTTCTTTGGAATCCTAGCCGGAATTTTTTTAGGTTTCATCGTATCTCAAAGAGGCATAGAGGTGAACCGAGACAAAATCAAGGCTATACTCAATATTTCCAGGCTAACTCGCCTGAAGGACGTACAAAGACTAACCGGTTGCATCGCTGCAGTCAGTCGATTTGTAAGCCGACTCGGTGAAAGAGCCGCACCATTATACAAACTCCTGAAAAAGACCAAGGCTTTTGTGTGGACCGACGAAGCTGAAGCTGCGTTACAAGACCTGAAGAAAGTACTCTCATCTGCTCCTATCCTTGCTGCACCGGAACCACAGGAACCGATGTTGCTCTATCTTGCTGCGTCAAACAAAGTCGTTAGTATCGTCATGGTGGTGGAGAGACCAAAGGAAAATCAGGAACACCTGGTGCAGCATCCAACTTACTTTGTTAGTGAGGTCTTGACAGATTCAAAACAGCGGTATCCACACTATCAAAAGCTGGCTTACGGTGTTTTTCCTAGCATCTCGTAAGCTACGACACTATTTCCAGGAGCATCCAATTACCGTGGTGAGCACAGCTCCCATGAGATACATAATTAACAACAGTGACGCCACAGGACGCGTCGCCGAATGGGGCATAGAGCTTTCCGCTTTCGATATTGAGTACAAACCTCGGACAGTAATCAAATCACAAATCCTTGCTGACTTTGTTGCTAATTGGACATAGACTAAGGAGAATATGACCCTCCCTTAGTCGGAATATTGGACCCTATATTTTGATGGGTCTAAGTCTCGCGAGGGCTTGGGGGCTGGCGTGGTGCTCAAATCACACCAAGGTGATAAACTTCTATACGTGTTGCAGATCCATTTCACAGCGACAAATAATATTGCCGAGCATTAAGCACTGCTACATGGAATCCGGATTGCTAAAGATATTGGCATCTGATGTTTGATGTGTTACGGAGATTCGGATCTTGTTGCTCAGCAAGTTTCAGATATTTGTAAGGCAAATAAACACCTGGCAGCATATAAAGCTTCCGTGGATGATTTATCTAAATCGTTCGAAGGGTTTGAGGTTCAACACATCCCTCGAGCAGAAAACGAGGAAGCAGATGCACTATCTCGGATAGGCACTGCATGGAAAGAGGTCCCGGATGGCGCTTTTTAGAGCACCTCAAAGTTCCCTCAATAGAGGGAGTGGATGAGGAATATCCGACCAAATCCGACTCACCTCTAATAGCAGTTCTGGCTGTAATTCCTAGCTAGACCCAACCCTACCTTGATTATCTGGTAGATGGCAAATTACCCGAAGACGAGGTTCTGAGTTGGCAGATCATCCGACGAGCCAAAGCCTATACTATAGTTAAAGGTGAGCTCTATAAGCGGAGTGTTTCTAGCGTTTTTCAGCGCTGCGTATCTCAGGAAGGAGGAGAAATCTTAAGAGATATCCACGAAGGAGAGTGTGGGCACCACGCTGTAGCCAAATATTTAGTGGCAAAAGCTTTCAGGCACGGTTTTTTCTGGCTTACAGCCAAGGCAGATGCCGAACGGCTGGTCAAGACGTGCAAGGGCTGCCAAAAGTACGCCAAACAAGCTCATGTTCCAGCTGATTAGCTGCGAACAATACCTATAACATGGTCTTTTGCGGTCTGGGGGCTTGACATGGTAGGACCGTTTAAACGGGATCCAAGTGGATTTACTCACCTCTTAGTGATGGTGGATAAGTTCACAAAATGGACTGAGGCTAAACCCGTTACTAGTTGTGATGGAGCAACATCCAAAAGATTTGTCGAGGATGTTACAATCCGGTATGGTTATCCGCATAGCATTATCACGGACAATGGGAGTAATTTCTCTATGGGAGAATTTGCCGAATTCTGCAACAAACAAAATATCCGGCTTGACATTCCGTCCGTCGCACATCCACATGCTAACAGACAAGTTGAAAGAGCAAATGTTTTAATCCTACAACGCCTAAAACCGAGACTCGAAGCACCATTAGGACATGCTGTAGGGGCTTGGGCAGAGGAATTACCCTATGTAATCTGGAGTTTACGAACAACTCCGAACAGGTCAACCGGATACACACCTTTCTTCTTGGTCTATCGCATAGAAGCAGTTCTTCCTAGTGATTTGATTCACACTTCTCCTAGAGTGGCCACGTATATCAAAGAAGATGCCGAGATTTCTCGACAAAATGATCTCGACTTAGTCGAAGAAGTTCGCGTCGTTGCTAAAATAAGATCAGCAACCTATCATAAGATGTTACGCAAGTATCATAGCCAGAGAGTCCGAAACAGATCTTTCAATAAAGGCGATTTGGTTCTCTGGCTTGTGCAACAAAGAAAGCACAAACTTTCCCCAGTATGGGAAGGGCCCTTCTTGGTTAGTCGAGTATTGCACAATGGTTCGTACTACTTAACTGACATGAGGCCAATCAAAGAAAGACCTGCTACTAAGAAGAGAAAGAGAACTGGAGGCAGTACAAATCCGAATGAGTTAGACAGACCATGGACTATTGCTCAGCTATATCCGTTTTATTCTTAGTTTATCCTTCTTTGTAATCATACATATGTACATGTTCTGTGAGAAATAAAAGTCTTGGTTGCCTCAAGTTTTTTCTGAGAAGGTTTTACCATCTTATTTCCGAATGATCATGTCATAGTCGAAAATCCGAGAATGCTTGAAAGTACTTTATGCTCATGTTTGTTCTAGTTTAGATTTCTGATTCTAAAAGTGCTACCTTTGGGTATAACTATAAAGTTTCTAGTCTACACTTTGGTTATTTGTCTGATTGCCGGATGCGGGCATTTTTCGAGTAGTGAATTGTTGGTACTGAAAGCTGGCTTTGTTTCCGAGTTTAAACTGGTTTAGCAATTGAGCTCCGTTGCTCGAAAAAGTTTCCGTGCAGAAGGTTTAGCCGGCTCATGAAAGGAACGAGGCGGAAGGCTAGATAAATGATAAGTATAGACGAAAAAGTATAAGTGCTTATGTAAACATTTTAGGCACACAAAAATTTAAAGCCAAAAGTCCTGAATAGATTAAAAGCTTAGCACTAGCAAAATTATAAGTATTGCATATTTACAGATCCATAAATGTTTCTTGGAATAATACAATTTTTTTTGATAATTTATGATGCAGGAGCTGCCGGCTCGCTGGATACATCGGCCTCGGTCTGATAACGCTCCGAGATGTTCAGATCCAATATGGTCTCTTCATCATTGGAAACTTCATCTACTTCTTCCGGAGGCGGAGGCGGTGTGTCCAAGCGGGTGAAGAAGGGAGTGTCGTAGCTGGTCAAGTCAGCTACATGACACCCATATCCGGCGTAGGAGTCCATGATGGCCTTGATATCTTGCTCCTATCCGTCTTCGTCCACCTTGCAGTACCCTCTGGTCACTTGCCAGATTTCCATGTTTCCATGGTGGCTCATGACCATGGTGAGAGCGTTTTGTGCTGCGGTTCGCGCGTAGGAGATGTTCCAGTCCCGGACAAGCTGCGACATCTCCTTTGCCTTATATCGCACCTGAAAGTCGGACATGCCATGCATGTCCGGAACCTTGAGAGCTTCGCCAATTTCCTCGATGGATTGGCGGAAGTCATGAAGCAAATCACCAACTTGGCTAAGCCGGTGGGCGCGAGGCTCGGCAGAGGTGGAGTCCGTCAGGTTCAGAGGACCTATTCACATAACACAAAACTGGTTAAGAAAATCCTACATCGAAAGAGTCGAAGAAAATAGACAAGTCAGACAGATGGAACATACCGAAGATGACGTCGTCAACTTTGGTCTCCTCTTCTCGAGCTCCTCGAAAAGGTCCTTCTCTCTTCAAAGCTCATTGTTGAGATCCGAGATTCTCTGATCTTGAGCCACAATCTTACGATCACGCTCGTCAGTAGCCATGGAGGAGGATTCGAGAACTTAAGTGATGCTCTTCTCATGATCCGCCTTGAGCTTATCCAGCTCTTGGCGAAGTTCTTTATTCTCCACCACCAAGGTTTTGAGGTTCTCGGCCTCTTCAATCATAGCGTAGGACTGTTTTACCAGTGCTGTAAGTCAAAAAGAACAACAGTTCAAAAAAAATATTCGACTATGAAAACACAAAGACAAGGATTGAGTCTCCGAATGTTTACCTTCGGCCTCATCCTTGGAGACCTTTAGCTCAGCATTTTCAAGTCGGAGAGCTCGGATCTCTCTCCGCTTGTTGTAGATGTTCTTCAACAAATCCTGGTTATATGAATTAACTTTCTGTAAGTCAGAATACCCAGAGTCAGAAGTCTACTGAAGACTCGGGCTAATATTGTTACTAATATCAGCACGAGCCTTGGGAGCTACACTAGTTCATTCTTTGGCATCCTAAGAAAGCATAAACCCGGATTGTATATCCTACTTCATGCTTGGGGGCTAGAGGATATGATATAAAGTATAATAAAGAAAAATGTGAGTTGGAATTCCGACTTACTTGATGTTCATGTGTGAGCTTGCTCAAGCACATGTTAACCTCGGTGGTAACCTTCTCTGCAAGGGTGAGTGGAATAATCGGAGGTGGTGGAAGCACACCAGCTCTAAGTCCCTCGTCGCGAAGGCGGACTTGTTCAAGAAGGTCGGAGTACTTGACGTCCTCCACCTCTTGTGCTACTTTTTCAGCAGAGAGATTACGGCTCTCCAGGAATTGCCGGGCCAGCCACTGGATCTCCTCCGCAGATTTTCGGGACAAGCCAAGTTTTGCAAGCCCCGGATTTTTAAGGAGGTTTTCGGCGAAGGTGTCTGCCGAGGGATCATTACCCGAAGAGGGTTCACCGTTCTCAAAACCTGACTCATTCATGGTGATGTCAGTCTGCGATTCAAGGATCGCTGGCTCTGTTGAAGGAGCTGGATCTTCTGCGACAACGGGTGATGGAATAACCACCAGCGCTGTAGAAGGTTGAGGGGCAGGAGTCGGAGGAGCCATGGCAGGAGAAGCTATGGTCAACTTCGTCTGGCGCAAGGGCTTCGAAGAAGTTCCCTTCCCCTTGCCCTTGATGAGCTGCTTAGCTCTGAGAATGTAATAAGAATGGAAGGCATTACCTCTCGGGAACAAAATACGAGTAAGGAACATAGGCGGAAGTTGTGTTGAAAGTTACCTCTTCACGACTGGCACCTCCTTTGTGCTGATGGCCACTATCAGAGCTTTGCGCTTCCTGGGCACAACGTCCGGCAGTGGAACCAGTTCAGCCTCCTGAGAAAACTCCGGAGGATATCCCTCGAGGGGAGCTAGCTCCGACTCGGGGAGGTCGTCAAGCTGAAAAGAAGAAAATATCTCAGTATTGTAAAATAAAATGTGAAACACATAAAAGGATTTTTTATTGAAGCTTACCGGAACCACTGGGTCTTCCACTGTATGCATATCCAAGGACAAGTCCTGAATCTTCCTTTCAATCCGCTCCTTGATCAGCCATTTTATATGGCTTATGTAATCATGTGGCTTTAAAGCCTTAGTGAAGGAAATATGCCCTGAGAGGCAATAATAAAGTTGTTATTATATATCCCTTATATATGATAGATGTTTATTTTACATGCTAGAATTGTATTGATCGGAAACATCAATACATGTGTGTTTAATAAACAAAAAGGGTTCCTAGTTATGCCTCTCTTATAGACTAGCTTGTTGATTAACAAGATGATCAAGGTTTCCTGATCATGGACATTGGATGTTATTAATAACAAGGTCACACTGTTGGTGGAATGATGTGATGAACATTCATCCTAAGTATAGCATTACGATCAAGTCATTATGTTTATATTGCTATAACATCATACGAAGTAATCTTTATCCTTAGACCATCAGATCATGTTAATTGCTAACACCGGAAGAGTATCTTGATAACCTCAAACGTCACACCGTAAGACTGTGACTATAAAGATGGGTTCAGTACTACGAAGGTGTTATTTTGAGGCTCATGGATCAAGAGTAGAATTTGTCAATCCAGATGACAGATAGATATTCTCTAGGCCCTCTCGGTGATATCACATTAAGATAGCTTGCAAGCAAGTGATGTGATCACTAGAATGTTATATCACGGGAACGAGAAAAGAGTGCATGTCGGTAATGAGATCAAACTAGGTATGGAGATACCGATGATCGAATCTCGGACATGTAATATATCGAGAGACAAAGGGATTTAGTTACAAGCGTTAAAGGTTCTCACGATCACAGAAGTCATCGTTGAATGTGTAGGAGTCAGTACGGATCTCTAGGTCCCGCTCCTGATTATTGATCGGAGAAGGGTCTCGATCATGTCTGCATTATTCGCGAACCGTAGGGTGGCACACTTAAGAGTTACCGGACACCAGTTTGGAGCACATATGTTTCAGACGAAAGAATTACAAAGCGCAGGAATTGTTTCAATAGAAACCGGAAATTGCTTCGGGTGAAATTGTAGAAAGTGGTTCTGCATGTGATATTGAAATATTGCAAGGGGCTATATGTGAATGTTTGTTAATTAAAGTAATTAACAAAATTCTGAATATATTTAATAAAAAGAGTTTTATTAAACGAGAGAGCATTAAATTTGGAGAAATTTAATGCATTTAAAGTGGAGACTTTAAAAGGGAATGTAAAGTGGAGAAATTTAATGCATTTAATGTATTTTTTGTTGTGAAGTTTCAGGAACCCTTCAAGATTCTGCAAGCCGAAGATCAAGCTAGACGATGATGAATCCAACTTTGGATCTCAGAGGCTTCCGGGGGTTGCTGTTGGGGATACACTTTCCGGGTATCCTCACAGTTCCTCACTGACTAGGGTGGCCCACTTCGGGTTAGAGATTTGCTTCACGGGCGGCCCAGTCAGGGAGAAAAGACGGAGTCCAGTCCGGCTACGGGAAAGTCCAGAAGACTTACCAACTTAGGTTCATGTTGTTACTTGTAGTTCAAGATGTACTCTGTAACCGACTCTTAGTCGTAGCCGGATAGATCTCTCTTGTAAACCCTAGGCCGGATATCTATATAAGTCGTCCTAGGGAGAGCCTTTAGGGCACCCTCAATAGTCTACAATCTTAACTCGCATAGGCGAACCCTTGTAACCCATATTCCGGTACTACCGTATTATTGGATTGCTAGCAGGAGTAGGATCCGTCCAAAGCCGGCGGATTCGAACCTAGGTAAACTTGTGTGCTCACTATCTCGGAACACCGTACGTCTCACACCCCTCTTTTCCGCACGCCCCGAGGACCCCCTCATGGAGTACTTGTTATCAATCCGACGATAGTAATCACACAAGAATACGCTCTGTCAGTAGATTATCCGTATCAACGATATGATGAAAAATCTCGACTGACCCATTGGGTAACTGATATAATAGTTCTGGAATTCAATATTCGATATGACCTCAATAACTCGAACTGAATTACACCAGGAAATTTTTGAATTCAAGCCTCGAGAATTGAATTTGATGTAGGTCTACAATATTTTAGCCTAGGAGCAATTAACTAATTCCTGATTCCTCGGACGCATCAAGACTTTTGTACCAAATCCCTACAACTTAAATATAAAAAATATAGAATATCTCGTAAAACTTTAGATAATAAATACTAAAAATAGTTTTCATACTCAACCCGAATCTACAATTCGGATCGAGTCTCGGGGGCTACTAACATGGATATGATTACTTGGGTGCTTATGTTTTGCTACCCTAGCTACATGAAGGTTCACGGCCCATGAAGACCAACAAGAAGGCCCAGCAAGCATCCGACGGAAGGCATAGTTTTATTAGATAAGTAAATAGAAAATGACATTGTACCGTTGTTGTAATCATAGTCTATAGCATATCCACATACGGTATCGGGACCTAGCCTATTATATATAGGCTGGGAGGAGCCATAAAAGGGGTACCGAAAAACTCTTGAGCAATCTGTAACCTTATTGTCCACCGATAATCAGGTGACTTCGACTTCCTTGTTTGTCTGATATCTGACGAAATCCCCAACATTCTCTTTTCCTTGAAACCCTAAGTCTATAAGCATGGGCATTACCAAGGTTACTCCTCGTCAAGAGGGCTCGGGCTACTTCGAAGACAAAGGGCAATGAAACTAGGGTCAACTATAAGACCATATAAATCATTCGGTACTCCACCCTCCGGAAGTGTTATTGGTTTGACGATGCTGCACATGATGCGGATCTTGATGCTCCCAATTTTTGGTCTGCTCCTTAGATGTACATCTTTTAGGACATCTACTCTAGTTGGAAGATTCGCCCCGTGCGCCCTCTAAATTTGACCGCCACAAAGAACAATCCTCACTTCGCTCATGCTCTTGTTGTGACTGAGAAGATGGGGCTGCATCATCATATGGACATTCGGTGTGACTATGACACTACGCTGGTTCAGTAGTTTTTCTCTATGCTCGTGATTTATGGGAATGAGGCTCGCACTATGAAGTGGATGTCATGTTCCTAGTTCTGCTCAGCTGACTTTTACACCTTTTCTCAGTTGCTCTGCTACCTCTTCCGGGGCCGTGATAGTTCCCGTGGGAATCGCATCTATAACCCTAATCATCCCTGCAAGGACGATTTACTCTCAGCGTGCTATGGACCCAACGGTGTGGTTGGAAAGGTTGAGGCTCTTTTTCCACTCTACTCTCAGCTGGTTCTCATGTTCCATGATTGCATTATTATGAGTGGAGGTAACAATGATAGCATTCATGGTCATCTCATTAATTTACTTGGCTTTGCATATGAATGTGCGAATAGTGAAGACCCCTCTGCGGATTACACCTTGGATGTTATGGACTTCATTTATCATGAGATGGCTGACATAATGTGCAATAGACATTCCATTCCATATGCTCCTTACATTATGATGCTCATCAAGGCCATGCACCCTAATGAGGATTTCCGTGGCTCACTTGATGGGGTTCACAAGGTCAAGAAGCCATCTATCAAGAAAAAGAAGATCACCTCCTCTTTCACTTAGTCTGATACTTTCATGGGTGATTCCTAGGCTAGTGGTAGCACTCACGACAGGAGTCTCCCAATCCCAACCATTGCTAGAGAGGTTAAGAAACTCAATTGGTTTCAGCACAACGTTCTTTGCATGGCTGTGGATACTCACAAGGGCCAGTACGAGGCTCATACCCAGCAGCTCATCCTTCACCATATCTCTGGGGCGTCCAGAAATCTCCCACAGTAGTCCGTCCCTAGTCCATATGCTCAATGAAACACCTCAGGCATCAACTATGGAGAGATGGAGCACCACTTGTTCCCTTCCCTAGTGAGAGCTCCTAAACCTCCTCCAGCTACTGATGGTGAGGACGATGAGGAGGAGTATGATGATGAGGATGAGGACGCAGACAATGACGAAGATGAGGACGAGTGATCTCTCGAGCCGCTAGCATCGCTCTTTTCCATTTTTGGCATTTCGATGCCAAAGGGAATAAGTAGTTCTATTAGGCTGTCGAGTGGATTTGCATGGGTCGAGTACAAGCTAATTTGCTTTTTGAGCACTTTTCTATCCTTGCTTGTACCCATTTAACATTGAACTTTTATTTGCTCCATTGGTTTATATTGTTGAGACTATGGTTATCGTCATGAATCTATCTATTGAGACTATGTTATTGTCATGGAGTTATCTATTGAATTCTGGATATGGATCAATCCTCGAAGTTATCACTATGGAATTATCCTGGTTGAGATGGTATTATCATTGGAATTATTAATACGGATCTATTGAAATGGTAGTATCTATTTGTGAGTGAGAACTTTGATGGTGGTTTGGTATGATAAATCTCTTCATCATTTGTTCTTAGTTTACAATTCATAAAGAGTCTTGTACCTATATGTGTGTATTTGCATTCAAACGCAAACTACTTATATGTACACATTTAGGGGAGTCTTTTTGTCCTTTGGAATGATGTTATTCATTAGGGCTCTATTGCAAATCCTAGTATTGTGTCATGTAACACCAAAAAAGGGGGAGATTGAAAGAACATTTTATGATCCCAAGAGTTTCGTGTGTTAGATGACAATACCGAGTCCAATTTAATTGTTTTGTGAGTGTTGTATATTCTAGTTCCAAAAAGGGATTACTAGTCAAATGAAGCATGTCAAAGAATCAAGGGACGGATTATCTGCCCCTAGCTAGGGACGGATTATCCCCTGGGGCTAATGCGTGTTGCTTAGATGGGAGGCCAGAGCATTCCCTAGATAATCCGACTAGGCTGGAGCTTTTTGCCCTAGCTGGATAATCCGCCCCTCCTAGCAGGCCGGATAATCCTCCCTCGGGATTTCTAAAGGGTAACAAGGTGCATTCCTGAGATGGGGGACGGAGTATTCCCCGGATAATCTAACCAGGGCCAGAGTTTTCGCCCTAGCCGGATAATCCACCCATCCTAGGGGTTAGATTATCCACCCTGATGGATTTTCTCAAAGGGCCAATCAGCGCGTCTCTCGGAAGAGGGAACGGAGATTTGGCCCATATTATTTAGTCCGGGCTAGATTTTTGTCCCTGGATGGATTATCCGGCCCCTGCTGAGGCCGGATTATCCGGCCCCAGTTTTCTCCAACAGCTCCATCTCGAGGCGGGGATACAAGTACCCCTCCCCATTTTCATTTGGGGGTTGCTGGATCTGACAAAAAAGCTTTGCTCTACTAAAATTGATTTGCAACAAGATCTCCACTCTCATCCGTTTGAAGGCCTTGTCCTTTGGAGAATTGAAGGAGGAGGCCCTGATCTACATCTTCACCGAAGAGATCTTCACTTCCTCTCCCACTCATTTAGGGGACTTTTGATCTAGAGTTCCATTCGAATTTGTAGATCTCGGTTTCATTACTTGATAATTTATTTTATTGTGATAGCTTGTTGTAAAGGCACCGGTTTCCGCCTCGAAGGGTACCACATAGTGGAAAGGTGGGTCAAGCCAGTTGTGGAGAGATCCATTGGAGAAAAGGGTGAGGCCTATTGTGGCATGGTGGTCTTAGTACCGCCCACCCCTCCAACACATACATACTACCCTTAACAAGGATGGAACTACGATAAAACAAATCGTGTGTCTCCACGTGCTACACTATCGGTTACCTTGTTCCTCTCACTGTCTTTACCATTTAGTATCTAGGTTGACATATAGGGAAATTCATCGTAGTTGCATATCTAGAGAATTTACCATTTTATCAAGCCTAAAATGGAAAAAATATTAAAATTTGGAGTAGAACCTATTCACCCCCTCTAGGTGCCCATACGATCTGTTTCACTTAGGTTGGAAGCCTATTAATTGGGTAGAATATATAGGAAGTATGGGGCAATAGTAAAGAGTTCTTTAGAAATATGATGGGTATTCACTTGAGGATAACATCGTCATATTGTTAGTGTGATAATTCTTTATTATGATGCATCATAGATAATTAAAGCTAATCGTTACTAAATATAATCTCTTATCTACAGCTAGGAATGGCATCTCGGTATCCAAACCTAAATGTTCAATTGTTGAATAGGACTCTAGATGATTATGGAGGTGAATGGACGCATCTTTTGCAACAACTTATGTGGAATTTTGATTGCGAATCTTGACTTTTTGTCAAGATTTATAGTTACTATGGCAGGCAGGTTTTAGCCAAGTATCGTGCTGTCCTTATGCTACCCAAAAAGTTGGGTATAAGAGGACATATGCCATCTGTGGAGTCAACATGTATGGCAGCGACGTATCAAATTGTAGTAGTAGTAGAGGCCCTCATCATGATCCGGAAGCAGCAAGTCAAGGGGTTGGAAGGTAGTACTCACGCTACTATACCTCATGATTCCCTAAGTTCGGAGCTTGAGTTGGATCATGTTGTTCTTGTGCAAATTGAGCCTGCTTTATCTCTCGAATACATGGATCATTATAGTTCATTACTAAATACCTACGATCACACCCATCAAGTTCTATTCCAGGAGTTGGACACTGTCCTTGGGGTTTTCACGGATCATGCTAAGGCAATTGAATGTATAAAGAGTTAGAGAAAGAAGTTAGACATCCTAAACCAACCTTTTCAGGTGATGTATTATAGAGTCTAAGTTTAATGGTCCACAGTCCCAAACCTATGCCTAATATCAGAATGAACCTTAGAAACCTGAAGACCCATGGGCCAAATATGAAGTAGAATAGGAAACTTGGGGAACGTCTAATCCAAGTATTCCAGTTTGGAATTATGATGGTTGGGGAGTAGAATCTTACGCTAGAATCAGAGTGGATACCATATCCTATGATTCTGGTAAGGAAGTATCAACTAGTTATAATAGTATGGAACCTTATGGTCCACATGGGGATAGTACCAATCCTATTGACCTGGAAGAATATGTTAGGAGTTATTATACCAATATGTATTACTGGATCAAGACAAAGTCGAAGATCACATCGTACTTCAAAAGTGTGTTTGAAGTTGTACAGGAGAATTCCACGAGAGATCATGCATTTTCTAGTCATTTCTCAATGGCTAACCTTAATCTAGGTACTTCTAATCAAGAGTGTGCACCCTATGGATGTTCATATGCTCCAGAAGGTAGTCGTCGGACTTCACGACATCATGGATGGAATTCCTAGAAGCACTAAGAAGAGGGAGAAAAGTAAATAAGTAAGAAGAAGTAATCCGTCAGAAATAAAGGTCTTGGATAATGTAGATATTCGGTAATTCATATTGTAGCATCCGAGAGGTATGTCGTAATAAGTGAGAGTATGCTCACATCTACAAGTGAGAACTTGTAATATGTAAGTATTATAATATGTGAGAGACAAGCTGTAGTTCTGAGAGTTATTTGAAATAACTTACGAAGGCTATGTATAATACATGGTATATGTTTTGTTGTTATTTGGATTTGGTTCTTCATTTCCTTGTGTGACTAGCACTATGCATAGTGTTGACTCAGAAAACATATGCATGATGTAAGTATGAGTACTCGCTTTATGTACCAGGACTAGAGGGGTATGAATACATGAGTAGAAGCTAGGTTTGAGGAACAACGTTTGGAGCAAGAGGCCTAAGCAGAAGGAAAGTAATGAGGATGTAGGACAATTTCATCTCATCCGTTGACAGGGTAAAATTTCATGCAATATATGCAGATGATGTAGGAGTACTAGAATAAGTTCATGTAGGAGATAATAAAACAAGTTGGATTCAAAAGAGAAAAAAAGGTACGAGGGTAAGTCTTTTTGATTTCCAGAATGCCAAACCAATTCATTTCGCATCGGCACCAGAACCTATGGATGCGGATGACTGATTGATGGATACAAAGAGGAAACTTAAAATAGTTGGATGTAGTGATGATGAGAAGTTACATTATGCAATAATCCTTCTATCAGGACCAGCCGCAAACTAGTGGGAGAATCAATTTGCTATGCACAGACCAGGAGAGGTATTCACCTGGGAAGAGTTCAAGAAGAAGTTTTGTGAGTATCATGTTCCAGCGAGAATTATGGAGTTAAAGATGAGAGAGTCTGAGGGCTTACGGCAAAATAATGCATCCGTCATGATGTATATTAGCGAGTTTAGTCGGTTATCTCGATATGCAGTTGATGTGGTAAACACGGAGGCGAAGCACAAGAAAAGGTTCTTGAGGGGACTAAACCCTTATATGAAGATGAAAATACAGGGGGGCGCAACACAACATTTTCAAGGGTTGGTTGATGCAACAATTATTTTTGAGGATGATTACAAGATGCTATAGGAGGAGAGGAAGAAAATAGCCAAGAAATGAGCTAAGATTGAACCAAAGAAGTTCTAGTCAAATGAGTCAAGGCTTAACCTGAATTTCAAACCTAGAATTCTATCTTGGGTATTGGTTCAAACCTAGGTGTTCCGAAACATAAGAAAAGAACTATATGTGGAAACTATGGAATTCTGGGACATATAAAGAGGGACTATAGAAAACCAATGATCGTTTGTTATACTTGTGGACAAGGTAGACACATGAGACATCTTTTCCCTCACAAGGAAGTTATCAATGATGGAGAACCATCGTTAAGAAGTGGAAACTCTAGGAGAAACCCCAACCAAAGGTGTGTAAGATCATTTAGAAGGCTACATCATAACATAATGGAGCAAGTGAATTACTCCAAATAAGCCATATTAGGTGTGTTTAGTATTAGTAGTCCTTTTTCAATAGTGTTGTTCATTAAAAACAATCTCATGGAGCATTAGGATGAAGTCTAGATTTAAGATTATGTATTACCCATAGCTAAAATCAAGGTGCATAGTAAACTCAAGGAGTATAGAGTTCATTAAAAACATCACTCTAGAAAGAAATATACTAGGGATAAGGAAGGGAACTTAAGTTGAGATTATTCGAAAATCTTCGGGAACAAGAAACCACAAACTTTGGGATGAAATTTAATTTAAGGGAAACAGACTATAACATCCTAGCATTTAGGACTAAGCGAAGGTAGATTTAGGATTTTGTGCATCTACATGCATTCATCTATTAATTTGGGTAAATTTTTCGCAAACTAAAACCCTAGATTGATTAGAGTCTCTCTTGCTTCGATGGATTAGGAATTAGCCATCTCATCGAGTGCGATAGATTTTGACATGACCTTTAGGTAATCTTTGCGTTTTGGGAGGGTAGAATTCAAACTTGCTTATTAGTTTCCAATTTGAATTCAAACTTGAATTTAGAAAATTCAGTAATAATAAAGTATAATTAAGTATAAACAGATGTTATAATAAGAATTGAATTTGATTATTGAATAATATTATATGACATTATAATAACAAATAAGCAATAAAAGAATGAGTGTAATTATATTCCATAATTCAATATTATAAAACAAGTAAATTGAAATATCTAAATAAAAGAAATGATTAAAATAATGATATAAAAGAATTCTTTATTAATATATATATATACAATATTACATTCTTTCACAATAAAAGAATGAAATAAATTACAACAATTTGATGAAAGAAAAAACAAAAACTAAATCTGATAACTAAATCTTCTGCTTGACATTATCTTGCTCTTGTTCCTGAGAAAGAGAAAACACAAACAAATAAGGGTAAGTTAAGGGGGTAGTTTATTAGGATTGCTCTCAGTATAACAGTGAAATGCAATGTTCATCTGAAAATTTTGGTAAATGTTTCGCAAACTAAAACACTAGAATGATCAGAGTCTCTCTTGCTTCGATGGATTGGGAATTAGCCATCTCAGCGAGTGCAATAGATTTGGATATGAACTTTAGAAATCTTTGCGTTTTGGGAGGGTACAATTCAAACTTGCTTCTTACTTTCCAATTTGAACACAAACTTGAATTTGGATAATTCAGTAATAATAAAAGTATATTTAAGTATGAATAGATGTTATAATAAGAAATGAATTTGATTATCGGATAATATTATATGACACTATAATAACAAATAAGCAATAAAATAATAAGTGGAATTATATTCCATAATTCAATACTATAAAACAAGTAAATTGAAATAACTAAATAAAAGAAATGCTTACAATAATGATATAAAATAATTCTTTATTAATCTATACATACAGTATTACATTGTTCTTTCACAATAAAAGAATAAAAGAAATTACAACCAATTTGATGAAAGAAAAAACTAAAACTAAATCCTATAACTAACTCTTCTGCTTGACATTATCTTTCTCTTATTCTTGAGAAAGAGAAAACACAAACAAATAAGAGTAAGTTAGGGGTAGTTTATTAGGATTGCTCTCAGTATACTAGTGAAATGCACTGTTACTTACATCACTGAGCAAATCTTTAGAGGGGCAAGTTTCACCAATTGGGTGTATCTATTCCTATTATACTGCCTTAGTGTAACATCATTGTCATGTAAAGGGGCAAGTTTCACTAGTGTAGTATTCTGTTTTTATCAGATAAAGATCAGCTTAAGCATCAGAAAATAAGGCCAAAATCATGATTAGCATCCGATTGGTATTAGTCAGCTGCACTGACTATTCCCATTTGAGCTCATCCACTAGGGGATAAACTCCAATGTGTTCGAACTTGCATTGTATATCCCATCAAGCTGGCACACAACTTATTCACCATGCACTTTGTGTTGTCAACACCACAAAAGCAGACCATATGAGACAAAGAGACAGCACAACCATAGCTGAACTACTAACACTTTACTTCCACACATCACATCTAACCTTGTCCGCTAGTTCTTCTCAAGAACACCACTAGTTTTCACTAGCTTCACCACAGATCCACCCCACCACCCTAAACTAAACCAACCAACAAAGGTGACCTGAGAAATCTCGACCAGCACCAAGAGGAGCGGGGAAAACTTATAAGGAGGAGCAGGACAAATGGGCATGAAAGAGGTGTTCATTAAGTAGCATATAGGGGCAAGATCCACAAGTAATCAGAGGTCACAACCAAATTCCAGTAACCACCAAAGGTTGCTACATCATCGGACATGCATAGTATTTGTTCATATAATTTTCCATCCATGATTTGTGTATAATAGACAAATCCCTAGATATGCACTCAAGTGGATTACTATATCATCACAGGATATTTTTAAGAGAAGGAGTGACTATTTTTAGCAACAAAACCATCAGGGCCTCAACCTTTGCATCATAGGCCAGGCCAAGAAATCCAACAGCTAACATCTGAGATGTTTACCACTGTGCATACTACTAGGGGAGGCACCATAGAAGCAAAGGAAGCACTAAAATCCACCATATTCTATTACCACTAAAGAATCCAACCCAAGTTACTAACACCAAATATCAAATCTCCTTCCTAGTTGAGTATCTAGGAATCATATCCAATTTCTGTCATATTGACAGTATAGGAAGCACATGATCAAGATCATCACTCAACTCTAGGTTCAGTTCACCAAATACATATAACACATGAATTCAGTAAGCACAAGTTTGAGTGGGGTACCCATAAAGGATCATAATGCCCAAAAAGCACATCACTGAATCAAAGATTTAGTTCAATTCACACTGACACACATATAAACAACATCTACACAAGCAAGTCACCTGAATGAATATCTGATACTAGGAGCTCACTGTCAATTTTACAGTAACACTATATTCCTACAAAAATTTGGACCATAGGATAACAGTAGTCAGGAACATCACTGATAAGTAAATTCCCATATAAAACTCAATAGTGATCCACTGGATAGACAACTAAATTACACAATAGAGGCCATACTAAGGGGACCCTAATTAGGTTTGACCTCTGGGAGAGACAGAGAGACCATGAGACCAAAGAGAGAGAAAGTAGAGGGGAGACTTACCCGAGGGCCTCGCTCAACAAGAAGAGGAAGCAGAGTAGGTGGCGACAAGGACACGGCGGCACGAGGAGCACTGGTGGCACTGCAACCCGCGTCGAGCCATACCCACAACATTCGTCCAAGAAGAGGATGCGAAAGGACAACCACCACACCATCAATCCATCTGGGTGGTGCCACACGGTTTCCGGAGAATAGCAACACCACAAACCTTTAAACCTAGCACCATCCGAGGAAGGGGCGACTAGGAGGAGGCGCAAATCCCAGATCGACTTGGATAGACAGGTGGATCTCGTCGGGGCGTGCCGTTTAGGGTAGCCAACGCTGATTTGAGTGGCTGGAGCTCGCCAGTATCAGAGGAGAGCACGATGGTGCCATTGCATTGCTAGAGAGGGGGAGAGGAACGAGTCGAGGTTGTGTGCGTGAACGAGGAGGTGGGCAGGTACAACGATCCAGAGGGGATGGGTGGGGTTGAACCCAACCTAGTGGGCCGGATGGGCCATATGAGCCAGGTTGGGCTTGCTCATGGGTCCAGTCCAATTAAAGAAAGAAAATTTTATATTTAATAAGAAGATTATAAATTCCATCTATAGTCATGGGGTTATTTAGGCTCTAGAAAATATAGAAAAATCCAAAAAATGCATATGTTATATCAAAATGCTCACAAAAATCATATCTACCTAAGAAAAATATAACATCACTTATTTGGATTAAATAAAATTCAACTAAAATTTAAAACCACTAAATCATCCATGAAATATAACAACATAAAGATAAATAATAAAATGAATAAAAATCACTTTTGTGGATGAAAATTCATCCACCACTATAGAAAAATACTTTTCTTGCATTCAAATAAATAGAATGTATTTTATTTTATCACCTATAAATTCAAATAAATTATTTTAACTTTACTTTGAGTCTTTAGAATTTACTACAATAAATAAAGGATATTTTTTCCGTTGTAATTGTAAAGAAGGTGTTTTAATGTTTTACAATTACTTTCACCTTTATAACTTGGGTCAAACATACAAAGAAGGTTAAATTATCCATTTTATCATAGATAAAGTCATTGTAGGAAGCATTATGTTAAAAAAAATCACCTTTAGACATTTATTAGTAATAAAAGTTAAAATATGTTATTCCAAAGAATCATATTGATTTCTTTACAAATAAAAACTAAAACAACATACATTTGAGTCCATAATTATATCAAATTAGTATTTAGGTTATTGATTTTTCTTATGTAATATTTGCAACACTTACACATAAATGTAAGGTATTCACTTAAAAGATAAACCATTGTCGGGGGATGACCCCCGGTAGGGTCGAGCTATGATATAAGTATTTGGCCGACCAAGAATCAGGTTGAACGATGTGGGGTGGCCGACATAGGACAAAATTCCCAAGATGGCATACCTTGGACGACATACACAGTATGTCAGCTCACATGTTTATTCTTCTATGCTGGTTCCCCCAAGCCGAGTTACTTTTGTTGAGGTCGACATAGGAGTTCGCATATGCCAGAAGGGCTTATGCCGGCCTCAAGGTCAGCGCCTATATCTCCCCCAGGATTCCTAGAGGAGATAGACATTCTCAAGTCAGGTGTGCCCCTAAATCCCGCAGCCAAGTCCCATCAACGATTTCCAGGAGGGAATAGTATTAGCGATAGACCGTTAGCGGTCGTGGGCACGTCAAGTCCTAGCACTGAAAAGAAGAGCATCTGGGCCTAGCCAACCACTTCTGCTACAACAGATTCTAAGCATATTCTATGCCACCTCAACCCTAACTTTAACCTGGGCACCCCTTTATAAGGTGCATCAGGGCCTCTTAGAAAGTAGTTGATTCACTAGTTACTTGATATTCACTAATAGCACTGAGAGAGGCAAGAGCTCCTTCTTCTTCCTCTCGTATACAGCTCCAGGACACATTGTAGCTTGAGTATTGATCAATGTATAAGATCTAGCACGTAGGAGTAGGGGTTTTATGTCATTAGGAGATCCCTGAACCTGGGTATATCATCTGTTCTTCATGTGTTCTCTGTGCAGTTTCCACCGTGCTATCCCTCCCTGGATCCTCTAGCGTCCATCCGGCCCCATCATTAGACATCCTATGGCATCTGCCGTGATACCACCATGATAGTTGGCGCCCGTTGTTGGGCTAGCAGCAGCGCTGGCTGGAGTCATTGTCCAGACAAGAAGCTTCTTCGCCTCAGGCGAGCGCGTCATCTCTGGCTTGGTCTGGCGACTCGTATCACTAGATTTTGTCACTGACAATGTTGGCAATAGTCCTTTCCCGCGCAATGGAAAGTTCGTCAACTTCGGCATGCACAATATCTACGTCGAGGTTTACATCTCCTGCAAGTTCCCACCGAACGTGGTAGTTGCAGCGGATCCACCTGTTCTCAACGCAGCTAGCGGCTGACGTACCGATCACCCCGCTGGTAGCATGGAGGTGATGACGACGGCTACTAGCGCAGATGCCAGAAAATAGCTCATCGAGGATGTAGAGACAACTCCCAAGGTAACCAGTTCTATTGATCCTCCGCTATAAAGGCCGAAGAATATCGTTAAGGTAGCTATAGAGAAGTTGGATGTACCAGTGGCACCAATAGTTGATCCGGCTCAGGCACAAGCCAAGATGGAGAAACCCTGCAAAGTGTTCTCCAAGGAGACATGCAAGTAGCTCGTGCACGGGAGGAGCTGAATATCACCCTCTGTGAGTACAACACGCCACATAAGTTTCCTGTAGCATGCCCTAGTCATTTAGATGGAGCGAGGAACAAGGGTAATAACCTCAATGCTAAGATAGCAAGTGACATGGGAATGACCCTCCGGGTGCCCACTATTAGTATGTATGGTGTGGCCCAACAAAAGGCTCACTCTAACATCCATGAAACCCATGATGATTTGGCTGATACGAAGCTTACAAGAACACAAATCCCCGGCAATACAAGACAAGGAAAGTCAAAGACTAGACTAGATACAAATTCTAACTTGTAACCTACTTGTATTGGTACCTGAGACCTAACCTTCCCATATATAAAGGCTAGGAGGGACCAACGAGGAGTAAAAAATACACGATAACCAACAATAGATCTAGACAATAGACATTAGACACGTACGCCTTTCTCTCTCAGCGAGATCACATCTAGTTGACTCAGCGAGTTTTTTCTCTCCAATGATAACACAAGCAGACAAGCAGGAAGTAGCGTTTCCTCTACGAGGGCCTAAACCTGGGTAAATAACATCTCTTGTTTGTCTCTTAAGCCAACGAAATCACCAGCATTCTTTCTTCCCCGAAACACTAAGTCTATAACAATGGGAATTGCCGAGGTTACCCCTCATCAATTGGCACCGTCAGTGGGAACTATGAGCACTGGAGTCATGAATTCAGCGGCTCCCTCTTCACCAAGCAATGAATCGACGATTGTGGTTAGTCGGATCCTCTATGATCCCATCGATCTCGATCCATGCCAGCCCACCCCTCTTCTGGCCTCCGATAGCTTCGACCAGGAGATAGGTCTGATGATTGGATGCTTCCACTTTCGCATCGGACCAGCAGAAACTCTCTACCTCTTGGATTTGATCTATTCAGGTCCGTCGTATGCAATGACGAATGTCTACGCCAACATTGGCATCTACCGTCGGCTCTACTAGAGGAGCAATCTTATCCCCAACAAACATCATAAACAATCACGACTACATCATGGACCGGGAGGATCTCACCGATCTAAGCGACGGTGTCTCTTTCGGATCTGATGACAAGCTGACATCGGCTCTAGCACTCCACACCGCGGACCCGACGGTCATCATCAATCGCGAACTCGATGACTGTTTTGACTCTGCCGCGGACTATTTTGACCCTGCCGCGGACTATATTTTATTTGACTACACGCGGGAGCTCGACTTCAACACTTTCCTTGCACTGGAAGTTCTAAGTTCGGCCGATCTGTCGTATTGGTAGTTGACGCGGTGTAGAAGCTTCATATGGAAACACGTGTGGTACACAGCTTGCGGCATAGAAGCAGCCCGGGATGGCTGTAGTATCGCGTGGCGTATGCCAAGCCGGATCAAACTTGCAAAGTCTTAGACCGTGTAGCCGGATCCGACAAGAACTAGAGCCATAATAAACAATCGGGAAGGAGGCCACGTCTACGTATGGAAATTAAGACCAAGTCGACTTGCCTGGGAAAGCACCGTGAATCGCTCACGAAATCAAGTATGCATTCGTCAAGTCATGACCGGGAACTAGAAAAAACCACATACATGGGGATCAAGTCCAAGGGAAAGTCATTATATAGAAAGAAGAGCTCGTTATCTACTCAGTGCACCGCAATGACGCAACCCAGTGATATTATATTCTAAACCTTTCTTGTTTATGGTTAATTCTTTTCTTCATATAGAGTACTCGCCCAACCAACATTTTTGCTATCAATGTTTTACTGATTCTGAAAAATTAATCTTGACCGTATTTATCGGTACGCGGGGACTCGATCAAGATCATGTCGTGGTTATTGCAAACATCAGCCACAAGTTGATTTCGACCATGCACAGGAGCTCCACTTAGACTACGTCTCCCTTATGCACAGGAGCTCCACTTAGACTACGTCTCCCTAATAGCGACGCCATAAAGAAATTTAGATGAAGACACTTGACAACACCGACTTCGCAATTACATTGACTCCGTCTAACTACATCAGCTCCATGCTTGAGGGTTGCGTCGGCTCTGCTGCATCAACTTCGTCAAACCGACTGCATCGACTTTGTCCGACCAACCGGTCACATCGGTTTCCATGATCGCGACCCACTGGTTGCATCGGCTCTTGCTACACATCAACTACACCCGGGGCCTGTACAAAATCCGTTGTTTGACTCGGGGGCTCCTTCGGCTCCAACGTCTCGTGGGATCCATCAGCTCTTGCGATCTGCTACAATCTTTACTGCGGTGACCCACCAAAATCTTCGGCTCCGGTGATATGCTGAGTCTTTGGTTGCCCCGACTCACTAAAAATGTTCGGCTGTGGCAACCCACTATAATCTTCAGCTATGGTGACCCACTATTGTGTTGACTCCGGTCCGCCGCGTCGACTCTCGCCTCTGCCTCAACTACATCAACCGCGCTGAATCTAGACTCGGGGGCTCCAACGAATCCACCGCACGACCCACTGCCGCCATCGGCTGCAAAAACCCGCTACAAATCTTCAGCTAAGGCAACCCACCGCGTTGCGGTCTTCGGCTGCAACCACCCGCTGCTGCCATCGGCTGCGGTGACCCGCTATAATCTTCGGTTGCGGCAACCCGCTCCAGCCATCGACTATGTCCATGGCCATATCGACTTCATCCATGGTAACTACCAATAAAGCTAAGTTTTCCCTCTACTAAGAGATGATTCTTTTTAACTCGCACTAGAAAGCCTCAGGGGCTGCGCCATCTTCGAGTAACCTAAGTGTCATCGACTCCACGCACCCGAGCACCTCACACGTGACTTCCCGAGTAGTTGACTCTACTTGAGCGTCGAATCCTTGAACTCTGATCTAGTTGCTTCCCAACTGACAGGTCAACAAGGTACTGAGACTGAGGACGTCGGGCTAACGAAAAGGTCTTGCATTACAGTTCAAGTGTCAAGTGCAATGACACCATAAAATGTTATGACAAATCGAAAGGCAATATTCTTTACAAGATGCAAGTACTTCACAATTCTCTATGTTTTTTGCAAGGATGTCGACTACATCGAGCTAATCTATCAGGTCCTCCAACAGAATCGATTAACATCACCTGCATAAACTTATGCCAAGACCCGAGTCAAGTACCTCCTCGCATGAAGAGATTCTCTGAGCCTATGCTCGGATGCTATCCTCGAAGGCTACTCCCACCGGGAGTGTTGTCGCACACTCGATAAAATTCAAGACCCGAGTCAAGTATCTCCTCGGATGAAGAAGAACTCTGATCCTATGCTCTGGTGCAAGCACCTGAACATATCCTCGGGGGCTACTCCCATCGGGAGCACTGGTCGCGCACCCGATGAAAATATATCCTCCAACGTAGTTGATGAAAACAACTTACACCTCTACAAACAAGACCCGAGTCGAGAAACTCCTCGGATAAAGATTATCTTCGGGCACCCGATAGAAAAGGCAAAGTCCTCCTACGGAGTCGTAAAATATGAAAAATTCTCAGATCGCGTCTGTCGCGATAACATGTCTGAATGCCGTGTCCATGACATGAAGGTAAGACCCCAAGGTCTATCCTATGAGGCCTGGTAACCGCACATGAATGCGCTCTGCCAGTAAATTTTCCGTATCCACGATATGATAAAAAATCCTATTAGACGCGTTGGGCACACAAAACACAAAAACTAGAATTCAGTACCCGTTAAGACCTCTATGGCCCGAGCTGAATTATGCCAGCATATACTATAGTATCTCAGACCTTACGCCTAAACTCAAGCCTGGATGACCCAAAAGTGGACAGGACATACTACCGTGGGTTGCCTAGCCACATATAGTAGGCCCACCTTGTAGAGCACGGCACGGTACCGGCCAACCATCCCACCCAATTTTTCGAACATCAGAACTAGAGAGAGTGGCATAATCAACTGGTAAAGCAATCAAAACATACACAAATGAGTATATATGTCAACGACATACAATAGACATCAGAGCCACACCATCTAAAACAACAAAAATAGAAATATTCAACGCCATACGGAGAGATCTAAATATCCTAGATAGATATAATAGTTTACGATACATCCTCATACAACACGCAATAGAGTATCAAGCGGAAGCGGAAAACATGATCCGAGTACGGATAAGAAGAAAATTGGCATAAGATGCCCTAAAAATAAGCATATCCCACCCACAGATCTCATCAATGTCCATCACCAGAATCTCTACACCTGACAGTCATTGCCACCAACATCAGACTCTTTGACCCAGTAGCCTTCCTGAGAGTATACTTGTCCATCTGAACCAAATATTTATCATGTGAGACCCTAGGGGTACTCAGCAAGTCTTAATGCATCTGAAGGGAACAATCTAGGGGTGACGCAATTGCAGCGAAAGATAATATCTAGAAGTTCTATAGAGACACGCTACTAATGTCTACGCACACTTCTATTCTTGTAGACAGTGTTAGGCCTCCAAGTGTAGAGGTTTCTAGAACAACAGCAAGTTTCCCTTAAGTAGATCACCCAAGGTTTATCGAACTCAGGAAGGAAGTGGTCAAACGTATCCCTCTCAAGCAACCCTGCAATCAAGATATAAGAAGTCTCTTGTGTCCCCAACACACCCAATACACTTGTTAGGTGTATAGGTGCACTAGTTCGGTGAAGAGATAGTGAAATACAAGTAATATGGATGATTATAATTGGTAATTGGAATCTTCAATAAGAGTGGCAGCAAGCAACATATAACAGGACTGATTGTAAACGGTGTTTCAATGTTTAGAAACAAGGCCTAGCGATCATACTTTCACTAGTGGACAGTCTCATATAAATATCTTCTCTTCATTATGCTACCCCAGACTATTCTCCAGTTGGACGATGTAGGGCTATAACAACACACCTTAAAGTTCGCATTCCCCATCCAGATAACCCCTCACTATCACCTTGAGCGCTAGATGGTTCCAACAAACACCACAATCTCATAGAGACATCCAACTTAAATTATACTCATGATAAGTATTTTTGTAACCTTAGCCAAAGTGCCACACGGTGTGCAAAGTATCAACCTCACAAACGTGGGGATAAGCAGAGATTAATTAAAGCACTTGAGTAGCTGAATAGATCTATAGATTACAATGCTCATGATCTCAATAAGATCACGCATAGAGAGAGAGATGAACACATAGCTACCGCTAGAGCCCTTAGCCTCGATAGAGAACTACTCCTTGTTCATCATGGGAGTCAGCAACGACGATGGAGATGGCGGTGGAGTCGATGGAGATGGCTTCGGGGGCACTTCCCCGTCCCGGCAGGGTGTCGGAACAGAGATTTCTGTCCCCCGAATATCCTCTTCGGTGGCGGCGGTGCTGCGAAACGTTTTGTGGAATTCTCATCTCGTATCTAGGGTTTTCATCTCGGGGGGGATATATAGGCGAAGGGGCAAGGTCGGTGGAGGCTCGAGGGGCCCACACCACCTGGTGGCGCGCCTGGGGGGTACCCGCGTGTAACAACCTCGGACCCTACGCTCTAAGTTCAAGCCTGGATGAACCAAAAGTGGTTGAGGCTTTTACAGCGGAGGCCAAGGGCCACCCACGTGTAGGCCCGTCGGCCGCCCTAACCACTTCCAAGAACATCGGGACAAGAGCGAGCGGCGTAGGCAACAGGCGAAGAGATCAAATACATACACAAGTGAGTATGTATGCAAGCTACCTTACAACAGTTCTTAGAGCCATACCATCTAAAAAGAAATAGAAATATTGCAACGCCATACGGCAAGATCCAAATGTTCTAGATATAGATAATAGTGTAGGATAGCTCCTCATAAATCAATCAACAGAGTATCAAGCGGAAGTGGGAAACAAGATCCGAGTACGGATAAGAAGCAAATCAGCATAAGATGCCACATAAATAAGCACATCCCGCCCATAGATCTCACGGATCCCCATCCTCGGAATCTCTACACCGAGTGATCATTGCCAACATCATCTGTCTCCTCCACCCAGTATCCATCTTGCGAATACACCTGTTCATCTGAATCAAAGAATTTATCGTGTGAGACCCTAGGGTACTCAGCAAGTCTTTATGCCTCTAAAGGGAACATATACCTGGGGTGACGCAATTGCAGCAAAAGAGAATAACTAACAAGCCTATAGATACTCGCTAACCATCCGCCTAACCAAAGATAGGCGGATGTCCTTTAATTAGAAACAACAGTTATAACAGGATAAAGTAATAGATCCGTCCTCCTTCTCGCTTACCAACGAGAAAGCAGACGAATAACCCATCCGTTGGCAGTTTTATTAATCATTCCTTGAATATTGCACTAATTACTAGTCAGGTATTTAGTCAAATTAAAGACGGTACTTTAGTTATACTTGTCTATGATCGAGAAACTGTGCTCCAAGTCGTCCACAACCGCGGACACGGCTTTCAGAAAGATTTACCCTGCAGGGGTGCACAAATAGCAACACACACTCGATCGACCTCGGAAAAACCAAATCAAAACCCAACAAGGCTTTCACGACAAAGCAATCACAGGATTCATAAAATATTTCAGGGGGGCACCCCACTAAGATACCCGCAATAAAGTTGGCCAGCTCCGGAACGGACCCAGGGTTTTTGTGGACGGCGGTAAACGACTGGGAACCCGAAAGTATGACTGGGCTTGTCGATACAGCGAAAACGTGTCACGATCCAAAACAGTACAGCTGCTCCACGCACAATCTTAAATAAAGCAGTAAAGCATGGCATAAGTACAGGATAGTAATAAAGCCCCAAACTACTTTGTGGCCCCAAGAAATAAAGTATAAATCAAGCTCTTGCAAAGGGGGATTCATAGAGTCTCCCGTATGTGGATAGTGCGAATATTCAAGGAACAGGTATCAAGTACTCGGGGTCCTACGGGACACAAGTGAGCATGAAAAACCAAATAACAGATTTTGCTCACCGGTGCCTCTTTCATTAGTTATCACATTACTACTCAGGTTAAGTTGTTTAGGTACCTCGTTATCCATCAGACACTCACATACCCTACACATGCTATTCTACGACTCTCATGGCTCAAACAACTCCTATAGTAATGGCTCATAGGATGGAGGAACAAGCTCGGTGGGGTTTAAAAGTAAAGGCTATGCAGTACTTGGGATTCAATTTAATACAATCGCGACTCAATGATGCAAGAATAAGATAGAAGCAATAGGTACTATATGTATGCAAGCATGTGGTAGTGCTTGCATGGCAGCTCAGTTGAAGCGAGAGATGAATCTGGGTAGTACTCCTGGGATTCTTGATAATTCCCCTACTTGGCGTCTATTCGAAAGAAGAACGAAACAAACAAGGGCCAACATAAATAAAGTGCACAAGCATATGAACAAAATGCGACAAGCAACCAAGCATGCCATGATGAATGATGCACAATTTACTTGGCAATAATGTAGAAGGCAAGGGTGAGGTGTGGGGACAAGAATAACTCATTTTATTAAACATTTGGTCAAGTTTTATTACGATAAACAGTTTTGATTATTTATTATTTATATTATGCATGCTTCAATTCATATCATGGAATGCGTATTTAGAACGGGCTCATCGCGCTGATCGATTTAGACATATTATTTGTCAAATTTGGAGTTATAGAATTAAAGTTATTAATTAATTGAGAAAAGGCATTTTTATTGCAATTAAACATTTTCGGAAAAAAATTAAATTAGTCAAACATTATTTTGAACGGCATATTTTAATTCCTCACATTTTTCTGATTCAAAAACATATATTATTTGTATTATTTGGATTTATCAATAAAAAGTTGTTAATTTCTGGATATTAAAACATATATGCACTTTTCTGGAATTATTTTTATTTTGGAAAGGCTCACAGAAACTTTTTGTACTCAGATGGGACTATCCCGAGTCACTGACGCGCGGGGTCCCACGCTGACTCAGCGGCATGTGGGGCAGCGGCTCTACGCGGGGCTTTTCTCACCGCGGGTTCACCCAGCCGCAGAGACGGACGTGTGGGCCAACGTATCGTGGGGCCACTGCGCGTGCGCGCCAGCCGGAGTCGGAAACGTGGCGGATCCGGGGAATGTGGGTGGAGGCGGGAAAAACTACATGGACATTTAAGCAAAACCTTCCGCGAAGGCTGACAAACTGAATTTTGTATCTGGGAAAAACAGCAGCTGGAGCGAAGTTCAGAGGACGATGGCGACAAATCTAGCGATAATCTGGAGATGATGTAAAAACGAAAAGTGTAGATCGCACTTTGCTCTACAATGTTCGTGTACAAGGTTTCTCAAACGGAGGTCTACAATGGCCGAGATCTTGCGAGGAACAGAGGCAGAAAAACATGTCCGGCGCGGACCGGTTTTCGTCAGGGAACACCTGAGCTGCAGCGATCATGCGAGGACGATTACTACCGCGTCACTGAACCGATCTGACCGTGGCCTAGCTCGTTCGAAAGAGGGTAGATAGGGATACGATTTTGGTGTTTGGGGATTTCGCGAAGGAGGTCTGTAGCAACGGGAAAAGCATGAAGAACAGAGGGGTCTCCAGATTACTCGACGGACCGGTTCAGAGACAGAGTTCAAGATAATCTTCTCCCAACGATTCCGAGCAAACTAGAGTGAGATAACGGACGTGGTTTGATCCTAGAGGTAGCTGGTTCATACCTCTACGCGTAGAACTATCGGTTAGCGCCGGGAACAAAGTGGGGCGGCTAGAAGAGAGGAGGGAACAGGAGCCCGCATCGCTGCTGCTGCTACTACGCGCAATGTGCAGCTGCTGTGTGCGCGCGCGGGCGTGGCATCGGCGCGTGCTGTCGAACAGGAGAAAGCGAGACAGGGGAAGAGAGGGAGGGGAAGCTCACCGAGATGTGGTCGGCGTTGTGGTGGCCGGCCGGGAGACGACGGTGGCGGTGGCGACGTTGGTTGAAAGGGCACATGCGTGGGGAAAAGTGGAGGAAGAAGGGGAATAGGGTGATGCGATTGGCAGGAGTGGTTGGTGTGGCCGGGGTTGCCAGCTGCTGCTGATCTGCTTTAGGCAGAGGAGAGAGGTTGCACGCGAGGAAGGGATGGGGTTGGCGATCACGTGCGCAAGAGGGGAAGACCAACAGGACTTGGTGCGGGTGCAGGGTTAGTTGGCTGTCGAGCCAGCCAACAGGATGCCGGATTGGGGTTCAGCTGGAACCAGATGGTGGAGTGGTGTTGCGTGATTAGGCGTAGAAGAGAGAGAGAGAGAGAGAGAGAGAGAGAGAGAGAAAATGGCCAAGCTAAGTAAAAGAGAGGGTCTAAGCTAGGGATGAGGGAGAGAGATTAGGGTTTAGGGATTCGATGAAGAGAAACTCATCCTAGGTTGTTTGATGCATATCCCTTTCGGTCTCGTTTAAAACAAGCCATGCAAGAAGGTTCAAATATGAAAGATTTCAAAACAACACATAAAATATCACAAGGAGGAAAGGAAGGAAGAGATGCCCTATGTTGCATGTACATGCAATAATAGGCATGCAAGAAATAAAAAGAGACAAGATGGTCTATTAGGATCCTTTTGAATTTGGCTATTTGATGGATTCCAAACCAAAGAAGCTTTACACCAAATTCAAAAGAAACCCAAATAGAGGAGGTATGGCAAGCTTGCATGGGCCATGCATAATTAGTAAATTCCATATTTATTATTGTGAAAACAATTGTAAATGACCATGGGCATTCATTAACACATGCACTCCCAAAAATATGGAATTAAGGCCAAGCAAAAAGAAAAGAGTTGTGTCCCAAGTGGAATAGATGGAGTATGCCCATCTTTGAAAATAATTTGGGCATGCTAGTGTGTATGTCCCACTAGGTGCATAATAGCCTCAAAATATTCCAACATGAGCATACATTCAAAACAATCCATATGGAAGCTTGACAAGGGGTTCCACTCACATAGCATGCAAAGGTGGCCATGTGGCTCACCACATATCAATAATGTAAAAACAACATGATGCATATATGGGAGCATGTGGAGTTATAAGTGAATCCATCCCAACCCACATGAGCTAGAGGTAAAACCAAATAAATTGCAAGGCTCACATATAGTGGGATGGTGGAGTAATGGGGTGGTGACCAAGAAAGGTGGTGGAGTTAATAAAAGATATGCCCAACTCAACTTGGGCATCAAGCATTTATCAAATAGCAAATACAATTTATTAAGAACCAAATACAATTTATTAAGAACCAAATACAATTGATAAATGCATATGAGACAAGATCCAAAAGAAAAGGGTTTTATATGATGCTCAAATGCAAGGTGGCATGATGACATGAGCTTGATATAATTATGATGCAACGATTATATGTAGGAAGTAGCATTTTATTATTAGACCATGTAACATTATAGATGTTAGACATATGGGGTGCTACACCGCGCCACCATAGGGTGTGGCCGCCTCGGTGCCCTCCTCCATCTTTGCTTTGTACTCCATCTTGCGCTGGAAAAAATAGGAACTTTGGCTATTGTTTTGTCCAATTCCGACAATATTTCCTTACTAGCTTTTCTGAAACCAAGAACAACAAAAAATACGCAACTGACACTGCGACATCTTGTTAATAGGTTAGTTCTAGAAAATGTATAAAAATACCTCAGAGTGTAAATGAAACATAAGAAAGTTGATGCAAAACAAGAATGGAGCATCAAAAATTTATAGATACGTTTACGACGTATCAAGCATCCCCAAGCTTAACTCATGCTCATCCTCGAGTAGGTACGTGATAAGAAGAATAATTTTTTAGGTGAAATGTACCATCATAATCTTGATCAAGGTATTTCTAAAACACTGATAGCTCGGATCATAGTACTCTAAACATGAACACGAAAGATAGAGTTCTAACAATAAGACATAACAACTATGTTGTAACATGAAAAGGTACAAACAAAAGATCATAAATATCAATGCATTGAAAGATGTTTGTTTGTTTCACACATAGAAAACATAATAAGAATGGTATTCATCTTGTCCCTCATGGTATAGCAGAACATAAATGCATAGGACACCTTCAAAGTTCATAAGAGTGACTAGATACAAATAATTTAAGAACAAGCAATATCGAAGTTATGAATCAATCAACAAGTTTTGGGACAATGCACATTAAACTAAGAATGACCACTATCCTCTCTCAATAGGTGCATAGAGATAGAAGATGGAGACTCAACATAAAAGTAAAAAGAAAGGCCCATCACAAAGGGAAGCAGGGATTCAAGTCTCATAAAGAGCTTCCAAAAATTATGGTACTTATTACCTTTCAGCTGTCATTGCCCCTATCATAAGCATCTTGAGGCGATTAAGATTAAAGTGACACAAATATGAGGATATGCTTGACAAGTTATAAGTTGAAAATCTCATGCCCCTTGCTTACGAGTACCGAACCTCATGCTACTCAATGTTAGTCACAAGTAAGTTCTTGTCATTGTAAGTACATGTGTATCATAGAGAACCGCCAATGGGGTACCCCTTGCCCCATGATACAAGAGCTATCCCATATCAAAATGAAAAGGCAACAGACAATGAGCATCTCAGCGATCTTTTTATTTGTGATTTGCATCGGTTTTTATTGAGGATGCTTCACAGAATGCTCACGATGGTTATGCTACAAGTTTCCACCATGATAAACATGGCTTAGGCTAGCCGCCTAGGCGTTTCTCTAACACACATACAAACTCCATGAGCTTACAAGCTCTCCTTTTATTTCACACAGCCGGGATCCATAAACAAAAGAACATGATATCAACTGAATAATAAGTGCAATGTTGAAAGCGTTCCCCATGGTACATTGTTCTGCTAATTCACAACTTATAAAGTGCAAGCATATAAGCAACATAGATGGACACAATGGTTTAAGTTTATTAAGTGCAAGAAAGCAAAGTGTGCCATCAAGTTTGTGAGAGCTTTAATCACTAATTTTCACATAACAAGTTTAATTTGGAAGGTAGATAAAAGCATGAATATACTTGGTATGGTGTAACACACCATGCATATGAATTTATAGTGCCTCTTTGGAATAACTTGGTTTCATTTGGAGTTGGATGAATGAGTGGAACTCAAACTTGGTACATGTGGAGGCTAGCAAAAGACTGGGAGCGACCAACTAAGAGAGCAATAATGGCCATAATCATGCAAAGCGACAAAACATTATTAATTAAAGCATAAAGTGATATTACAAGTCAAAAACTAAATGATCATAGAGGCTAAGGTGGCTGGTATAGTCTTAGCATGGTGTAAGCATGTGCCAAGTCAACCCCAATAAAGCATCAATGGAGAATACCACAATATTATGCTTTTGTATGCTAAAATAACACATGACTCTTTCAAGGCACATTAAGCAATCTCAATTGTTTGGAACAAGTCATGATATAACAATAATTACCAAGCATAAAGTCAAAGCAACATCAAACATGACATGATAAAGTCTAGACCACAGTCAACACAAGCTCCTTTTGTACCACTTATAAGCATGAAACTTCCTACTCTTTTCCAACACAAATCAACTTATTTGAAAGCACATATGAATGCGGGGGTCCAACCAATTTATGTAAGAAAACCAAAAAAAGAAAACTAAAAATAAAAATAAATACTCTCCAAGAACAACACAATGTGCATGAAACAATAAAAATGAAGTGTTTTGGAAGAAAACCTGAGATTTTTATTGATGAAAGAAGGGGATGCCTTGGGCATAGGCATCCCCAAGGTTTGATGCTTGTACTTCTTGAATATTTCTTGGGGTGACACGGGTGGCATCCCCAAGACTGATCTTTTGTCCATACTTCATCTCATCACATTATTCTTCCCTACACTTTAAAATTTCCTTCATACAAAACTTCACACAATCTTTATTAGCAACATTACTGTATTCAAGATAGTAAGTCTTTGGGTTTAGTTTCAACAAAAGTAAAACTTCCATTAAAATACATTATAATGTAGCAATTCCTTCTAAAAGATCAAGTGATCAAAGAGAACTCAAAGAAAAAGAGATTAAGAGGCCAATGCAAATAATGGCAGAAATCTGTCAAAACAGACCAGTAGGTAAAAACTGATTTTTTTCGAAGACCTTCTGTTGCTCAAATCGAATAGTGATAAACTAATGAAAGTCAGATAACAACCTGGGGCATAAGCACAGCAAATTACAGCTCAATCCGATGTACAAGGATTTTTCACGATTTTTTACAGTGAAGCACAAAATCTGTTTCGGCACAGCAACTTTCCCAAGTCTTACTTCTCTCTCATTAGAGGTTATTCTTGGCACAAAAACCACACAAAAAGGGTAAGGAGAGGTTATTACTTAGGAAATAACTTCCAAGACTCAACAAAATAAAAACTTACTAAAAGTAAAAATAATTTGGGTTATCTCCTAATAGTGCTTTTCTTTAACGCCTTTGAGCTCGGCTCAGTAATTTGAGAAGATGCTCACACAAGAAATATGAATTAAAGCAAAAGAGAGCATCAAGGATAAAATATGATACACATTTAAGTCTAACCCACTTCCTATGCATAGGAATCTTGTATGAAAATAAATCAAAGAAGCACATAGTAACAAGAATGGGTAGATAAAACAAGAGCAACTTTGGAACTTTCAATATAAAGAGAGGTGTTTTAGTAACATGATAATTCCAACAACCATATTTTCCTCTCTCATAATGATTTTCAGTAGCATCATGAACAAACTCAACAATATAAATATCACACCCATCCTCCTTTGGTAAGCATGGAGGGTGATCAAATAAGGTATTAGATAAAGAGTTACTCTTATTGGGAGGTAGACATGGGTAGCTGCTCCATTCTTTCTCCTCTTGATCATCACTCTCCTCCTCTTTTACATTCAATGAGCTTCCAGTTTCAGCAATTTCTTCTTTCATAGGCTCCTGCAAGGCATTAGTCTCTTCCGTTGGTGGAGAGCATCTATTAAGATATTTAAGAATATAGCTATTTTCTTCCTTGTAATTATCAAAGAAAAATTTAAGTATATCATAAACCTCATATTTATATGGTGCATCATCAGTATTTTCAATCAAATAAGCAAGTTCGAATGCATCCTTCCAAGCAATAAATTATTCAATTTATTCCACATCATAAAAGTCATAATTTCCCTTAACATAAGAAGATATGGTAACATCATCATTATACTCACATTGAAAAGGGAGGTGTTTATACCTCCTACAGCAACAAGATTTATCAAAGCAATAAGTAACATTATATGTAGAGCATACGTTTCTAGTAATGGTATACAGTTTATTTATTTGTTTCCATACGTGTTTTCCTTTTTGTGACAAGCGGTGTTCCTCATAATAATATTTTTGTTCTTCCATGAACCCACCTTGCCAATAAGTTCTGGTTTCAAAGAAACCAACCATTGATAGAAAGCATGATAAAGCAATACAATAACAAACCAACAAAAATAACAACTATAGTAGGAACTATTTTTTTGTATTTCTGATAAAAACAAGCAAACAAAGCAAAAATAAACTAAGCAAAACAAAAACAAAGTAAAGAGATTGGTTGTGAGAGACTCTCCTTGTGAAGCTGTCCTTAACTCCCCGACAACGGCCCTAGAAAATAGCTTAATGTCTACGCACGCTTCTATTCTTGTAGACAGTCTTGGGCCTCCAAGTGTAGAGGTTTGTAGAACAGCAGCAAGTTTCCCTTAAGTGGATCACCAAGCTTTATCGAACTTAAGGAGAAGGTGGTCAAAGGTATCCCTCGCAAGCAACCCTGCAATCAAGATAAAAGAAGTCTCTTGTGTCCCCAACACACCCAATACACTTGTCAGGTGTATAGGTGCACTAGTTCGGCTAAGAGATAGTGAAATACAAGTAATATGGATGATTATAAGTGGTAATTGCAATCTGAAATAAGAGTGGCAGCAAGCAAACATGTAACATGACTGATTGTAAACGGTGTTTCAATGCTTAGAAACAAGGCCTAGGGATCATACATTCACTAGTGGACACTCTCATATAAATATCTTCTCTTCATTATGCTACCCTAAACTACTCTCCAGTTGGACGATGTAGGGCTATAACAGCACACCTTAAAGTTCGCATTCTCCATCTAGATAACCCCTCACTATCAACTTGAGCACTAGATGGTTCCAACAAACACCACAATCTCATAGAGACATCCAACTTAAATTATACTCATGATAAGTATTTCTGTAACCTTAGCCAAAGTGCCACACGGTGTGCACACTGTCAACTTCACACACGTGGGGATAAGCAGAGATTAATTAAAGCACTTGAGTAGTACAATAGATCTATAGATGACAATGCTCATGATCTCAATAAGATCACGCATAGAGAGAGAGGAACACATAGCTAGCAGTCGAGCCCTTAGCCTCGAGAGAGAACTACTCCCTACTCATCATGGGAGTGAGCAACGGCAATGGAGATGGCGGTGGAGTCGATGGAGATGGCTTCGGGGGGACTTCCGCGTCCTAGCAAGGTGCCGGAACAGAGATTTATGTCCCTCAAATCTCCTCTCCGATGGCGGCGGTGCTGCATAACTTTTCGTGGAATTCTGATATTGTATCTAGGGTTTTCATCTTGGGGGAATATATAGGCGAAGGGGAAAGATCGGTGGAGGCCCGAGGGGCCCACACCACTTGGTGGCACGGCTGGGGGGTACCCGCGCCACCATAGGGTGTGACCGCCTCGGTGCCCTCCTCCGTCTCTACTTTGGACTCGGCCTTGTGTCGGGAAAAATCGGAACTTCGGCTTTTGTTTCGTCCAATTCCAAGAATATTTCCTTACTAGCTCTTCTGAAACCAAAAACCATAGAAAATAGTCAACTGGCATTGTGGCATCTTGTTAATAGGTTAGTTCCAGAAAATATATATAAATACCTCAAAGTGTAAACAAAACATAAGAAAGTTGATGCAAAATAAGAATGGAGCATTAAAAATTATAGATACGTTTACGACGTATCAGCTACACATCCGCCCAACCAGAGATGGACAGACGCTCGTTAATTAATAACAACAGTTATATAAGTAACATAAATAACATCGCTCGCCCTCCTTCTCGCTTACCGACGAGAAGGCGGAAGAACATCCCATCTGTTGATAATTTTATTAACCATTCTATGAGTGTTGGGCTATCACTAGTCATGTCTTAGTCAGATTAAAGCCGTAACTTTAGTTATGCGTGTCTATGATCGAGAAACTGTGCTCCAAGTCATCCATAACTGCAGACATGGCTTTCAGAAAGATTTACCCCACATGGTGCATAAATAACAACACACACACCATCAACCTTGGGAAGAACCAAATAAAAAGTAATGAGGCCTGACGACAATGCATTCATAGGATTCATAAGTTATTTCAGGAGGCCACCCCCAATAAGCTACCCACTATGAAGTCGGATAGCTCCACGATGGACCTAGGGTGTGTGGCGACGGCTATAAACGACTGGGAACCCGAAAGTGTGACTGGGCTTGTCGATACAGCATAAACATGGCAGGGGGTTCCTAAATAGTATAGGCACTCCACGCACAATCGTAAATAAAGTTGTAAAGCATGGCATAAGTATAGGATAGTAATAAAGCCCCAAACTAGTTTGTGACCGCAAGAAATAAAGTGTGAATCAAGCTCAGGCGAAAGGGGATCCATAGAGTCTCCCGTATGTGGATAGTGTGAATAGTCAAGGAACAGAAATAAAGTACTCGGGATCCTACGGGACACAAGTGAGCTTAAAGAACCAAATAACAAAGAATGCTCACCGATGCCTCTTTCATTAGTTATCCCATTACTACTCAGATTAAGTTTTTTAGGTACCTCGTTATCCAAAGACTCGCACAAACCGTACACATACAATTCTACGACTCGCATGACTCAAACAACTCTTGTAGTAATGCCTCATCGGATTAAGAATACAAGCTTCGGTGGGGTTTAAAAGTAAAGGCTATGCAGTACTTGGGATTCAATTTAATGCAATCACGAGGCAATGATGCAGGAATAAGATAGAAGCATAGGTACTATATGTATGCAAACATGGGAAATTTCTTGTCGGGCACTTGAGTTGCAGAATAGGAAGGATCCGGGTAATACTCCTGAGGCTCCTGGTATTCTCCTTGCTCAGTGTCTACCTGGATAAAAACCAAACACACAAGGGCCAAAATAAATACATTGCACAATCATATAAATTATATAAAACAAGCAAACAACGTATGCCATGATGGAATGATGCACAATTGCATGCAATAACATAGCATGGCATGGGTAAAGTGTGGAAACAATAATAAAGCACTTTATTTATTTAGGCATGTCTACTCCCATAAACAGTTTTGATTATTTAATATTTATATGATGCATGCTTTAATTCATATCATGGAATGCATATTTATAATAGGCTTGTCGTGCTGATCGATTTAGACATATTATTTGTTGAATTTGGAATTACGGAATTAATGTTATGGATTTATTAAGAAAAGGCATTTATTGGCTTTTAAATAATTTCGAAATTTTAAATTGCTAAAAATTTATTTTGGATGCCATATTTAAATTCCTAGCATTTTTACGATTAGAAAAACATATATCATATGTATTATTTGAATTTATGAATTTAAAATTATTATTAAATGCAAATTAAATAAAAAGAGCTCAAATATCACAGGTTTGATCAAATTTGAATTTATATTTGGATTCACATTTAAATTTTATGCCTATTTGTTTTTTAAAGTTTTGTCAAATTTGAATTGTATAAAAAGATATGAATTATTTAGATTAAAACAATTTCTTAATTTTTATTTATTTTAGGAAATGTTCTAGGAACTTTGTTACTCTGTGATACCTTACTGGCAGTCACCAACAGGTGGTGACAGCATAAGGACGGGGCCACACGTGCGTGCGAAGCGTGCGCAGACACGTGGGCGATATGGGACGAGGTTTGGAAAAGGAAAAGAATAGGAGGGTTTTTCTGCAAAAGTTTCTTGGCAGATCATTTTCTAAATTTTAACAACAAAACATAGCTAGAATGACCGATGTTTCGCAGATGTTTTCGAGCAGCTCGATAATCTGTTTTGAGTGTCGTTTGAAGCTCAGCGGAGATGGATGTATGGACAAGAGATCCCACAAAATGAAATTTCTCGAGATCGTTCGTGGACGTCGGGAGTTTAATGACAACAGAGAGGAAAACCACGGGAAAAATTGATGGAACTTGACAGCCGAGACATTGACACTCATCCGACTTCGCAGGAAGATTGCGAGCGACTCCGTGCGTCGTTTTGATAGCATCATAGAGCCCTGGAAAGAGGGATTTGCCAAGATTATGATGATGTGAAATCTACATCGGGAAAGAGCTGTAGAGGACAGAAGGTTGCGAGGAACAGAGGAGTAATCCTCGATTGCAGACTGACGAAATGCATGTAGCTTTGTCAGGAATGATGGTGAGATTTGTCTGGTTTTTGAGGAAGGTTCCGAGATCCACCGGCCACCGTTTTGAGCGAGCTTGGGATCGTTGGGAAACGGGGAGGTTGGGCAACGATTTTGGTTCAAGAAGTATCACTAGAGGTGGACTATAGAGAGCGGGATTTGGCGAGGAACAGAGGTGAAAAGCACAGACGAAACTGACGGATGCCAACAGTAAAATCATCCCATCTTCGTCGGATGATTCCGAGAGATCTAGTAGATCGTTTTACACGTTGTTTGATCCTCATGGAAGCTGGATATTTCCTCTTTGTAGGAATGTGAGGATTGGTGCTGGAGATGATCGGAGGGAGCCACAAAAATGTGGAGAACAGAGGCCGACAGTAGTGCTGAAGCTGCTGTGTGCGATGGACAGTGCGCGTCACTGCTGTCACGCACGCACGATGTTGTCCAACGCGGCAAGCGGCAGAGCGGCAAGCGATGACGTCGAGGGAGGAGGAAGGCGAGCCATGGAAGGGAGGAGGCCGAGTGGCTGCTCACCTCGGCGGTGTTGCTGACGGTGGCTCGCGGTAGGAGAAGGCGAGGCGGTGGCACAACGAGGAAGTTCGAGATGGAGGGACGCGGCATGCACGACGTGGGCGCGCGCGACCTGGGCATCCAGGGACGGCTCCGGTGGAAGA
The DNA here is from genome assembly GCA_910589775.1 of Avena eriantha. Classification (NCBI taxonomy): domain Eukaryota; kingdom Viridiplantae; phylum Streptophyta; class Magnoliopsida; order Poales; family Poaceae; genus Avena; species Avena eriantha. The sequence continues at coordinate 155,212,358 of OU342745.1, forward strand.
AGGGGCGACAAAGCAGGAGACCCGAAACTCCTGTTAGCTCTGAGGGACAGAGGAGGAGATCGGTGTCATGGTGGCCATGGTGGCGAGGTGTTGGCGTTGCAGCCTTGCGTGGAGGACAAGATGGCAGAGGGAATGAGATCTAGGTGGAGGGGGAAGTGGTTGGAGATGGCAGGGAGAGGAAGCCTGCTGCTCGCTTTTTGGCCAGAATGAAGGCACGTGCGAGGTGTGGGTGCGGCTAGTGATCGCGTAGCACGTGAGCAAGGTGGGTAGATAGACAGGACCCTTTTGAGGTGGAGTAGGTTGGGTGGCACTAGAGAGGGGTGCAGCGGGGTGTCAGTCAGGTTCACGGAGAGAGGGTGAGTCGGGGAGGGACGTCAGGAAAAGAATCAGGGGCTGGCGCCAGGGCTGATAGGTTTGGTTAGCTCTATCTTAGGTTTTTAGCTAGCACAGAAGAGAGAGATCTAGAGGGTGTTTAGGGCACAAGGATTGTTATTTTGCAAGATAGAGAGGGGCTCAGGTAGGGTTTTGATGATTGAGGTAGGAGGATAAAATGGTTGATGGGGCACATATATATACACACATGCATACTCATGCACACATGATAAGGTTATATGGTTGGAGTAGCTAAGTAGGAATATTTTCTAGTTTAGGTTAAGATTAACACATGGTTTCAGACAAAAAGGATTTGCAAACAAAAGGAGAGGGGTGGACATATATGGTAGAGTAGAAGGATTTGAGCTCAGACAAATAGAACCAAACACTCAAATGGAATTTCAAAAGAAGATATAAAAGCACATGGAGGTCTATTATTTCATGTGACTAGAGTCGAGGGGTTATGATTGCATGTGGCACTAGAAAAGATAGAGCTAGAATGGCACATGCATATTTGAGGAGGAAAAATAGAATATGCACTAGAATGAGAGGGGTGGGAATATTTGGATGGATCTACACATAAGTACACATGGTCATGATTTAAATCACAAGGCAAAATAAGAAGAGCCCACTTGTCATATATGTGGTAGATTTGAGATAAGATCATATGGACAAGAGATAGTAGCATGTTAGTAGGTAGAAAGAATTTAAAAGATATGCCCCCAACTCAGCTTGGGCATTTAACATTATATCAAAAGTCATATACAATATATCAAGAAGCAAATACAATTAATAAAAAAATTCAGATGAAGGAAAAACCAAATGAAAAGCACACGGAGAGGCAGGTGTTCGGAACGAAGGTGAACCTCGCGTTCCCAAGTTGATGAACAACGGAATGGTGCGACCACTACACCTTGCAAACCTTGCTAGACTTATTGCGAATCTTGCGTTTTGCTTCTTAGAAACCAAGGACTTGAAAAACCTAGAGAATTATTGTGAGATGAGAAAGATATGATGAATATAGCTCTGGTGCTCTGGAGGAACACACTAAAATAATAGAGCCACTTGTTGAAATAATTATGAGAGGATGATGTATCAAGGAGAGAAAGGAAAGATACATCGCTGGGATTAAAGAACAAAAGTTGTAAGTGAAAGTGATGCTCTCTTTCATCAGAAGAAAGGAAAGGCTTTGGAGAAGTATCAACCACTATGAAAATAGCATTGTTTCTTCCCTCAGATTTATGAAATGAAGTTTGGGGAAACAATATTGCCTTCAAACAATAGTGTTCCTTGATACCACGAAAAGGATTTGTGTTAGGAGTTCTCGGATTACTTTCTTCTTGACACCAGTAAGAACCAAAGGATCACGCAATTGAGGTGCGCAGATATATCTCCACGAGAAAGAGTGATATGAGTTCATGGTTGAATCCTGAGAAAAAGTTGAATGTTGATGATCTTGAGTTGTTGTAGGGATGCCCTTTACTTTTCTTAACCATGAGGTTATTATGATAGATTTTGCGATTGATGGCCTCAACCATAACTGGTTTACCTAGAGGAAAGAATTTGACAAACGAAGTCCGATATAGCTTGCATCCATCTTGTTTGACGATGTCGAGCTAGGGTATAACGAAGAGGACAAAGTAGATTTTGCATTTGCTTCTACCAGATCATTGAAGATTTTGCTTCATATTGAAATAGACGAGACCACCAACAAGAGATTATTGATTACGTTCTTTGAGAGAACACTCCAGAAATAAGGACGGAAGTAAAAGCCTCGAGGGATAAAGGCCACTTCTAACTTCCGTGGAATGAGTAAAATCGCATTAATCCACTAATTCAATGTACAAGAGCAAATGATAAGAGTATTCGGATGGGGATCAGTCCATCGTGCACCCAAAGCATTACTCCATAGATGAAGGAAAATCATGCAACCCAACTCTCAAATTAGACTGAAGACCTCGGCAAGCAGAAAACTCATGAAGCTCCGTCAGAAAACAAGGAGGTGATGCAACACTTCATCGGATCTAGAGTAGATAAAGATGAAGATGTTGTCGCCGTGTTGAAAGTCCCAAGCCATCAGAAACATATCAAGGAATAAACAACTGCAATATTCAATAGATAGGGAAAAAGATAGCACCAACTCAAATAGAAGGATTACAAAAGATCCGGAAAGTCTGCATGGCATATGTCGGATTGAGCATAGAAGTTAGAGAGAGGATTTCAAAAGGGTTCTTGACGAGTCGGACCAAAGAACTTGTTATCCTTCTTTAGAATATCTGAGAGAGATTTAGCAGTCTTGAGGAAAACTTCGGCGGAAGGACGATGATAACTTGCCAACAAGGAAAAGAAACACCGGGTTTGGTTGAAGGTGGAGGATGGAATTAACAATTGACTTGCTGAATTTAGAATTGTATCGATGCCTTTAGCAGAAGGACATGGTCAAGATAGGTGAATTCAGGAATCCAGAATTCACACTTTGACAACTTTGCACAGATGCGGTGTTCTCAAAGCTTGCGAGGATGAAAAGAAGATGTTCTTCCATTAATATAGAATAGGCGAGAATATCTTCAAGATATACCACCACGAATTTAACGAGATATTCCAAGAATACCAAGTTCATGAAGCGAGAGAAACATACAAATTCGCAAAATGCTTTCTAAGCTCAACGCTCTTCAAACGATCAACATTACAAGCAAGGATTCATGTTGAAGAGATGTATTGGAAGAATAGATTATATGACCCTTCGGAGGAGAAAGGATACCGACTTGTTCACCTTGTTGATTGAATCACCGGTTGAAAAGACCAAGATATTTTGGATAAGAACCGATGATAAATCATACATTAGGCAAAGCTATCAGAGATAAAAAGATGAGATTCACCTATATCAAAGAGAACGTTGTAGATATGGAGTTCAAAAAGATGTGAAGCATGATAATAGATGATAATCCACCATAGTGCCTTAAGAAAACGCCGGATTGCCAAAGATACTTGAATATGATATAGATATGATCACGGTACAATCGCAAGCATCAGATCGATGCAAGTTATGCATTTAGCCCCACGAGAATTGAAGATGAAGTAGAAACTCGAGAATTATGCGTCGGTAGAAAAAGATCAAGTTAGCATGAACATGCCGACAAATAGAAGGTGAATAGTGTATCTCACACGATTGAAAAGGAGTGTGAAAACACAGATGTATCGAAGAATTTTTTTCCACATTTTTCGGCATTAAAATACCAACAAATGCAAAAACAACTTAACGGATAGATATTAGCAACTCCACATTCGGTGAAAGCATGCAGGAAGGAAGAACACCCTTAACAAGATTGCGTAGATTAACAAATAGTCGGATAGATCGTGTCGGTTTATACACAAGCTTGTCGGTATAGAATGTACCAACATTTAATAACCAAAGGAAGATTGCGACAACAAGGTTGTATGCAACAGATACACAAATAATGACACACACATCCCATGGTACTATAGAAACCCCAAACAGGTGAATCCTAGTTTGAGTTTTTAGAAGAGGATAGACAAACGTTATGCTTCCTTACCAGAAAAGGATGGGTGGGTGGATTAGGAGAAAAATGGAAATAGTCCTACTCTCACATTTAGTTTTTCCCTAGTATACATAGCTACCAAAATATTTTCTAGACTCACAATGACCATCTTGGCTGAGACCCTGAAGGACAGAATAGCTTTGATAACAATTGTAATACCTCAGACCTTACGCTCTAAACTCAAGCCTGGATGAACCAAAAGTGGACAAGACGTACTATCGTGGGGCCGCGCAGCCACAGATAGTAGGCCCATCTTGTGGAGCAAGGCACGGTTCCAGCCACCCATCCCACCCACTTTTTAGAACATCGGGAATAAAGCGAGTGGTGTAATCGGCAAGTAAAGCGGTTAAAACATACTCAAATGAGTATGTATGTTAGCGACATACAATAGACATCAGAGACACACCATCTAAAACAACAGAAACAGGAATATTTAACGCCATACAGTAAGATCTAAATATCCTAGATAGATATAATTGTCGAGGGGATGACACCTGGGTAGGCCAAGCCTGTCTCAACTGGCCAACTCTAGGGAGGCCTGGCCGGTTGGCCGCAAGACAAAGAACCACAACTGGGTGGACCACTTCAGCCGGTCCGCCCTCAAGGTTCCCCGGCTGGCGCAGCTAGCCGGGTGACCAGAAGAGCCGACTGGGTGGCCACCTCTAACTGGCCGCCTCGGATCCATTGGCCAAAGGTACGGTGGGGGCGTGACGTTCCTTGCTGAGCACACCCTTGGCCAGACAGGATGCCGCACTGCCCTGCCGGCGCTACAAGATGAAGGCGCCAAAGTGCCAAGGCTGGAGGCTGACGAGTAAAGCGCCGAGAGATGCCCAAAGTAATGGTGTTGGGACACTATATTATTGTCCCCCTGTACTGAAGCCTTGACCGAGTCTTGGCCCACCAGCTGGACCCGGCCAGCTGACCCTTTTGTAAACCCAAAGCCCAAACAGTAAACCCTAGAGCCCACATTGTAACCTACCTCTCCCAACCAGTATATAAGAGGGGTAGTGCTAGGGTTCTAGGTAGACAATTATAGGTTACAAGTTCTCTAGATTCCACAAGTTCAATAGTTCATCTTCCTCTAGATCTCCATAGCAGCCAGGGAAATAACTCAAGGAGCACTTGTACTGAGCGTTTGCTCCCCATATAGTATATACATGCATGAGTAGGAGTTTTACCTCATCTAGAGGGCTCCGAACCTGGGTACATGTCTGTGTTCATAGTATCTGTGCCCATCCCGTTGCGAGTAGCCATCGATAGCATCCTAATTGTCCCCTTTATGCCATCCCGATGGCACTGTCGTGTTCCACACCACGACAGTTGGTGCCCACCGTGGGGCATAGTGCTTCGGCTGGGGTCATATTTCGCATGGGACTTCCGCTTGTCGCCGATGAGCGAGTTGCCTCTGGCCTCGTCCTCACTTCCGGCTCCTTTGACTGTGTCCTCGACAATGCATCCTGCTTCAACAGGGAAACCTTCCCAAGTGACGGCTCCGTCATGCACTTCGGTGAGAACCGCGTCTACGTCGCCACCATCGCTGAGGATTTCCCTCCCAAGGTCATCACCGTCTCCGGCGCACCACCTATAGCTTCTCTGCTCCGCACCTCGCTAGCGGCAGCGTCGAGGTCATGATGGCTGGCGTGGGCGAAGGCTGTCGCCCCTCTTTGGAGTGCGACGCAGGAGCCAGCGATGCTGCTCTGTGCGAGGAAGACCCAAATCTGCTGGCCACCTCCATCCAGAACCTCCACATCCCCATCACTCCTGAGGTGGACCCAGTGGCAGCTCCAGCTATGCTGGAAGCCACGCGCCATAACCTCTTGGAGGAAGCCAGTAAACTGGCCGCCTGCTATCGCTGCCTAGACGTGGACATACGTGAATACAACACCACGCACGGCTTCACCCGGTGCCAACCGGTAGGCTCCACCTCAGGGCCATAACTTGGGTTCGGAACTGGACCGTGCTGCTGACTCGCACGTCTACGCGGCTCAGCCGGTTTACAGTACTCCGACCAAGAACATGAGAGCCACAGAAGTAGTCGCCGCTGAGCTCAGCCACCTGGAGGGTGACGAGCTGCATCGCCAGCAGGCACGCGTTCAGCTACCCATCACTACAACCAACAAGCAGCAGACCAAGGCAGGCGCAAGCCTCAGAAGGAACAACAAGAGCAAGCAGCCACGCCGGGTGGGCGATCCGACTGTTGGGATAGCAAGGCCTGCATAACAACCGTCCATGCGGCGGATTAGCCGGCCGTGGAAAAAATCCACGTGAATCCGTACTTTTCACTAGCAGAAACCATGATCCGGCTGACGAAGCCAGATGAACCAACACGCCACCCAAGTCCCGCCTGTCAGGGAGGCTTGGCCCGCTCGAGCCGAAAGAGCCGCGAGATGCGCGTGTGTCTTTAAATGTTGATGCAGTCACGAGCGCTGGAGGAAGAAAGCCCGGTTGGCCCAAAATGTTTCGTACCATGCATCCAGAACAAACAGTTTCCAAAGGGATTTTCTCTCCCAAGGGACATGCCGAAGTACAACGGCACGGTCAAGACGGAGGACTGGATGGTGGACTACACCACCGTAGTGGGCATTGCAAACTACAACCGCCGGGTAGCCATGCGATACGTCTCCCTCATGCTCCTCGACTCGGCCAGAACATGGGTCAATAGTATCCCTGACAACAACATCAATGCTTGGATTAGCTTTGAGCAGGCATTCGTCCGCAACTTCACCGGCACCTACAAGTGCTCGGGTCGCCCTGGTGAGCTGGCTCTTTGCTTCCCGGGCGAAGACGAGACCTACCGCTCCTACATCACCCGATGGACAAGCATGCACAACTCATGTGAGGGGGTGCGCGAGCACCAGGCAGTTGATTTCTTCATCAACGGTTGCAAAGACGACACCATGCTCAAGCATAAGCTCCGCCAGGTGGATCCCACCACCATGGACTAGACCATGGAAATCGCAGACAAGTACGCCACTGTGGACGTGGCAATGAAAAGATCCATCTGACTAGACGACCAGGTGTAGATCATCATGGAGGTCGCCACGGACCAACGCTAGCCGGACGGAAACAACCACTACACCAGGCTGGACGACAACAGCCATGGCAAGAGGAAGGATGGATCGTTGAATTGATGACAAGTACGCCATGAGGAGGTCCTCGAGGCATGCCGAAGAGAGGGGTGTGAGACATACGATGTTCCGGGACGGTGATCACACAAGTTTACCTAGGTTCGAATCCACTAGCTTTGGACGGATCCTACTCCTGCTAACAATCCAGTAATACGGCGGAGCCGGATATGGTTTACAATGGTTTCGCCTGTGCGAGTTGAGATTGTAGATCATTGTGGGGTTTCCTAAAGGCTATTACCTAGGATGGCTTATATAGATATCCGGCCTAGGGTTTATAGGAGAGACCTATCCGGCTACAACTAAAAGTCGGTTACATAGTACATCTTGAACTACAAGTAACATTATAGGCCTATGTCAGTAAGTTTTCTAGGACTTCCCGTAGCCGGACTGGAATCCGTCTCTTCTCTCTAACTGGGCCACCCGTGAAGCAAAGCTCTTACCCGAATTGGGCCACCCTGGTCAGTGAGGCACAATGAAGATACCAGAAAATTATATTATCGTCGGATTGATGACAAGTACGCTATGAGGGGGTCCTCAAGGAATGTGGAAGAGAGGGGTGTGAGACGTACGGTATTCCGGGACGGTGAGCACACAAGTTTACCCAGATTCGAATCCGTCGGCTTTGGATGGATCCTACTCCTGCTAGTAATCCAGTAATATGGTAGAGCCGGAATATGGGTTACAAGGGTTTTGCTTGTGCGAGTTGAGATTGTAGACTATTGTGAGGGTGCCCTAAAGGCTTACCCCTAGGACGTCTTATATAGATATCCGGCCGAGGGTTTACAAGAGGGACCTATCTGGCTACGACTAAGAGTCGGTTACAGAGTACATCTTGAACTACAAGTAACATAACAGGCCTATGTGGGTAAGTCTTCTGGGCCTTCCCGTAGCCGGACTGGACTCTGTCTCTTCTCCCTGACTTGGCCGCCCTTGAAGCAAACCTCTAACCCGAAGTGGGACAACCTGGTTAGTGAGGCACAGTAAGGATACCAGGAAAGTATATCCCCAATACCAGCCCCCAGAAGCCTCCAAGATCCAAACTCAGATTTCATCATCGTCTAGCTTGATATTCGGCTTGTAGAATCTTGAAGGGTTCCTGAAAATTCAAAAGAAAGGATAGGATACGGGTCTCAAACAAGTCGGACCTATGAATCTATTATTAGGTTTGCCAATTCGAAATTCAAACTAAGCTAGAACTTGGTCTCTGACGTAACCTGACACTAGTCATGGTCAAGTCACGTCACTGACAGACATTCCCATCAGCACGACCGTTGGTGGGTCCGCCCTTTGCAGAACTGAGGCGTCGTTTTAATGGATGCGTGGAGATCGAGGCAGGGTAATCATCACGTGGGGGTTACCTACTTCCTTCCGCGACGCGTGTCATGGTTACTGTACACATTACACGAATCTTGGCACTGATGAAGGATATAACGGTCTAAGATTCTCTCCCTCTTCTCTTCATCAACATTTGTGCTGTTTCCTTCCTCCCAACGCTTCCCACGAACACAAAGGTCCTCTGCCTCCCAAAATCTCCTAGCGCCGCCTAGCCCAGGTCACCGGCCCATAGAAAAATGGCTGAGAGCTCATCTTCTGGCACGGCGGCGATGCCAGCGACGACTTCGGTAGCGGAGAAGGAGAGCCACCGCGGGGTCTGGATCCCCTGCGTCTTGGATGATGCCAAGCTCCGTGTCATGGAGAACGAAGGGCTCCTTCGCGCCGGTGACTAGCGGAGCGGCTACGGCCAGATTGTCCCTACTCCTCGCGGCGACGAGCGGGTACACTTCAGCACCCACCTCGACAGAGGTTTGAGTTTCCCACCCTCAGATTTCTTTTCTAAGGTTATAGATCACTATAGAGTTCAACTCTATCATCTCCCCCCGAACTCACTCTTAGAGATGAGCTCTTCCGCTTCTTTGTGCGAGGGGTATCTTGCCATTAGGCCGAGTCTCACTCTTTTCCATTTTTATTTTCATATCCAGAGAAACTCTATCACTTCCGGTAATCCATACATTACTGGAACCATTAGTTTTTCTGTTAGAAGAGAGCGCGTTTATCCCCGGATTAAGGCCAATGAGTCGGTGAAGCAATGGTTGTCCACCTTCTTTTATGATAAGGATATTCCTGCTCCCGACAAAGCTATTGCTTTGCCGTCTTTTGTCGATGGTGCCGCCATGCCCCAAGAGTCTTGGGACATAGATGCGCCGGCTCTCAGTGACAATCTGCTTCTTGCCAAGAGGAAGATCGAATATTTGAGGAAGCACAAGGGCCTTAAGGGGTTCGACTTAGTTCACTGCTGGGTGCCATGCCGGATCCAGCTTCTTCAACATCATGGAGACCGGCTTATGCACTCCATTACGGCGTCCAAGAAGGATACTCTCCGGATCTTCCCCTGCCCTTACATGGATAAGAAATATGTGTCCCAAATCAAGTGGCTGATAAGGGAGTGGATCGAGAAGAAAATCCTGGAGCTGTATTTGGACATGCATACGGCTGAAGATCCTGTGGTGCCGGTAAGTTTTCAACAGTAACTCAAATTATGTGTTCATCTTTACATCACTGTCTCTTTTCATAATACTGAGGTATTTCTTTTTTCCAGCTTGCTGACCTCCCTGAGTTGGAGCTTGATCCTCTCGAGGGATATCCTCCTGAGATCTCTCAGGATGATGGGGAGCTGATTCCACTGCCGGAGACCTTTACCCGAAAGCGTAAGGCTCCGCCTTTGGCTATTGGCATAAAGGAGGTTCCCATTGTTAAAAGGTAACTTTTCTCACAATGTTTCTGTATCTTATTCATAATTCTTTCCGAGGTGTAATGTTCTTTATTCTATTACCTCCTTAGAGCTAAACAGCTCACCAAGGGCAAAGGGAAGGGAGGCTCGTCGAAGACCCTGCGCCAGTCAAAACTGAATTTGACTTCTCCTACCACAGCGCCTCCGACTACTGCCCCTCAACCCTCTGTGGCTCCTGCTCCTCAGCCTTCTGCGGCACCGGAGGTTACTCCATCTTTGACCGTCGCAGAAGATACGGTTCCACAAGCAGAGTTAGCGATCCTTGGATCGCAAACTAACGTCACCATGGGTGACTTAGGTTTTGATAAGGGTGAACCCTCTTCGGGTAATGATCCCTCGGCAAAGGTCTTCGCTGAGAACCTCCTCAACAATCCGGGTCTTGCCAAACTTGGCATTACTCGAAAATCTACAGAGGAGATCCAACGGCTTGCCCAGCAATTCTTGGAAAGCTAGAATATTACTGCCAAGGAGGAGGCACAAGAAGCGGAGGACGTCAAGTACTCCGAACTCCTCGAGCAAATCCGTCTTTGCGACGAGGGACTGAGAACCGGTGTGCTTCTGCCACCACCAATAATTCTACTCACCCTCGCCGAGAAGGTTACTACTGAAGTGAACGTGAGCTTGAGCAAGATCACTCACGAACAACATGTAAGTCAGAATTTCAACTCACCTTTTTTCCTTATGCTATTTTATATCATATCCTCTAGCCCCCAAGCACGAAGTTGGATACAAAATCCAGATTTATGCTTTCATAGGATGCCAAAGAATAAACTAGTGTAGCCCCCAAGGCTTGTGTGGATATTAGTTAAAATATTAGCCCGGGTCTTTAGTAGACTTCTAACTCCGGGTATTCTAACTTACAGAAAGTTAATTCATATAACCAGGAATTGTTTAAGAATATCCGCAACAAGCGGTGAGAGATCGGAGCTCTCCGACTTGAAAATCCTCAGTTGAAAGTGTCAAGGGATGAGGCTGAAGGTAAACATTCCAGTCCTCAAACCTTACTCTTTATTTCATAGTCGAATTATTTACTCAGTTGTTTGTTCTTTTTGCTTATAGCACTGGTGAAGCAATCTTGTGCTATGATTGAAGAAGCCGAAAATCTGAAGACCCTGGAGGTGGAGAACACCGACTTACGTCGGGAGATGGACAAGTTGAAGGCGGATCATGCACGGAGCATTGCTCAAATTCTTGAATCCTCTTCCATGGCCACCGACGAACATGATCGAAGGATCGTGGCCTAGGATCAAAAGATTTTGGATATCAATGATGCTTTGTTCGAGAGAAGGACATCACCGAGGCACTCCGGGCTGAACTCCAGGGCCTACGAGAAGAGAAAACCAAAGTTGACGATATCATCTTTGGTACGTTTGCTTATTTCTGATTTTTGCCTTTTTTCGACTCTTGGAGTTTAGATGTATGCATTAACCTTTTGTATTTACATGCATAGGTCCTCTGAACTTACTGGATTTTCCCTCCACCGAGTCTCGCACTAGCCGGCTTACCCAAGTCGGCGATCTGCTTCATGATTTCCGCCAATCCTTAGAGGACATTGGCGAAGTTCTCAAGGTTCTGGACGTGCATAAAATGTCCGGATTTGAAGTGCGAGACAAGTCCAAGGACATGCCGCAGCTCATCCAGGACTGGAACATGTCCTATGCGCGAACCGCAGCGCAGAACGCTCTCACCATGGTTATGAGCCACCATGGAAGCATGGAAATTGGGCAAGAAACCAGAGGGTATTCGACTGTGGATGAAGACAGACAGGAGCAGGACATTAAAGCCATCATGGACTCTTGTGTCGGATATGGGTGCCACGTAGCAGACTTAACCAGCTATGACACTCCCTTCTTCTCTCGCGTGGATACGCCTCCTCCGCCTGCCGAGGTAACAACAGAAGTTTTCGACGACAAACAAACCGCTTCAGATTTGGACGTCTCAGAAATATATCAAGGCGAAGTCGATGTCTCCAGTGAGCCGGTAGCTCCTACCTCTCCCCCTGCATCATAGAGCATCAGAAGAAACAATGTGTCATTCTGAAAATAATTCGGGTTGTAAATAAGTAGTGTAATACTTTTTCTAGTGCTAAGATTTATTATTTTCTATTTAGCACTTTTGGCTTTAACTTTATGTGCCTGAAATATTTACATAAGCACTTATATTTTTTGTCTGTACTTATTGTTTATCTGGCTTTCTGCCTCGTCCCTTTCGTGAGCCGGCCAACCTTTAACACAAAAACATTGCTGAGCAAAAGAGCTCAATTGCTAAACTAGTTTAAACTTGGAAACAAAGCCGGCTTCCAGTACCAACAATTCACTACTCGGAAAATGCGCGCATCTGGCAATCAAACAACTAGCCAAAGTACAAACTAGAAAATTTATATTTATACCCGAAGGTAGCAATTTTTAGAATTGGAAATCTAAACCAGAACAACCTTGAGCATAAAGTACTTTCATGTATTCTGGGATTTTTGACTGTGACATGATCATTCGGAAATAAGATTGTAATATAAAACTTCCCAGAAAAATGAGGCAACCAAGACTTTATTTCTCATTGAACATGTACACATATATGATTACAAAGAAAGTTAAATTAAGAATAAAACGGACGTAGCTGACTTATATTTCACGGTCTGTCTAATTCTTCCGGGTCTGTACTGCCTCCATCTCTCTTTCTTTTCTTAGTAGCAGGTCTTTCTTTGACTGGCCGCATATCAATTAGATAGTAAGAACCATTGTGCAATACTCGGCTAACTAAAAAGGTCCCTTCCCATACTGCGGAAAGTTTATGCTTTCTTTTCTGCACAAGCCGGAGAACCATATCGCCTTTATTGAAAGACCGGTTTCTGACTCTCTGGCTATAATACTTGCGTAACTTCTTCTGATAGGTTGTTGATCTCATCTCAGCAACGACGCGAACTTCTTTGACTAAGTTGAGATCATTTTGTTGAGAAATTTTGGCATCCTCTTCAATATACGCGACCACTCTAGGAGAAGTATGAATCAAATCACTAGGAAGAACTACTTCTGCACCATAGACCAAGAAGAAAGGTGTGTATCCGGTTGACCAGTTTGGAGTTGTTTGCAAGCTCCATATTACAGAGGGTAATTCCTCTGCCCAAGCCCAGTAGCATGTCGTAGTGGTGCTTCAAGTCTTGGTTTTAGGCCTTGTAGGATTAAACCATTTGCTCTTTCGACTTGTCCATTAGCCTGTGGATGTGCGCCTGACGCAATGTCAAGCCGGATATTTTGTTCATCAGAAAATTCAGCAAGCTCGCCCATTGAAAAGTTATTCCCGTTGTCCATGATAATGCTGTGCGGATAACCGTATGGGATTATGACATCCTCGACAAATCTTCTGGCTATTGCTCCATCACAACTAGTGACGGGTTTAGCCTCAATCCATTTTGTGAATTGATCCACCATCACTAAGAGATGAGTAAATCCACTTGGAGCCCGTTTAAACGGTCCTACCATGTCAAGCCCCTAGACCGCGAAAGGCCATGTTAAAGGTATTGTTTGCAGCTGATCAGCCAGAACATGAGCTTGTTTGGCATAGTTTTGGTAGCCTTTGCACATCTTAACCAGCCGTTCGGCATCTGCCTTGGTTGTAAGCCAGAAAAAACTGTGTCGGAAAGCTTTTGCCACTAGAGATTTGGCTGCAACATGGTGACCACACTCACCTTCGTGGATTTGTCATAAGATTTCCACTCCTTCTTCCAGGGATACACAGCGCTGAAGGACCCCAGACACACTCCGCTTATAGAGGTCACCACTAATTATAGTATAGGCTTTTGCTCGTCGGACGATCTGCCGGCTTAGAACTTCATCTTCGGGTAATTTGCCATCTACTAAGTAGTCAACGTAGGGTTGAGTCCATCTGGGAATTACAGCCAGAACTGCTATTAAAGGTGAGTCGGATTTTGTCAGATATTCCTCGTCTACTCCTTTTATAGAGGGTACTTTGAGTTCTCCAAAAAAGCGCAATCCAGGACCTTTTTCCACGCAGAGCCTATTCGAGATAGTGCATCTGTTTCCTCATTTTATATTCGAGGGATGTGTTGAACCTCAAACCCGTCGATCGATTTAGATAGTTCATCCACGACAACCCTATATGCTGCCATGTGCTTATTCACATTACAAATATCCGACACTTGTTGGGCAACAAGATCCAAATTTCCGTAACACATGAAACGTCGGATGCCGATATCTTTAGCAATCTGGATTCCATGTAGTAGTGCTTCATACTCGGCAATGTTATTCGTCGCCGTGAAGTGAATATGCAAAACATAGAAAAGTTTATCTCCTTGGGGTGATTTGAGCACCATGCCAGCCCCCGAGCCCCCGAGTGCCTTAGCCCCACGGTGGGCACCAACTGTCATAGGATTGATGACAAGTATGCCATGAGGGGTCCTCGAGGCATGTGGAAGAGAGGGGTGTGAGCCGTACGGTATTCCGGGATGGTGAGCACACAAGTTTACCTAAGTTCGAATCCGCTAGATTTGGACAGATCCTACTCCTGCTAGCAATCCAGTAATATGGCAGAGCCGGAATATGGGTTACAAGGGTTTCACATGTGCGAGTTGAGATTGTACAGTATTGTGAGGGTGCCCTAAAGGCTTACCCTAGGACGACTTATATAGATATCCGGGCTAGGGTTTACAAGAGAGACCTATCCGGCTACAACTAACCGTCGGCTATAGAGTACATCTTGAACTACAAGTAACATAACATGCCTATGTCAGTAAGTATTCTGGGCCTTCCCATAGCCGGACTAGACTCTGTCTCTTCTCCCTGACTGGCCTGCCCGTGAAGCAAAGCTCTAACCTTAAGTGGGCCACCCTGGTCAGTGAGGCACAGTGAGGATACCCGGAAAGTATATCCCCAACAGTAGCCCCCGGACGCCTCCAAGATCCAGAGTCGGATTTCATCATCAAGCACGATCCATATTTGGCTTGTAGAATCTTGAAGGGTCCCTGAAACTTTAAAAGACACGATAGGATCCGGATCCTAAAAATAAACCAGACCTATGAGCACATTATTCGGGTTTCCAACTTGAAATTCAAACTAAGCTGGAACTTGGTCTCTGACGTACCCTGACATCAGTCAAGGTCAAGTCATGTCACTGACATACATTCCTGTCAGCACGACCGTTGGTGGGTCCGCCTTTTGGAACCGAGGCGTCGTTTTAATGCATGCGTGGAGATCAAGGTGGCGTAATCCTCACAAGGAGGTTACCCAGCTTCTTCCACGACGCGTGGCACTATTACTATTTCATCTTGCACGAATCTTAGCGCATGTGAGGGATATAAGGGGTCAAGATTGCCTCTTTCTTCCTTACTAGCGCCAGTGCCTTATCCTTCCTCTCGATGCTTCCATGCAAAAGCTCTTCTGCCTACCCAAAGCGCACAATTCCAACCATCCTAGGTCACCACCACCCACAAAATGGCTGATGCTTCGTCCTCCAGCACGGGGGTGACAACAGCGATGGCCCCTGCAGTGGCGGAGAAGGAGAACTTCCGTGGGGTCTAGATCCCCTGCATCCTTGATGAAGATAAGCTCCACATCATCGAGAAGGAAGGCCTCCTCCACGTCGTTGACTGGCGGAGCGGTTTTGGTCAAACCATCCCCACCCCCAACGCCGACGAGCCAGTGCACTTCAACACCCACCTCGATAGAGGTTTGAGTTTTGCTGCCTCAGATTTATTTTCTGAGGTCATAGATCACTACAGAGTTCAAATCCACAATCTACCCCCAAACTCAATCTTAGCAATGAGTGCATACGCATCTTTGTGTGAGGGGTATCTTAGAATTAGACCGAGTCTTGTTCTATTCTAGTACTATTTCGGTACCCGGAGAATTCCATCACTTCCAGTAATCCTTATATTACCGGAACTCTCAGCTTTTATGTTAGGAGAGAACGAGTCTATCCTAGGATTAAGGCTAGCGAGTCCATGAAGAAATGGACGTCCATGTTCTTTTACCATAAGGATAGACCAGCTCACGGCAAAGCAACTGCTTTGCCGGTTTTCGTCGATGGTGCCGCTACGCCCCAAGAGTCCTGGTATGCTGAAGCTCCAGCTCTCGCCGACGATCTGCTTCTTGCCAAGAGGCGGATCGAATATTTGATGAAGCACAAGGGTCTGAAAGGATCCGACCTAATTCACTGATGGCTGGCGCGCCGGATCCCGCCTCTCTAACATCATGGTGATCGGCTCATGGATTCAATCACCAAGAGCAAGATGGATTCTCTTCGGATCTACTCAAGATCATATTTGGACAAGGACTACGTGTCCAGGATCAGATGGTTGATCAAAGAGAAGAAAAGGAAGATTCCAGATCTTTCTTTAGACATGTATACTTTTGACGATCTTGTGACACCAGTAAGTTTTCCAGCAATTACTCGAATATGTGTTTATCCATGCTTTGTTACAGCTTTTTGCAATACTAAGGTAATTCTTCTTTCAGCTTGCTGACCTCCCCGAGTTGGAGCTTGCTCCTCTTGAGGGATATCCTCCTGGGATCTCTCAGGAGGATGGAGAACTTGGTCCATTCCCGTAGGTGCTTACTCGGAAGCGTAAGACTCTGACTGTTTCTATTGGCACAAAAGAAGTGCCGTTGTGAAGAAGTAACTTTCCTCAGAAGGTCTTTGTATTTTATCTCTCATTCTATCTGAAGCGTAACGATCTTGTACTGTCACTTCTTCAGAGCTAAACATCTCACCAAGGGCAAGGGGAAGGGAATCCCGGCATAGCCTCTGCGACATTTAAAGTTAAATTTGACTTCGCCTGCTGCCCCACCTCCGACTCCTACCCCAAAGCCTTCTACATCATCGGAGGTTACTTAATCTCCTCGTGCTGCAGAAGATCCAGCTCAGCATCCTGAGCCAGCGAACCTTGGTTCGCAGACCGATGTCATCATGGGTGACTTGGCAATAGATAAGGGTGAACCCTCAAAGGGTAATGATCCCTCGGCAGAGGTTTTCGCGAACAACCTTCTCAGTAATCCGAGTATTTCCAAACTTGGCATTACTCGAAAAACTGTAGAAGAGATCCAGAAGCTGGTTCAGCCATGCTTGGAGAGCCGGAAGATCACTGCCGAGGAAGAGGCACAAGAAGCCGAGGACGTCAAGTTCTCCGAGCTTCTGGACCAAGTTCATCTTCGTGATGAAAAGCTGAAGGCTAGTGTGGCTCCGCCACCACCAGTGATCCTGCTGACTCTCGCCGAGAAGGTTTCTTCTGAGGTGAGCATGAGTCTAAGCAAGCTGACCCATGACCATTATGTAAGTCGGAATTTGACTTTCTCTTTTACTTTATTGCATATCATATCCTCTAGCCCCCAAGCATGAAGTTGGATAGGAAATCAGGTTTTATGCTTTCATAGGATGCCAAAGAACGAATTAGTGTAGCCTCCAAGGCTCCTGCTGATATTTAACTTAGTTAAAATATTAGCCTGAGTCTTCAGTAGACTTCTGACTAAGGGTATTATTTTGACTTACAAAAAGTTAATGCTTAGAACCAGGAATTCTTAAAGAATATTTCCAATAAGAAGAGAGAAATCAGAGCTGTCTGCCTTGAAAATGGTCAACTGAAGATTTCCAAGGATGAGGCTGAAGTTAATCATTTGAGGCATTATACTTGCTCTTTTTTGCTTTCATAGTCGAATTCTTATTTCAATGATTTCTTTTGCTCATAGAACTAGTCAAACAGTCCTGCAAACTGATTGAAGATGCTGAGAATCTCAAAACCCTGGAGGTGGAGAACACCAACTTAAGGCGAGAGCTTGAAAATCTTAAGGTAGATCATCAGCGCAGTATTAACAATGTTCTTGAATCATCCAACATGGCCACCGAGGAACGTGATCGCAAAATTGCTATCCAGGATAAGAAAATATCGGATCTGACAGACGAGCTGGCTAGGGAGAAGGACATCACCTAAGCGCTTCGGGCTGAACTCTAGAGTCTTAGGGCGGAGAAGACCAAAGTTTATGATGTCATCTTCGGTAATTTTCCTGTCTCTAACTTTTCGTTATTCCAACTCTAGGAGTTCGGAAATTTTATTTGACCTTTGCTTATACGCAGGTCCTCTGAATTTGCTAGATTCTTCATCTTCCGAGTCTCGCACCAACCAGCTTAATGAAGTCGGAGATCTGCTTCACGGTTTCCGCCAGTCAATGGAGGATATTGGCGAAGCCTTAAAGATTTCTGATATGAACAGAATGTCCACCTTTTTAGTGCGAGATAAGGCAAAAGAGATTCCCCAGCTCATCTAGGACTGTAACATGTCCTATGGGCAAACTACAGCACATAATTCCCTAACAATGGTTATGAGACACTATGGAAGCATGGAAATTTGGCAAGTAACCAGGTGTTATTCAACTGTGGATGAAGACGGCAAGGAGAAAAACATCAAGGCCATCATGGACTCCTGTGTCAGCTATGGATGTCATGTAGCTGATCTGACCTGCTACGACCCTCCATTCTTCACTCACGTGTAAACGCCTCCTCCGCCTCCCGAAATAACAGCCGAAGTTTCCGATGACGAGCAAACCGAATACGATTTGCCTGCCTCGGAAAGATACCAAGGCGAACGGGATGTCTGCAGTGAGTCGGGGATACCTTCAATCCGGATTACGGATGTAGTATAGCTCTTTTTCCCTAGTAGACCTAGGTTATCGAATCCTCGGGAAGCAGAAAGCATAGTGAAGTTAATTGAACGGACCTTCGGGAGTTTTAGAATTCTTTTTGTGTTTAACCGGACCAAGAGTTTGTTGTCTTTTGTTGTTGTCGATGATGGAGAGAGAGGGCCTAGGTCGTTCGGTTTCACCTATAGCTGTGCAAAACATCTGATGGAAATAAAAGATAATAATAAAGTATGCATATAATTGTTAGAGCAAGATAAATTATATGTGGGGAGTGCATCCATAATTGCTATTTCCTTCGCAACCGCTTATAGCAATAACCTACTAGTCTCATCCATATAAGAAAGAGAACTAATGATATGCATAGTGATGTCACCGTTAGTCCCAAGTAAATCCATCACATACAGTCATACTACCCTTCTGTCACCGGTGTTCCCAACCTGCAGATTAGTCATTACTCATACTCCCTATACCTGGCTCAATCCTCAGGGTCTTGGGTACCTAACAAGTCCTTAGATTGAGGAAAGAGAGGATACAATAATCATCATGTCATACGAACTAATACATGATCCCATATATGATAAATAGCATGCACAAAAGCTACATGGCTAGGCCGGAGACCTTAGCCCAAAGTGAATTACTCACACATAGAGATGAAATCAACGATCATACATATTGCAATGGAAATCATGAGATTGATAGCAAATAGTCTTACAGTGTCGCAAGATGAGATCTACTATTATATGTGGTGGAATATGGCTATGGTGGTGGAGAAAGGTTTGGAGATTAGATCTAAGTCTATTCCTCTGGCGACTCTTCGGTTTTGTGGATGGAGATCTGGGGGCAGCTGGTGATCGAAATGAGATATTGTTTCTCGTCGCCCGAGGCCTCTTTATATAGGGGTCCCTTCACGAAAGTTGTTCTGGTTGACCTAGCAGTGTCGATGGAAACTATACGATTGGAACTATGCGGCTAGAATTTTACTCCCGCCGTATAGTTGGTCGTTAAAGCGTCCGTCTCCACTTCACCACTCCTAGTTTCTTCAGCTTGTTAGAAATCTCATATCTTTGACTTTAATGTTGTGATTCCCATCATCAGACATCATTATCTGCGCAGGGAAAAATAGAAAGAAAGGATTGCCTACCCCTTTGGTCATTAGGTATTAGTGGCAGGGTTTAGAGAGATATTTCATCAAAAATATGAATAATATCTAGTTTAAATGTGGACGTAGATGGCTATATTTCACAACATTTAAACTGAGCTAGCAATTAAAAATATGAATAATATCTACTTGATTGTACTTGAGCAAGAAAACCAAAAGCAAAAAGGAACTCAACATTTAAACTGAAATAACAAGATGATGATCTTACACATGATTGGTAGTCTCAAGTTTCCTCCACTTTATAAATCTGAAAAACTTCAACAAACATGAGTAATGGCAAGAATATCATACGGGTTTTTATGCATCCTTATAGCGCAGCAAAATTATTGTTAACATGGATGATTCAAATGAGTAAACCTTATTCCATGTCATGTAATCAACTCATAGGCTTGCCTTTGAACAATAAAGTATAATCATGTAAAATTAAGAGTGTGAGAGTTTGTCATGAAAAACATATACACTAGAGTATCTCAATTCTCCCACATCAGTAAATCAAGACTTTTCAAGCACTACTTTTCTATTCATTGTCCTTCAAGAATTTTAGTTCTTAAGTAATAGAGAGCATGCCAAAGATTTTAATTAGTTTATCGGGCTGTGATGGACACTCGTGGCATCACCAAGGTTTTTGTTCCTTTTGTATTGATTACTCATTACAGCCAGCAGAGTGATTCCATCATGAATATAGCTACGCGGGAATGCCAAGAATCTTACCCATTTTAGCATTGTGGCTACATATGTTTAATCAACTCATTGCCGAAATCTAGCAGTTTCCTCCATAAAGATCGTTCATAGGCTAGCGGAGTTGTTGGCATCCCATGAAGTTTGACACGCATAAAACTATACCATTCTTATGATTCACAAGTCAAACTTTGGCATGCTCACAAAAACGACTAAACATTAATTCAATTGAACAAATCCTGTTGAAAAGGGCTATAAAGTCAATCATTATTTTCTATGGTGTTGAGTGTCTCTAGAAATCAGCCTTGAAGTCTAAACACTACAACACCCAAGCCTTCAATTGTGAGACTTTTTGTTTTTACAATTGTTTAGCAAATGTTTAGTCAAGACTTGGTTAACTATAGGAGCTGGAACAAAACGTAACCAACTAAATACCCATGCAAACAAAATTTTACTACAATACAAAGATTGACTCCACCAATATAACATCTTATCCTTTACTACTAGATAGCATGGGTTTCTCAAACTTCAAAAGTGGGGAGTCTTAAGGCATACCTCTCATGATTGGTTTCACTTCTCTCTTCCCTTTTGATTTTCTTCTTGGAAAGTTGAAGTCGATCACTCTCCTTCAAATATGTGAAAGCCATAAGGAGAATATAAAAGAAGGAAGAGGTAAAATAAAGATAAATGGAAAAATCTTTTTGTTCTTTTTAAGAGAGGGAATTAAAGAATAGAAAATTGGCGGCAAAGCTTGGCTAGAAAATCTCGAAAGAAATTCGAAATAACTAAAGATAAAGTGTTGGGGAAACCAACACGAGTGCTTATAAACTCGAATTAACAACATAACCTCGAAATAAATAAAAACAAATGAACGCCAAATAAAGATAATGAGGATACTTCCACAAGCTTAGGCTTTTGCAAGCCCTTCAAATCATTGTGGTAGCGGGAAAAAGTTGTAACTCCAGTACACAAATTGAGTTGATAAATTACTAGTTGTTTCTCGGAGGTTCAACTAGTGGTTTTGCATTCTCACACAGTTCCTCCAAGTTCTTGGAAGTCTTGGTATGTAGCGAACCGGGTCGGTGATTGCTCCTCTTCTTGGTACTCTTCTTGGTCCTCATCCCCATCCGGGATCTCCTCCTCGATTTGGTGTTTTTCAACCTGCAAGTCATATAGAAAACGTCCTTCCTCGATACACAAAAGACCATTAGGCAAAGGAGTAGGGTAGAGACGCGCAGCTCCAACAATATGTAAGTAAAAAACACCACCTCTGCTAGTGAGCATTCCACAAGCCTTTAAAGTAGAGAAACCAACACGTTGCTCACCTAGCAGTAGTTGCAACTCACCTAGGTCGATGCCTAGGGCAATGGCAAGCATGGTGATGATGCCTCCACCTATGACTAGTCCATGGCTTTGGGAGGATTGGTAGTCCAGGTAGCGCACAAGAATTGCGCACAAGTTGAGTGAAAAGTTGGTGTTGTTGAAAGCGGCTTTTGCGAGGACTAAGATATCCTCCTCATTGAGTCTCGTGAACTCATTTTGTGCCTGCAAAGTGTTAGCAATAACATAGAACAAATAGCAAATTGCAAGATGTTGAATATTCTTCCCCTTGCCTACTCTAGAAGTGAAACTCATTCCATTATAATATTGTTCCGGGGAAGGGTCTAAGCCAGTAAAGGATGCGTGTAAGTCATTATCATTATTGTTTGGAAAATTAACACATGCGCATCATTTATCTAGTGATAAAGCATAATTGTCCTTCATAAGTCGGAAAGAAATCATGTCCTCTCCATTCCATGCTTTAATGGTGCTTTGCAAAGAACTTAGGAATTTAAGAGTTAACTGACAATAAGTAGGCACATCATTGAATACAAATTTTTGCAGGCCAACCCTTTTGTAAGGTAAATTGAAGTCATTAGAAATACCAAGTTGATTCAATATAATGGGCAAGCCCACTTTGTTTCCTTCACTTCTCGGTTCTTGATCCTATTCAAGCAATCACATTGGGGCACATCCTTGAACCATATCCCCATGCGTTCTTCAGCGGCAGCCTGAGAAGCACTAGCAGCAGAACGAGCACGAGTTTGGCTCCTTCTGTTCATCATCTAAAATAATACGAAAAGAAAAATAAAACTTTTTGATCCAACAATAATAAGCATAACATATTCCTCATCATAACACACTAAAGAATCCCCTCAAAATAATAATCTAGGCAGGAGAATCATGGAAATAGTTCATAGTAGGTATCACCCAAGATTGATAATGACAACGGATCGAAGATGAATTTGCAAAAAGTAATTGGAGGATCGGAGGAGAAACATACCATAGATAACTTGTGTGCGAGGAAATCGAATGAAATTAAGTAGAGATGAAGATCTCTTGAGGTTTTGAGAGAGTTTGGAGGTAGGAGAGAGAAAAAAGGATTGAAGTTTTTGGGTTGGAGGTACCTCCCGTGGTGATTTTGTGGTTGGACGCAACTATACGGCCAAACAATACGGCCAGAACAATTGTTCTTGTTGTATAGTTGGTCTGCTGTAAAAAAATTATGGTTTCCACCTAGCGGCGCAGCTATACGGCCATAATTATACGGCCAGGATATTTCATCCCCATCGTATAGTTGGTGTAACTACCTCGGTGAATTACGCTCTTAGTTAATGCCTGGATGAACGAAAGTGGTTAAAATAGTACGGTGGGGCCCAGGGCCACTCACGGTAGACCTTTCGGCCGTCCTAACCATTTTCAGACAACGGGACAAGAACGAGCGGCGTAATCGGCAGGCGAAGGGATCAACTACATACACAAATGAGTATGTATGCAAGCCACATACAACAGTCCTCAGAGCCATTCCATCTAAAAGAAATAGAAATATAGCAACGCCATACGGCAAGATCCTACTGTCCTAGATAGATATAATAATTTAGGATAGCTCCTCATACATCACACATCAAAGTATCAGGCGAAAGCGGAAAACAAAATTCCGAGTACGGATAAGAAGCAAATGGGCATAAGATGCCCCATAAATAAACACATCCCGCCCACAGATCACACGGATCCCCGTTCCCAGAATCTCTACACCGAACGATCGTTGCCAACATCATCTGTCTCTTCCACTCAGTATCCATCTTGCAGGTACACTTGTTCATCTGAATCAAACAATTTATCGTGTGAGACCCTAGGGGTACTCAGCAAGTCTTTATGCCGCTAAAGGGGACACAACCTGGGGTGACGCAATTGCAGCAAAAGATAATACCTAACAATTCTACAGATACTCGCTAACCTTCCGCCTAACCAATGATAGATGGAAGTCCGTGAGTTAAGAACAACAGTTATAACAGCATAATTAACAGTTCCATCCTTCTCCTCCTTACCAACGAGGAAGCGGACGAACAACCCCCATCATCCGTTGGCAGTTTTATTAACCATTCCATGAGTATTGCAATATTACTAGTCAAGTACTTAGTCAAATTAAAAGCGGTACTTTAGTTATACTTGTCTATGATCGAGAAACTGTGCTCCAAGTTGTCCATAACCACGGACACGGCTTTCAGAAAGATTTACCCTGCAGGGGTGCACGAATAGCAACACACCCTCGATCAACCTCGGAAAAACCAAATCAAAACCCAACGAGGCATTCATGACAAAGCAATCACAGGATTCAGAAATATTTCAGGGGGCCACCCCATTAAGCTACCCGCAACGAAGTTGGCCGGCTCTGAGACGGACCCAAGCTTTGTGTCAATGGCTGTAAACGACTGGGCACCCGAAAGTGTGACTGGGCTTGTCGATACCGCGAAAACATTCCACGCTCCAAAACAGTACAGGTGCTCCACGCACAATCTTAAATAAAGCAATAACATGGCATAAATACAGAATAGTAATAAAGCCCCAAACTACTTGTGGCCCCAAGAAATAAGAATAAATCAAGCTCTGGCTCAGGGGGGTCCATAAGGCCTCCCGGATGTGGATAGTGCGAATAGTCAAGGAACAGGAATCAAGTACTCGGGGTCCTACGGGACACAAGTGAGCATGAAAAACCAAATAGCAGATATTGCTCACCGGTGCCTCTTTCATTAGTTATCTCGTTACTACTCAGATTATGTTGTTTATGTACCTCGTTATTCATCAGACACTCACATACCCTACTCATGCTTCTCTACGACTCGCATGGCTTAAACAACTCCTGTAGTAATGGCTCATGGGACCGGAACAAGCTTGGTGTGGTTTAAAAGTAAAGGCCATGCAGTACTTGGGATTCAATTCAATGCAATCGCGACTCAATGATGCAAGAATAAGACAGAGGCAATAGGTACTGTATGTATGCAAGCATGTGGTAGTGCTTGCCTGGCAGCTCAGTTGAAGCGAGAGATGGATCTGGGTAATACTCCTGGGATTCCTGATAATTCTCCTGCTGGGCGTCTATTCGATAAAGAACCAAACAAACAAGGGCCAACATAAATAAAGTGCGCAAGCATATGAATTGAAATGCAACAAGCAAACAAGCATTCCATGATGAATGATGCACAATTTTCATGGCATTAAAGTAGCATGGCAAAGGTGAGGTGTGGATACAAGAAATAAAGCATGTTATTAACTATTTAACCAAGTTTTATTGTCATAACAGTTCAGACTTTTAATAACAACATGATGCATGCTTCAATTCAGAACAAGGACTGCATAGATAGAACGGGCTCGTCGCGCTGATCGATTTAGACATATTATTTGTCAAATTTGGAGTTATAAAACAAAAGTTATTAAATAATTAAGGAAAAGGGCATTTTATTGTAATTTTAATCATCTCGAAATTTAAAATGTTCAAAATATATTTTGAATGGCATATTTGAATTCCTCACATTTTTCTGATTCCAAAACATATATTACATGTATTATTTGGATTTGTATTTTAAAAATTATTTGAATCTGATTTGAATTTGGATTTAAAACAATTTCAAAAAGATTTATTAAAACCAGACACAGGGAAAAACTTTTGTTACTCAGGCGGAATCAACCCCAGACACTGACAGGTGGGCCTTGGTGCTGACTGGACCACGCGCGGGGAAATCCTTTTGTCACCGCGTCTCGGGCTAGCCACTGTGACTGCGGGGTGGGCCAACTAGCGCAGGCCCACGTGACAGCGGCGAGGGAGACAGGGGATGACAGGTGGGGCTGGGGCTGGAGCGCGGGTTGCGGCTGAGAAAGGCTGAGGGGTTTTCTGCAAGATGACCAGGGTGGCTGGCAAGTGGGACCTCTAGGAGCGCGGGTTACAGGAATCAAAAAGGTGGGGGGCTTTTTGCAAATCGACCACAGCCCGAGTTACTGTTTTTCTTCTCCACGTTCTGGCGAGGGAAAACGGCGTGCGGCGCGAGCGGGGTTCGATCCTGGGACGCGGGGGAGCGCGCTGAGGGAGCGGAGCCACTGCGGCGGGCTAGTGGAGCTGGCAGATGAGGGGCTGGGGCCTAGATGGGGTGTGGCGCGGCGCGGGAAGGCTGCAGATGCCGGCGAGCGGCGCGCACTGAGAGCGCTCAACAAAATGGTCGGCGGCGCTAGACTGCGACGGAGAAGAGGAGGTTGTCAGGGAGAGGGAGGGGCTCACCGCGGTTTGCCTGGTGTGGTTGGATTGGACGGGGGTGCGGCGGATCTTCGACGACGCAGACGCTCCGGCGGGCTAGGGTTTCGAAGGACGGCGAGGATCTGGCGGTGCTGGGGCTTGCTCCTTCACGCTGGCGTGGACAGGGCGTCGTAGAGGAACATCCACGAGCTTCCAGGCCACCTCCATGACAGCACGCCGGCTGGAACATTGGGGGCGAGGTAGTACTGGCGGCGACCGGCGTCGGGCGTGGTCGGTCGGAGAGGAAGAAGGAGAAGAAGGGGCGGCTCGGACCAGATCTGGGAGAGGCCAGAGAGACGTGAGGAGGGAGGAAAAAGAAGGGAGAGAGGGAGGAGGACAACTGGGGCACGGCAAGATAAAGGTGTCCTCGGTGCCACCTATTCTCTCCTCTCTCACGTGCCGGCTTGAGCTGGGGCTCACCCTGGGGCTGGTAGGCATGGCGGGGAGGGGCTGCAGGTGGGCCAGGGCGGCGGATGGCTGCAGGGTGGGGCCAGCATGGCGGTAGAGAAAGAAAGAGAGGAGGGGAGGCTAGCTCGGGCTAGGGTTAGATGGAGCTCGGGTTAGGGCATGGGCTAGGGTTAGGGTGGCTGGGTGGTCAAGCTAGTGAGAGAGAGAGAGAGGGGTTTTAGAGTTAGGGTTTAGTGTAATTTAGGTGTAAAGGAATTATAAAGAGAAAACTAGGTTTGAATTTTATTAGGTGTTTATATTTTGATTTAGTTTATGAGGCCAAACCAAGAAGAAGAAAAGGAAGCTTGATCTTCCTTGAGATAAGGTGGAGGAGAAACTAGAGAAAGAGGAAGAAAAGAAATAGGTAGAAAGGGTCACATATGGGGCATGCATGGAGAATAAAATAAGAGGAAAAATGAGATGGTTGAGATTATGAGGATGGTGAAATGGTGGTAGATGGCCTCCCAAGATAGTTACTACTAAACCAAAAGAAAAACCAAAGGATAGAAAGGTAGTGAAGACTTGTGCATGGCCCATGCAAAAATGATAATGCCATTGATTATTTGTGAAAACAATATGAATATTATGGCATTACTCTATGCATATCCAAGAAGTGGAGATAAAACCAAGCACAAGAATTTAGAGGGTTTAATCCACCCCAACCTACATGAGCTAGAATTAAATAGCAAAAGAAAGAGAAACAAGCTCATGGTTAATGGCATGGTGGGATTATAAAGTGGTGGAAGGGAAAGATGGTAGAATGGAAATAAAATATATGCCCCCAACTCAACTTGGGCATAGAACAATATATCAATAGCCAAATACAATATCCAAAGGCAAATACAATTAATAATGCATGTGAGAGAAGAGTCAAAAGAAAAAGGGTTTTATATGATGCTCAAATGCAAGGTGGCATGATGACATGAGCATGATATCATTATGATGCAACAATAATATATATAAAGTAGCCAATATCTTACTAGGACAAGTAGCATTACAATTGTTAGACAAATGGGATACTACAACTCTCCCCCACTAAACAGGAATCTCGCCCCAAGATTCTAGGTAGAAGAAGACTCAAAGAGGGTAGGATACTTGGCACGGAGCTCATCTTCACGTTCCCAGGTTGCTTCATCAATGGAATGGTGTGACCACTGCACCTTGCAGAACTTGATGGACTTGTTGCGAGTCCTTCTTTCTGCGACTTCAAGAATTTTTGTTGGGTGTTCTTGATAAGACAGATCTTCTTGGAGATTAATGAGTTCATGGTCCACGATCCTGCCGGGATCCTTGAAGCACTTCTTGAGTTGAGAGATGTGGAAAACATCATGGACTTTGAGTTGTTCAGGGAGCTCAAGAGCATAAGCAACTTCTCCTCTTCTTCCACAAATTTTGAAAGGACCGATGTATCTAGGAGTCAGCTTTCCTTTGATACCAAAGCGGTGCGTACCTCTCATGGGAGTGACACGAAGATAAACGAGATCACCAGGGACATACTCCATGTCTGTGTGCTTTCTGTCATAATTGCTCTTCTGGCGACTTTGAGCAATCTTCAGATTTTCAAGAATGATGTGAACTTTCTCCTCCGCTTGAGTTACAATGTCGGGGCCAAACAATATTCTTTCACCTGCGCCCAACCAACCAATCGGAGTTCTGCATTTGCGACCATAGAGAGCCTCAAATGGTGCCATCTTTAGACTTTTCTGGAAGCTGTTGTTGTAAGAGAATTCAGCATAAGGAAGACATTCTTCCCACTTCATGCCGAAAGAGATAACGCAAGCACAGAGCATATCTTCCAGAATCTGATTGATCCTTTCAACTTGTCCTTGCGACTGAGGGTGGTAAGCTGTGCTGAAGTTTAGCTTTGTTCCCAAAGCATTTTGGAAACTTCCCAGAACTTGGAAGTGAAGATGCTTCCACGGTCTGAACTGATCTCAAGAGGAACTCCATACAGAGAGACAATTCTGTTGATATAGAGCTCAGCCAACTGAATTGCAGAAATTGTTTCCTTTACTGGAAAGAAGTGAGCTACTTTGGAAAGCCCGTCAATGACCACAAAGATTGCATTGTTTCCTTTCTGCGACCTTGGAAAACCAGTGATGAATTCCATCTCTACTTTCTCCCATTTCCATTCCGGAGGCTTCAATGGCTGTAGAAGACCGGAAGGTTTCTGATGAACAGCTTTAACTCTGCGACAAACATCACACTCCGAGACATACTTGGCACAATATCGTTTCAAACCAGGCCACCAATATTGTGTTTTCAAATCCATGTACATCTTAGTGCTTCCAGGGTGGATAGAAAGAACAGAATCATGCGCCTCCTTGAGAACTTTCTCTCTTAAACCCGGGTAGTTCGGAACAAACATCCGGTGTTCAAAGAAAAGAGTGCCTTGGTCATCTACGTGGAAAGACTCATACTTCGGAAGTTGAATGTTGGAGATGATCTTTTTAGTGTAAGGATCACCAAGCTGAATGGAACGGACCTTTTCTTCCAAGAGAGGTGTTGCTAGAAGGTTCAGAAGATACCCTTGATCCACAATTTCAAGGTTTAGCTTGCGGAATTCCTCGCACAAGAGAGGTTGTTGTTCTTCCACCATGAGGTTGTTGACATAAGCTTTTCGGCTGAGAGCATCTGCCATGACATTGGCTTTGCCTGGGGTGTAGTTGATGGTCAAATCGAAATCATTGATTGTTTCAATCCACCTCCTCTGACGAAGGTTGAGATCAGGCTGTGTGAAGATATACTTCAGACTCTTGTGATCAGAAAAGATCTCACAATGGTTGCCCAACAAGTAATGCCTCCATACTTTCAAAGCAAAGACAACTGCTGCGAGTTCGAGGTCATGTGTAGGATAGTTGATCTCATGCGTCTTCAACTGACGAGATGCATAAGAAACAACTTGCTTTTCTTGCATAAGGACCGCACCCAATCCTTGCAATGAAGCATCACAGAAAATCTGGAAAGGCTTTGATGTATCTGGAGGAACTAAGACTGGTGTGGAAGTGAGCTTCTCTTTGAGTGTTTCAAAGCTTGCTTGACATGCAGGTGTCCAAAGATATTTCTTGCCTTTCTTGAGGAGATCGGTAAGAGGCTTCGCAATCTTTGAGAAGTTTTGAACGAATCGACGACAGTAACTGGCCAAACCAAGGAAACTTCGGACTTCTTTGACATTTATGGGTGGAAGCTAGTCCATAATTGTCTTAATAGTTTCTGGATTGACGGCAATGCCCTTGGCAGAGATGACGTGACCAAGGTAGGTGACTTGAGGCAGCCAAAACTCACACTTGGAGAACTTTGCATACAGACGGTTCTCACGAAGCTTGTTTAGGACACACCGAAGGTGTTCTTCGTGTTCTTCTTTTGACTTAGAATAGACTAGAATGTCATCCAGATAGACCATAACGAACTTATCAAGATACTCCATGAAAACCGAGTTCATAAGCCTCGAGAAGGTGGCAGGTGCATTGGTGAGACCGAAAGACATGACCGTGTATTCATACAGGCCATAGCGGGTGGTGAAAGCTGTTTTGGGAACATCTTCCTTGCGAATCTTGATTTGATGGTAACCACTTCTCAAATCAAGCTTAGAGAATACCACAGCTCCAGCTAGCTGATCGAAGAGATCATTAATCCGCAGAAGGGGATATTTATTTTTGATGGTTTTAGCATTGAGTGCCCGATAGTCAACACAAAGTCTATCAGTCTTGTCTCGCTTCTTCACAAAAATGGTTGGACTACCCCAAGAAGAAGTACTGTGCTGAATGAAACCCAACTTCTCTTGTTCATCCAACTGACGCTTAAGTTCGGCCAACTCAGCAGGACCCATTTTATAAGGCCGCTTGGAGATAGGAGCGGTGCCAGGTTCAAGTTCAATGCCAAACTCAACCTCACGATCTGGAGGCATACCTGGAAACTCTTCAGGAAAGACATCTGGAAACTCACAAACTACAGGAACACTCTGAATACCTTCCATAGCATCATCATTCAGAGCCACCAAAGAATAAAGCTGAATTGCAGGAGTCAGACTTGGAGAATAGACTATATGGCCTTCAGGAATTTTCAGAGAAACCGAACGTTCAGCACAATCAATCACAGCTGCATTTGCTGTCAACCAATCCATGCCCAAGATAACATCAATATCAGAATTGCCCAGAACAATTAAGGAAGCTGGAAAAGAAGAACCACCAATCTCAATTTGATTGCCATGGCTGATCTTAGTAGATAACAATCTTGCCCCGGGAGAAAGAACCATTAACTTTTTATCCAGCTGGTCTATAACAAGCTCATGCTCATTTGCAAATTTGTGAGAAACGAAAGAATGTGAAGCACCAGAATCAAACAAAACTCATGCAGGAACTGAGTTAACAGGAAGCATACCCATCACAACTCCAGGTGCATGCTCAGCTTGAGCGACGTTGACACAGTTGGCACGAGAAACCGTAGACCCCGGCTTAGTGTTGATGTTGAGAGCCCGAGGTGGAGGTGCACGAATCATAGGAGCACTTGCCGCAGGTCTTGGAGGTGGTGGTGGAAGAGCTTTGTTGTTCATTGGACAATTCCAGTGCTGATGCCCAGTGTTTCCACAAGTATAGCAAGCACCAGGTGGACGTGGAGCAACGTAGCCAGGGACTCCCCCAGGCGCTCCAGGGTAGTTGTGGTTGTAGCCCCTGGGAGCCGCAGTGAAGGAGTTTGGTGGCCTTGGTGCGTAGCTTGAAGTTCTTGGTGGAGCAGGGAGCGACGGTGGGGTGTTAGGAACCCAGACACGACGCTTAGAAGGAGCTGCCATAGCAGAAGAGCTTGCTGTATCACGGCTGTGTTTCTTTGACTCCTCAAACACTTGCCTACTTGCTTCTTTCTGCAGAGCTGTGTGTTGAAGTTCCAGGAAAGGTGCTGGCCTTGCATGAGTGATTGCATATTTGATGGAAGCATTGAGGCCTTGCCGAAACCTCTTTTGCTTCTTCTTGTCATCAGAGATCTCATCGCCACCATAACGAGACAGGTTCATGAAGTTTCTGATGTAGGTGTTGACATTGTCAGTGCCCTGCTTGAGGTTGAGAAACACTTCCTTCATGCTTTCCATGACAATTTCTGACAGATATTGCTCTTTGAAAGCAGCAGTGAACCGGTCCCAAGTAGGCTGAAAACCAGAAAGATCTGCCTTGAGGTAATTTTCCCACCAGAGAGCTGCATCTCCCTTCAGAAGGTGAGTAGCACACTTGACCCATTCTTGCTCGGGAACATCCGCAGTCATCAGCAACCTTGACACTTCACGAAGCCAATCATCCGCATCAAGTGGCTGATCAGACACTTCGAATTGACGTGGGTTGAACTTGAGAAAACTCTTGATGTCTCCTCGCTTGGCAGGTGGAGGTAGCGGAACAAACTCATTCCTTCTCACGCTTTCCTCGAAGCGCTGCTGGTTCTGCTGCATAGTGCCCAAAGCATTTGCAATACTTGCCAAAGAGGCCCCAAGTTCAGGTGGTATATCCTCCTCAGAACGGCGTGGTGGTGCCATCCTGTGATTGATATAAAACACAAGTCAGTACTATAATGGAGAATGATTATAATCCAAAATAGTACCAAAATGGAATTAATCAAGATTAAAGAATGCAATTCACTGAGATGATATTAAAATATCAACAAAGTTTAAGGCAATTAGAAGATATTAAGCATAACACACACGACTGAACAAGGAGTGTGGTATACAAACTAACAAAGAAAAAATTTCTGCAAATTTCGGCATTAAAATACCACTGTTTGCGCAAAACCACTTAACGAATCAAGATTAGTAACTCTAATAGTTCAATATACAAAAGAAAATGACAAAAGTAGTGGCATGGTCGCGACTCCATCCCGCACTCAAATCATTACTCCGCACATGAATCAGTAAAATACATATCCCAACAACTTCTTTTTAAGATGAACCTAAAGATTGTTAACTACGGAAAAGAACACCCCAACAAGATAACGTCGGATAACAAAGAGTAAGATAAATCGCATCGGTATACAACGAATCGGAATAGATCGCGTCGGTTTACAAAGGACTGTCGGTAGGGAATGTACCAACAGTTGATAACCAAAAGGCAGATGGTGATAACATTTGGATGCAACAGCTAGACAAGGAATTCACACACACACACACACACAAAGACAAACACAACCTATGGTACTACGGAACCCAGAACACGTAAATCCTAGTTTGAATTTTAGAAGAGGATTGAAAACGTTACACTTCCTTACCAGAAAAGGGTGGGTGGGTGGGTAAGAAGAAAAATGGAAGCAGTCCTACTCTCACGTTTTGTTTTTCCCTAGTATACATAACTACCAAAATATTTGCTAGACTGACAACGACCATTTTGGCTGAGACCCTGAAGGGCGGGATGGCTCTGATACCAATTGTAACTACCTCGGTGAATTACGCTCTTAGTTAATGCCTGGATGAACGAAAGTGGTTAAAATAGTACGGTGGGGCCCAGGGCCACTCACGGTAGAACTTTCGGCCGTTCTAACCATTTTCAAACAACGGGGCAAGAACGAGTGGCGTAATCGGCAGGCGAAGGGATCAACTACATACAAAAATGAGTATGTATGCAAGCCACATACAACAGTCCTTAGAGCCATTCCATCTAAAAGAAATAGAAATATAGCAATGCCATACGGAAAGATCCAACTGTCCTAGATAGATATAATAATTTAGGATAGCTCCTCATACATCACACATCAGAGTATCAGGCGGAAGCGGAAAACAAAATTCCGAGTACGGATAAGAAGCAAATTGGCATAAGATGCCCCATAAATAAACACATCCCGCCCACAAATCACATGGATCCCCGTTCCCGGAATCTCTACACCGAACGATCGTTGCCAACATCATCTGTCTCTTCCACCCAGTATCCATCTTGCGGGTACACCTATTCATCTGAATCAAACAATTTATCATGTGAGACCCTAGGGGTACTCAGCAAGTCTTTATGCCGCTAAAGGGGACACAACCTGGGGTGACGCAATTGCAGCAAAAGATAATACCTAACAATTCTACAGATACTCGCTAACCTTCCGCCTAACCAATGATAGACGGACGTCCATGAGTTAAGAACAACAGTTATAACAGCATAATTAACAGTTCCATCCTTCTCCTTGCTTACCAACGAGGAAGCAGACGAACAACCCCCATCATCCGTTGGCAGTTTTATTAACCATTCCATGAGTATTGCACTATTACTAGTCAAGTACTTAGTCAAATTAAAAGCGGTACTTTAGTTATACTTGTCTATGATCGAGAAACTGTGCTCCAAGTCGTCCATAACCGCGGACACGGCTTTCAGAAATATTTACCCTACAGGGATACACGAATAGCAACACACCCTCGACCAACCTCGGAAAAACCAAATCAAAACCCAACGAGGCATTCACGACAAAGCAATCACAGGATTCAGAAATATTTCAGGGGGCCACCCCATTAAGCTACCCGCAACGAAGTTGGCCGGCTCCGAGACGGACCCAAGGTTTGTGTGAATGGCTGTAAACGACTGGGAACCCGAAAGTGTGACTGGGCTTGTCGATACCGCGAAAACATTCCACGCTCCAAAACAGTACAGGTGCTCCACGCACAATCTTAAATAAAGCAGTAACATGGCATAAGTACAGAATAGTAATAAAGCCCCAAACTACTTGTGGCCCCAAGAAATAAGAATGAATCAAGCTCTAGCTCAGGGGGGTCCATAAGGCCTCCCGGATGTGGATAGTGCGAATAGTCAAGGAACAGGAATCAAGTACTCTGGATCCTACGGGACACAAGTGAGCATGAAAAACCAAATAGCAGATATTGCTCACCGGTGCCTCTTTCATTAGTTATCCCATTACTACTCAGATTATGTTGTTTAGGTACCTCGTTATTCATCAGACACTCACATACCCTACTCATGCTTCTCTACGACTCGCATGGCTCAAAAAACTCCTGTAGTAATGGCTCATGGGACCGGAACAAGCTTGGTGTGGTTTAAAAGTAAAGGCCATGCAGTACTTGGGATTCAATTCAATGCAATCGCGACTCAATGATGCAAGAATAAGACAGAGGCAATAGGTACTGTATGTATGCAAGCATGTGGTAGTGCTTGCCTGGCAGCTCAGTTGAAGCGAGAGATGGATCTGGGTAATACTCCTGGGATTCCTGGTAATTCTCCTGCTGGGCGTCTACTCGATGAAGAACCAAACAAACAAGGGCCAACATAAATAAAGTGCGCAAGCATATGAATTGAAATGCAACAAGCAAACAAGCATTCCATGATGAATGATGCACAATTTTCATGGCATTAAAGTAGCATGGCAAAGGTGAGGTGTGGATACAAGAAATAAAGCATGTTATTAACTATTTAACCAATTTTATTGTCATAACAGTTCAGACTTTTAATAACAACATGCTGCATGCTTCAATTCAGAACAAGGACTGCATAGATAGAACGGGCTCGTCGCGCTGATCGATTTAGACATATTATTTGTCAAATTTGGAGTTATAAAACAAAAGTTATTAAATAATTAAGGAAAAGGGCATTTTATTGTAATTTTAATCATCACGAAATTTAAAATGTTCAAAATATATTTTGAAGGGAATATTTGAATTCCTCACATTTTTCTGATTCCAAAACATATATTACATGTATTATTTGGATTTGTATTTTAAAAATTATTTGAATCTGATTTGAATTTGGATTTAAAACAATTTCAAAAAGATTTATTAAAAACAGACACAGGGAAAAACTTTTGTTACTCAGGCGGAATCAACCCCAGACACTGACAGGTGGGCCTTGGTGCTGACTGGACCACGCGCGGGGAAATCCTTTTGTCACCGCGTCTCGGGCTAGCCACTGTGACTGCGGGGTGGGCCAACTGGCGCAGGCCCACGTGACAGCGGCAAGGGAGACAGGGGATGACAGGTGGGGCTGGGGCTGGAGCGCTGGTTGCGGCTGACAAAGGCAGAGGGGTTTTCTGCAAGATGACTAGGGTGGCTGGCAAGTGGGACCTCTAGGAGCGCGGGTTGCAGGAATCAAAAAGGTGGGGGGCTTTTTGCAAATCGACCACAGCCCGAGTTACTGTTTTTCTTCTCCACGTTCTGGCGAGGGAAAACGGCGCGCGGCGCGAGCGGGGTTCGATCCTGGGACGTGGGGGAGCGCGCTGAGGGAGCGGAGCCACTACGGCGGGCTAGGGGAGCTGGCAGATGAGGGGCTGGGGCCTAGATGGGGTGTGGCGCGGCGCGGGAAGGCTGCAGATGCCGGCGAGCGGCACGCACTGAGAGCACTCGACAAAACGGTCGGCGGTGCTAGACGGTGACGGAGAAGAGGAGGTTGTCAGGGAGAGGGAGGGGCTCACCGCGGTTTGCCTGGTGTGGTTGGATTGGACGGGGGCACGGCGGATCGTCGATGACGCAGACGCTCCGGTGGGCTAGGGTTTCGGAGGACGGCGAGGATCTGGCGGTGCTGGGGCTTGCCCCTTCGCACTTGCGTGGACAGGGCGTCGTAGAGGAATGTCCACGAGCTTCCAGGCCACCTCCAGGACAGCACGCCGGCTGGAACGTGGGGGGCGAGGTAGTACTGGCGGCGACCGGCGTCGGGCGTGGTCGGTCGGAGAGGAAGAAGGAGAAGAAGGGGCGGCTCGGACCAGATCTGGGAGAGGCCAGAGAGACGTGGGGAGGGAGGAAAAAGAAGGGAGAGAGGGAGGAGGACAACTGGGGCACGGCAAGATAAAGGTGTCCTCGGTGTCACCTTTTCTCTCCTCTCTCACGTGTCGGCTTGAGCTGGGGCTCGCCCTGGGGCTGGTAGGCACGGCGGGGAGGGGCTACAGGTGGGCCAGGGCGGCGGACGGCTACAGGGTGGGGCCAGCATGGCGGTAGATAAAGAAAGAGAGGAGGGGAGGCTAGCTCGGGCTAGGGTTATATGGAGCTCGGGTTAGGGCATGGGCTAGGGTTAGGGTGGCTGGGTGGTCAAGCTAGTGAGAGAGAGAGAGGGGTTTTAGAGTTAGGGTTTAGTGTAATTTAGGTGTAAAGGAATTATAAAGAGAAAACTAGGTTTGAATTTTATTAGGTGTTTATATTTTGATTTAGTTTATGAGGCCAAACCAAGAAGAAGAAAAGGAAGCTTGATCTTGCTTGAGATAAGGTGGAGGAGAATAAAATAAGATGGTTGAGATTATGCATGGAGAATAAAAATAAGATGAAAAATGAGATGGTTGAGATTATGAGGATGGTGCAATGGTGGTAGATGGCCTCCCAAGATAGTTTCTACTAAACCAAAAGAAAAACCAAAGGATAGAAAGGTAGTGAAGACTTGTGCATGGCCCATGCAAAAATGATAATGCCATTGATTATTTGTGAAAACAATATGAATATTATGGCATTACTCTATGCATATCCAAGAAGTGGAGATAAAACCAAGCACAAGAATTTAGAGGGTTTAATCCACCCCAACCTACATGAGCTAGAATTAAATAGCAAAAGAAAGAGAAGCAAGCTCATGGTTAATGGGATGGTGGGATTATAAAGTGGTGGAAGGGAAAGATGGTAGAATGGAAATAAAATATATGCCCCAACTCAACTTGGGCATAGAACAATATATCAATAGCCAAATACAATATCCAGAGGCAAATACAATTAATAATGCATGTGAGAGAAGAGCCAAAAGAAAAAGGGTTTTATATGATGCTCAAATGCAAGGTGGCATGATGACATGAGCATGATATCATTATGATGCAACAATAATATATATAGAGTAGCCAATATCTTACTAGGACAAGTAGCATTACAATTGTTAGACAAATGGGATGCTACAGTTGGTCGTCAAACTTTCTGTACCTGGAAAATAAATTTTATGAAGGCATCAATATATATACGACCGGAATTTTTATTCCTGCTGTATAGTTGGTCGTTAAACCTTCAGTACTTAAGAAAGACAAATTGTCGATGGCAAAGATATCTATACGACCATAATTATACGGCTAGAATTTTTATTCCCACCATATAGTTGGTCGTTAATCCTTCTGTAGTCATCAAAAAAATTCCGTATCTTTGAGAATTATTTCTTATCCTGAAACTTAGAGAAACACCTTGTTTTGCACAAAAATAATGATAGTAAAAATTGTCGACCAACATCAGCATGTATAAAGTAGGATTTTAGTACTACCGAATTGCTTCTCCTCAACTGGAGCTTTCTAGCACTCTTTATTAAACATAAAGCTTAAACTAAAACTTAAAAACTTTACTCAAACCTTTATTTCACATGGTTTGCCTCCCATGAAGCGCTCTTTTGTGGTCAATAGCTTGACCTTGATGTTGCTCACTCAGGACAGATGAGTGGAACACCCACTCCAAAATAGTTGGCCTTCAATGTGATGGCCTCCTTCTCATCATGCTTGGCTTTCTTCTTCTTGGAAAAATGAATAAGAAAAGGTTCCTGCGAAGGCAATTGAAGTTTCACGTTCCCTTCATGTAGATTAATCAAAGCCTTAATATTTCTTAAGAATGGACGACCTAATATAATAGGAGTAGTAGCATCTTCAGGCATGTCAACAATAACAAAATCAATAAGAGCAGGACAACCTTTAATGTATACTAAAATATTTTCTTTAATCCCTATATCTTGTTTGTAGGTAGAATCTGCAAGATGTAATTTTAACTCAGTGATTTGAAAAGAGCAAAGATTTAACTTATTAAAAACACTTTTCAGAAATATTGAGACGCTTGCACCTATATCACAAAGTGCAGCTATCTCATTGGTCCCAATTTTAATCTTAATAGTAGGCTCAAATATATATCATCAAGCTTAATAGGTAATTTTTCAGCAATTTTCTTATATTCTTCCTCAAGCTCACGTACCTTTATTTCTACTTGATTAACATAGTGTTGATACATAGCTTCATATTTTCCTCCACTTACCGGAATCTTAATGTTGATCCTTTTTACAAGCTTCAACGGTGTAATTTGGTGAAGGGGCATTACTATAATCAAGTTCATCAGGCTCCTCCCTTTGGATTCTCATCATCTTGAGGTCTTCAACATGAGTGGGCTTAGCTTTACCTGCAAATTTAGCTAGAATGAGAGTTTGACTGTCGGTTATCTTAGCTAGCTGTGCTTCAACAATCCTCATTCTTTCTTGGAGGGCCTGCAAATCATTCCTCAAACTTACAGCTTGGTTAGATAATTTACCAAGCATAGCATCATGGTTCTCTATTATTTTAACAAGGATATTATTTTGCTCATTTTGTGAGTCTATAGAGGACTTAAGTGTTTCTTGGAGACTACCATTACTTGATCCCATATTATTATTAAAGTTACCTGCAGGATTAGAATAATGTTTATAAAAATTAGGATTATAATTCTTCTTCCAAGCAGGGTATAATCATTACAATCTATGAAGTCTATTTCTTCAACATTTGATTGTGGGATAGCTATTACCTGGTTTTGCTTACCTTTTACAGCTAATATGAGGTCATCCAGCTTAGCATTGAGTTCTTCATTTTCTTGTGGTGAGACGGAGTTCACCTTCTTCATGTTTCATCTATCCACATGCCATTGGGCATGATTGTCTTGCATATTGTCTAGCAGCTACTTTGCTTAGGTAATATCTTTGCCCATAATTTTTTCTCCAGCTGCAGTATCAAGCATAGACTTTGACACAGGATTAAGAGCATTATAAAATAAATTGAGGATTAACCAATTTTCCATCCCATGACTGGGACAGTTTCTCATGCATTCTTTCATCCTCTCACGTGCAAGCGCTAGTGGCTCACGCTCTTCCTATCTAAAACCAGTAATATTAGATCTTAGTTGCATAGTCTTTGCAGGTGGGAAAAATTTAGTCATAAATAAAGAAGTACACTGCACCCATGATGCAATAGTATTTTTTAGGCAAAGATAGCAACCATTCTTTTGCTCTTCCTGTAAGAGAGAAAGGAAATAAGCGCAATTTGACCGCATCGGGTTCAACATCTTTTTATGCACATCATATCACATATTTTAGTGAAAATATTCAAGTGCATACATGCATCCTTAATAGCAGAGCCTCCAAATTGATTCTGTTGAACCCAACTTAAATAATGTGTCTTAATTTCATAATCATCAGCAACAATTGTTGGCTGAGTAATGGGAGTACGCAAATAATCATTGTTGGGAGTTACAAACTCCCCAAACTTACTTTTCAGCCATATTTCCTATGTTTTTGGGTTTTCTTAAACAATGACTTATGATAGTAAAAACAAGGAATTAAAGACTAACTAATTCTTTTAGTTTTTCAAATAAAGCCTGAAATAAAACTAACAAAATTAAAAACAATAATTAAAACTAGCAAGGTTCCTACTAACCTCACTAGGGTAGCTATTTCTTCACCGGCAGCATCACCAGAAAAAGGTTTGATACGTTCGATCTGGATTACGGATGTAGTATAGCTCTTTTTCCCTACTAGACCTAGGTTATCAAATCCTCGGGAAGCAGAAAGCGTTGTGAAGTTACTTTTAGAATTATTTTTGTGTTTTACCAGACCAAGAGTTTGATGTATTTTGTTTTTGTCTATGATGGAGAGAGAGGTCCTAGGGCGTTTGGTTTCACCTATAGCTATGCAAAACATCTAATGGGAAGTGCATCCATAATTGTTACTGCCTCCGCATCCCCTTATAGCAATAACCTTTTAGTCTCATCCATAGAAGAAAGAGAACTAATGATATGCATAGTGATGGCACTGTTAATCCCAAGTAAATCCCTCACATACAACAGTACTACCCCTTCTATCACTAGGGTTCCCAACCTGCAGATTAGTCATTATTCATACTCCCTATACCTGGCTCAATCCTCGGGGTCTTGGGTACCTGACAAGTCCTTAGATTGAGGTAAGAGATGACAATAATCATCATGTCATACAAACTAATACATGATCCCATCTATGATAAATAACATGCACAAAAGCTACATAGAGAGACGAAGCCCTTAGCCCAAAGAGAATTACTCACACATAGAGATGAAATCAACGATCATAAACATTGCAATGGAAATCGTGAGATTGATAGAACATAGTCTTACAATGTCGCCAATCAAAGATGAGATCTACTATTACAATTGGTGGAATATGGCTATGGTGGTGGAGAAGGGTTTGGATATTATATATAAGTCTATTCCTTAGGCGGCTCTTCGGTGTTGTGGATGGAGATCTGGGGGCGGCTAGTGATCGAAAAGAGCTCGCGTTTCCCGTCCACCGAGGCCTCGTTATACAGGGGTCCCTTCACGAAAGATGTTATGTTTGACCTAGCAGTGTTGATGGCAACTATACGACCAGAACTATACAGCCAGAATTTTATTCTTGCCATATAGTTGGTCGTTAAAGCATCTGTCTCCACTTCATGACTCCTAGTTTCTTCGGGTTGTTGGAAATCTTGTATCTTTGACTTTAATGTTGTGATTCCCACCATCAAACATCATTATCTGCGCAGGGAAAAATAGAAAGAAAGGATTTCATACCCCTTTGATCATTAGGCATTAGTGGCAGGGTTTATAGAGATATTTCATAAAAATATGAATAATATCCAGTTTAAATATGGTCGTAGATGGCTATATTTCACAGCCATCAGCCGATAGCTCCTATCCCTTTTCCTGTATCGTAAAGTACCAGAAAAAACAATATGTTATTCTGAAACAATCAGATTGTTATAAGAAGTATAATATTTTGCTAGTGCTAAGGTTTACAAGAACTGATGGTTTTTTACTTCCTTTTCGCTCTTTTGACTTTATTTGTTGTGCCTGAATTTTTACATAAGCACTTTTGTTTTGTCTATACTTATCGCTTATCTGGCTTTCTGCCTCGTCCCTTCTGTGAACCGACAAACCTTCAACACGGAAACTTTGCTGAGCAACGGAGCTCAATTGCTAAACCAGTTTAAACTTGGAAACAAAGCCGGTTTCCAGTACCAGCAATTCACTACTCGGAAAATACCCGCATCCGGCAATGAGATGAAGAACCAAAGTATAAACTAGAAAAATGTTAAATTTATACCCGAAGGTAGCATTTTTAGAATTGGAAATCTAACCAGAACAAACATGAGCATGAAGTACTTTCAAGTATTCTGGGATTTTAGACTGTGACATGATCATTCAGAAATAAGATTGTAATATAAAACTTCTCAGAAAATATTGAGGCAACAATACTTTAGTTCTCATTGAACATGTACACATATATGATTCCAATGAAAGAAATTTTAAGAATAAAAGGGACATAGCTGAGCAATATTCCATGGTCTATTTAATTCTTCCAGGTCTGTACTACCTCCGGCTCTCTTTCTCATCCTAGTAGCAGGTCTTTCTTTGACTGGCCGCATATCAGTTAGATAGTAAGAACCATTATGAAATACTCGGCTAACTAAAAAGGGCCCTTCCCATGCTAGGGAAAGTTTGTGCTTTCTTTTCTGCACAAGCCGAAGAACCAAATCACCCTTATTGAAAGACCCGTTTCTGACTCTCTGGCTATGATACTTATGTAACTTATGCTAATAGGCTGTTGATCTCTGTTCAGCAACGACGCGAACTTCTTCGATTAAATCGAGATCATTTTGTCGAGAAATTTCAGCATCCTCTTCGATAGACGCAGCAACTCGGGGAGAAGTATGAATTAAATCGCTAGGAGAGCTGCCTCTGTGCCATAGACCAAGCAGAAATGTGTGTATCCGGTTGACCTGTTCGGAGTTGTCCTTAAGCTCCATATCACAAACGGTAATTCGTCTTCCCAAGCCCTTGCAGAACGATAGAGTGGTGCTTCAACTTTTTCGGTTTGAGGCCTTGTAGGATTAGACCATTTGCTCTTTCAACTTTTCCATTGGCTTGTGGATGCTCCACTGACGCAATATCAAGCCATATTTTTTGTTTGTCGCCGAATTCGGCAAGTTCTCCCATAGGAAAATTGCTCCCGTTGTTCATGATAATACTATGCGCATAACCGTATCGGATTATAACATCCTTGACAAATCTTATGGATGTTCCTCCATCACAACTTGTGACGGTTTTAGCCTCAATCCAGTTTGTGAACTTATCCACCATCACTAAGAGGTGTGTAAATCCACTTGGAGCCTGTTTAAACGGTCCTACCATGTCAAGCCCCCAGACCGTGAAGGGCCATGTTATTGGAATGGTTCACAGCTGATTAGCCGGAACATGAGCTAGTTTGGCGTA
Organism: Avena eriantha; assembly: GCA_910589775.1. NCBI lineage: Eukaryota > Viridiplantae > Streptophyta > Magnoliopsida > Poales > Poaceae > Avena > Avena eriantha. The sequence continues at coordinate 155,254,935 of OU342745.1, forward strand.
CTTTTGGCAGCATTTGCATGTCTTGACCAGCCGTTCAGCGTCTGCCTTGGCTTTAAGCCAGAAAAATCCGTGTCTGAAAGCTTTTGCCACTAAAGATTTGGCTACAGCATGATGGCCGCATTTGCCTTCGTGAATTTCCCTTAGGATTTCGACTCCTTCTTCCGGAGATACGCAGTGCTGAAAAACCCCAGATACACTCCACTTATAGAGCTCACCTTTTATTATTGTGTAGGTTTTTGCTCGTCGAACGATCTGCCGGATCAGAACCTGGTTTTTGGGTAATTTTCCGTCTACCAAAAAATCTAGGTAGGGTTTGTCTAGCTAGGAATCACAGCCAGAACTGCTACAAAGGTGAGTCGGACTCAGTGGGATATTCCTCATCAACTCCTATTATAGAGGGAACTTTGAGGTGCTCTAAAAAAGTGTCATCCGGGACCTTCTTCAGTGCAGAGCCTATTCAAGATAATGCATCTACATCCTCATTTTCTATTCGAGGGATGTGTTGAACCTCAAACCCTTCAAACGATTTAGATAGTTCATCCACGAGTCCCTATATGCTGCCATGTGTTTATTTGCATTAAAGTGATCCGACACTTGTTGAGCAACAAGATCTGAATCTCCATAACACATAAGTTGTCGGATGCTGATATCTTTAGCAATCCAGATTACATGCAGCAGTGCTTCATATTCGGCAATGTTGTTTGTTGCCGTGAAGTGGATCTGCAACACATAGAAAAGCTTATCTCATTGGGGGTGATTTGAGCACCACACCAGCCCCGAGCCCCCGAGCGCTTTAGACCCATCAAAATGCAAGGTCTAGCATTCCGACTCTGTGAGGGTCATATTTTCTGTTGTCTCTGTCCAGTCAGCGACAAAGTCAGCAATGATCTGGGATTTAATTGTTGTACGAGGTTTGTACTCGATGTCAAAAGCTGAAAGCTCTATTCCCCATTTTGCGACATGTCATGTAGCGTCGCTCTGGTTAATTATGTCTCTTATGGGAGTTGTACTCACCACGGTAATTTGATGCTCCTAAAAGTAATGTTGTAGCTTTCTAGATGCGAAGAACACATCGTAAGCTAGCTTTTGATAATGCGGATATCGCTGCTTTGATTCAGTTAGGACTTCACTGAGGTTGTAAGTCGGACGATGCACCAGGTGTTCCTGTTTTTCCTCTAGTCTTTCTACCACCATGATGATGCTAAAGACTATGTTTGTCGCAGCTAGATAGAGTAACATCAGTGCGTTAGGTTCCGGTGCTGCAAGGATAGGAGCGGACGTGGGTACTCCTTTCAGGTCTTGTAGTGCAGCTTTAGCTTCATCAAGCCGGCTTACAAACCGACTAACTACAGCAATGCAACCAGTTAGCCTTTGAACGTCCTTCAGGCGAGTCGGCCTAGAAATATCGAGTATAGCCTTAATTTTGTCTTGGTTCACCTCTATGCCTCTTTGACACATGATAAAACCTAACAATTTTCTGGCTGGTATTCCAAACAAACACTTCTTCGGATTAGGCATTATGTTGTATTTGCGTAGATTGGCGAACGTTTCCTCTAAGTCAGAAATCAAGGTTTCCTTCTTTTTGGACATCACTGCTGTGTCATTGACGTATGCATGTACATTGCGTCCGATTTGATCATGGAGGCAATGTTGCACAGTGCGCTGGTAGGTACCTCCTGTGTTTTTGAGCCCAAGGGGAATCGTAACAAAACAGAAGGTTCTGAAGGGGGTTATGAATGAAGTTTTGATTTTGTATGATTCCTTCATCTGGATTCGGTGATAACCGGAATATGCGTCGAGAAAACATAGGAGTTTCGAGCCTACTGTAGAGTCGATAACTTGATCAATTCTAGGAAGAGCAAATGGATCTTTGGGACAAGCCTTGTTCAAGGCGGTATAATCAACACACATCCTTAATTCGGTGGTGTCCTTTTCAGGGACTATTACAGGATTGGCCGACCACTTAGTGTGGATGACCTGTTCTATGAATCTGGCTAACTCGAGCCAGGCTAGTTCCTTAGCTACTCTTTTCATTTTTCATCGCCAAAACATCGTAAGGACTACATGACGGGTCTAGCGTGTGGGTGTACATATAGAGAGTGCTTGGTAAGTTCCCTAGGTACTCCGGTCATGTCAGATGGCTGCCATGCAAAGTTATCTTGATTGGCTTGGAGGAACTTGATGAGCGCGCTTTCCTATGCACTATCTAAACCTACACCTATCTGAGTCACCTTGGAGGGGTCATCATCCTTCAACGGTGTTGTCTTCATGTCTTCCGATGCATTGAACTCCGGAGTCGGCTTTGTGACCTCCTTCTTTGTCGCGGGCATCTCGGACGGGTCGATGGTGTTCTTGATCTCTTGGTACTCCTAGGTGTGCCGTATGGCTTCAGCGAAGGCAGCATTTCCATCCTTGCACTCTCGTGCTTTCTTCAGGTCTCCCTTGATGGTGATCACGCCCTTGGGACCTGGAATTTTCATCATATTATAAATGTAACACGGACGAGCCATAAAAGCCTAGTAAGCTGGCCATCCGAAGATAGCGTGATATGCTCTCTTGAACTGGACCACTTCACAGGAAAGTGCTTCCATCCGGTAGTTCTTTGGAGTTCCAAAAGTAACGTCCAAAGTGATCTCTCCCAGGGAATTTGCTTGTCTTCCTGGTACAACTCCGTGAAAGATCACAGAGCTGTGATTCAGCTAAGTTACGGAGATCCTCATCTGATGCGGCCTTTCGACATAGAGGATGTTGATTTTGCTGCCGCCGTCCATGGGGGTCTTGGAGAAACCATAGCCATCAATGAGTGTATTGATGACTAAAGCGTAATTTACTCGTTTGTGCAACTTAGGTGGATGATCAGCGCAGTCAAAGGTGATTGTTACTTCCGACCAGTCCAAGAATTGAGGGACAACCGGAACAGTTGCATTGAGCTCATGCAAAACTGCTTTCTTGAGCTTAGCTGGTTGAGACCCAAGGAAAGTGACTTAAGTGTCTTTCTTCGTTGGGAAGTTCATCGCCTCCTAGATGATAGAAGAACAGATAAGGAGCTTCGACCTGGTTGAATTATCTAGCCGGTCCAAACCTCGGGGACTACACTCTATGGGTGCGCTCACGCGCCCCCACACAGAAAACCTGCAACTAGCAACAATACAAAGTAGCTTCGACCTGGCTGAATTCTCTAGTCGTCCCGAACCTTGGGGACTACAGGCGGTCTATAGAATGTGCCACTAACGGCTCCAAGATAGCCGAGGCCATGATCATCGTAGAAGAGAAGAGCATCATCATGCAGAACATGGCGGCCCTGTAGGCGAACATGCTGGCTGGCAAGCCAAAGCCAGCTAGAGAGGCGTAGTTCAAGCCATCAAAGGGCACTAAGAAGATCCTACTCAATGAGGTCGAGCCGGACAAGTTCCTCCTGGTTGGAGACGGCATTGACAGTAAATAGGAAAGCGCGCTCGTCAACTTCCTCCATGAGAATCGGGATATCTTCGCATGGTCCCCCAAGGACATGCCTGGTGTTCCAAGGGAGCTCGCCGAGCACTATTTACATGTCAGGACGGATGCAAAGCCGGTAAAACAATCACTATGCCGCTTCGTTGAGGATAAGAGAAGAACCATTGGTGAAGAAATGACCCGGCTGCCCGCAACCGGATTCATCATGGAGGTTTTCCACCCGGAATGGCTAGCAAACCTTGTGCTAGTGCTGGAAAGGAACAAAACTTGGCACATGTGTGTTGACTACACCAGCCTCAACAAGGCATGCCCCAAGGATCCATTCGCCCTGCCAAGGATAGATGAAGTAATCGACTCTATGTTCGACTGCGAGTTGTTATCGTTTCTAGACACATACTCCAGCTACCACCAGATTTGGCTGAACCCCGTTGATCAAATAAAGACAACATTCATCACCCCGTATGGGGCTTACTACTACACCACCATCCCATTTGTACTGAAAAATGCAGGTGCCACGTACCAACACTGCATGCAAAAGTGCCTGCAATCGTAGATCGATAGAAACATGCATGCCTACGTCGATGACGTAGTGGTCAAGACAAAGGAGCAGTGGACACTCCTCGAAGACCTGAAGGAAACATTCGCCAACCTCCACCGGTTTCAGATGAAGCTGAACACGGAGAAGTGAGTGTTCGGCGTTCCAGCCTGCCAGCTCCTCGGTTTCCTCGTCTCAGAAAGTGGAATCGAGGCCAACTCAGAGAAGATCTGCACAATCGAGCGCATGCAGCCGCCATAGAACCTGCGCGGCGTGCAGAAGTTCACCAAGTACCTAGTCTCCCTCAGCTGGTTCGTCAGTCGGCTGGGCGAAAAGTCACTCCCCTATACCAGCTCATGAAGAAAACAAATAAGTTCGTCTCCACTAATACTGGTGGCCCCCGCTGCAAAAGAGCCAATACTGATGTACATTGTAGCTACCAACCGGGTCATCAACGTTGACTTGGTGATTGAAAGACTGGAAGAAGGAAAGGTGCAACTGGTCCAACACCCAGTATACTACCTGAGTGAGGTACTCTCGCTATCAAAGCAGAACTACCCTCACTACAAGAAGTTGGTGTATTGTATATACATGGCCACCAAGAAATTGAAGCACTACTTCCAAGAGCACTCCATCTGGGTAGTGGCGCTAGCCCCCCTTTCGGAGATCATCAGCAACAGAGATGCCACTGGCCGGGTGGTGAAGTGGGCAATAGAGCTCATCACACATTGCATCTGGTACGAGCCAAGGACGACAATCAAGTCCTAGGCACTGGCAGATTTCCTCATCGACTGGGCGGAGACGTAGTACCTGCCTCCATGCCCTGAATCCACGCACTGGAATCTACACTTTGATGGCTCCAAAATGTACGGTGGACTCGGAGCCGGAGTCGTCATCACCTCTCCAAAAGGAGACTGGCTATAGTACGTGCTGCAGATCCACTTCCATGCATCCAACAATGTTGCGGAGTACGAAGCGCTCGTTCACGGCCTCAAGATGCCAAAAGAAATTAGCATCAGGCACATCCTCTGCTTTGGCGATTCGGACCTGGTTGTGCAGCAAGTATGAGGTGATTGGGACGCCAAGGACGCAAACATGGCACTATACCGCTTCTTCATATAGCAGCTATGTGCCTGTTTCGAAGGATGCTAGTTTCACCATGTGCCTCGAGTAAACAACGAAGCCCCGGACGCACATGCCCGTGTTGGGTCAACAAGAGAAGCAATTTCGCCTAGAGTTTCCCTCAAACATCTGCGCAAGACCTCCATCGCACCATCTCCAGAATCTGACTCCTTCATATTGGACGCGGACCTAGGGACTGCCGGCTCCAAGCGACCTAAAGCTGCAGGTAAGGCCCCGGGGACTGTGGCGCCACACCCGGGGACTGCCGGGTCAAAGGCCGCGACACTCCCAACCGGCTCCAGTAGCCCAGGGACTTCCGGCTCAGGTCTTCCCCCAAGCAGGCCACCCGGCGAGCCTGAGCCGACCGGGAGCAAGGAAATCAAGCTGATCATGGAGACCGTGTGCGCCATCCGGGAAACACATCCATGGGGCGGGGCATTCATTAACTTCCTAGCTAAAGGGGAGCTACCTAAGAAAAATGTTGAGGCAAGGCAAATAAAGCATAGGGTGAGTGCGTACACCATCATCAACAACGAGCTATACAAGCGCAGTGTTGGAGGAATCTACCAGCGCTGCATGAGCGAAGAAGAAGGAATCCGGCTACTGGTGGACATTCACCCAGACAAGTGCGGTCACCACGCATCGTCACGAGCCATAGTGGCATAGGCGTTTCGCCATGGGTTCTACTGGCCCACAATGTTGGAGGACGCCGAGAAGCTGGTAAAAGAATGTAACGGATGCCAGCGATTCGCCTAGTAGAAACACACGTCATCAGTGGCACTCAAGACAATCACCATCACCTTGCCATTTGTTGTCTAGGGCTTGTACATGGTGGGCCCTTCAAAACAGTGCAATCCAGCATGACGCACCTGCTAGTGGCCGTGGACAAGTTCACCAAGTGGATTGAGGAAAAGCCAATCAAGAAGCTGGATGGACCAACAGTAGTCAAGTTCTTCGCCGATCTCATCACGCGCTTCGGCTACCCCAACAACATCATCACTGAAAATGGCACAAACTTCGCCAAAGGGGCCTTCACACGTTTCTATTGAGACAAGGGTATCCGCCTGGACCTAGGCTCCGTTGCGCACCCCTAGTCCAATGGGAAGTGCTAGCGAGAAAACGGTTTGGTCCTAGCCAGCATCGACGCACGACTGATTGACCTACTGATGAGATCCCCTGGATGCTAGATAGAAGAGCCGTCAGCTGTGCTGCGGAGCCTACGCACCACACCAAACCGCTCCACTAGCTACATGCCATTATACCTCATCTACGGAGAAAAGGCGGTCCTGCCAACTGACATCGAGTTCGACGCACCCCGCAAACTACTATGCACTAAGCAACAGGCCAAGGAAGCGCGTGAGGACATCATTGATCTCCTCAGAGAAGCGCGAGAGCTAGCCTTGTCTAGGTCCGCCATCTACCAACATAACCTGTGCCACTACCATGTTAGCCGGATTCACAATGTCTCCTTCCGAGAGGGCAATCTTGTCCTGAGGCTTGTACAAGACACCAAGGGGATGCACAAGCTGTCTCCACCTTGGGAGGGGCCATTCATCATTAGCAGAGCACTGCAGAACAGTGCATACTACCTCATCGACGCCCTCCAGCCGGCAAAGAACAAGATGGACCACTCTGGCAAAGAAACTAAGCGCCCGTGGAACGCGAACTTCTTTTGCCCATTCTGCACCTGAGTGAAAGGCGCATGTATCTTACTTTTATGTAATGAACAAGTTGAGGAGCCTCGACATAGTCTCCGGGACTCAGTAATAATTCGACATTCTCTGCTTCATAATTTGATGTTTTCCGGCTGCATTATTTCTAACCCCGGATCCGCTAGTCTCTCTCGGGGATGGATCGAGGCAAAGCCAAGCAAGAAACTGGATGGACCGACAGTGGTCAAGTTCTTCACCGATATCATCACGCGTTTCAGCTATCCCAACAACATCATCACAGACAACGACACAAACTTCGCCTAAGGAGCATTCGCACATTTCTATGGTGAAAAGGGCATCCGCTTGGACCTGGCCTCATTCGCGCACCCCAATCCAATGGGCAGTGCGACCGAGAAAATGGTCTAGTCCTAGCCGGAATCAAGCCAAGGCAAATCAAGCCGCTGATGAGGAGTCCTAGATGCTGGATAGAGGAACTACCAGTAGTGTTATGGAGCCTGCGCACAACGCCCAACCGCTCCACTGGCTTCACGCCATTCTTCCTCATCTATGGAGTAGCGGCAGTCCTGCCAACCGACATCGAGTTTGACGCACCGCACAAAATGTTGTATATAGAGCATCAAGACAAAGAAGCACGAGAACACAATGTCGATATCCTTGAAGAGGCACCCGAGTTGGCCCTATCCAGATCTGCTATCTACCAGCAGAACCTCCACCGCTACCACGCTAGCTGGATCCGCAACGTCTCGTTCCGCGAGAGCGACCTCGTCTTGCGGCTGGTACAAGACACCAAGGGGATGCACAAGCTAGCTCCACCTTGGGAGGGGCCATTCATCATCAGCAGGGTGCTGCGTAACAACTCATATTACCTGATCGATGCTCGCCAGCCGATGAAGAACAAGATGGACCGCTCCGGCAAAGAAACTGAGTGCCCGTGGAATGCAAACCTGCTTCGCCCATTCTACACCTGAGTAAAGGGCAAATGTATCTTACCTTTATGTAATGAACAGGTTGAGGAGCCTCGACATAGTCTCGAAGACTCCATAATAATTTGGCCTTTTCTACTGCAACACTTAACCCCGGACCTGGCCGTCTCTCTCGGGGACTCACTGGATGGCCCAGACGGCCGCGAATTCTGAAAATACGAAGTACTGTACGTGGCTCCAAGAGATCCCTCATCAATTCCGGCTGCAGACCGCAAGTCGGATGATAGACACGGCAAGAGAAGAAAACTCGAAGACCCATATAGGAAAATTCCTAAGGAAAACAAAAGCGTCTGGACGTTCCGGTTACGCTTGCTTGCTCGAGGCCGATAGCCAAAATCTGAAGTATTGTGTAGTACGCCAACTAGCCAACCCTTTGATCTCGGCTCACGGCTAGCAAGGGCACAGCTCGAACGGCCAGTGCTCACTAAGAAAAGGAGTAAGTTATCAGTTTCGCATGAAACAACAAAGTTTTCGACCAAACAAACAACTACAGACTATATGTATCCAATGCATATCTAACGCACAAACCATTAACTATGTTTCATCTTTGCATGAGCCAAAGTACCAGAGCTCGATGCTAATCGCCTCCCGGACAGCAGAAGAACATATAAGGAGCTTTGAGCCGGCCAAATTCTCTAGCCGGCCCGAACCTCGGGGACTACACCCTATGGGTGCGCTCGCGCGCCCACACACAGAAAACCTGCAATTAGCAACAATACAAAGGAGATTCGACCCGGCTGAATTCTCTAGCCTGCCTGAACCTTGGGGACTACACCCTGTGGGTGCGCGCACCCACACAGAAAACCTGCAATTAGCAACAATACAAAGGAGCTTCGACCTGGCTGAATTCTCTAGCCTGCCCGAACCTTGGGGACTACACCCTGTGGGTGCGCTCGCGCGTACCCTCATAGAAAACCTGCAACTAGCAACAATACAATGGAGCTTCGACCCGACTGAATTCTCCACCCGGACCGAACCTCGAGGACTACACCCTGTGGGTGCGCTCACGCGCCCCCACACAAAAATAAACACACGACAAGTGCAACACATAGCAAGTGCAAGAAAAAAGGCACAAGACAGAGCACAAAGGGAGACAAAGCTCCCAAGAGTTCAATAAATAACAAAAGAGAAATTGTTCAAAAAAGGACAAAGCGGTACCGCAAAGGACAAGTTCCAAACAAGTACAAATACACTTGGCATCCCAGGGATCAAGTAGAGGGACCAGAGTCATCAGCTGGAGCATGGCTACTGGAGGAGAATATCATTTTGCGGCTCGAAAGTTGGGGTGTACAGGCAACGCGGTACCCAAGTTCCCTGAAAAATGCCAGGATGACTACAGTTGGTCTGCCAAATACTCAGAGGGCCTTTTTTTGGCACGAATTCAACTTTACGTTTCAATACAAAAAATCAAGCTAACGGGCGTCAAATTGCCCCCCCTGTCAGTTCGCCGTTATGTCGCTCCCGTCGCTTAAGCAGGGTGGCTGTCACATAGGCTTGCAGCGTTGGCACAGTGGATAGGACAACACCCCCTACCCAATGTATTGACGTGACAAAACAGGGCCCATGTATCGGCATTATAATTATTTTTTGTTTACTTAGAAGCTAGAACAGCCACCACCACGCGTCTCTCCTTGGACTTCCATCCCAATCGTTAAACCCTACCATAAAAGCGCATTGACGGTTCCACCGTTCCCCTGCCTCGCAGAAACCATTCTTCTTCTTCCTGTCATCTACTATCTTCTTCCCATCTTCTCCTTGCCACCATGGAAGATCTATGCACTCTACAGACAAGCTTCACTACCCATGACAACAAGAAGATAGACGTTGTCTACACCAACAAGGAGGAGACAATGGTGCGTGTCCTGAGGATGTACGAGGGTTGGCTTGGGATAGACGAGGACAAGTTTGTGGCATTGGACCTCGAGTACACCCCGGAGCACCCATATGAAGGGAGTGAAGTCGCTGTCGTTCAACTTGCCATGCGGAAACACGTCCTCGTCTACCACCTCTCCTGGTTTGTAGATCTGCTCTCTGTAGCTAACCACTTTTAGGGTTTTCTCCTCTTGTTCTTTATCCACTTGCTCATCTTGCAACTACTGGATTTTACTTAGGACCAAATAAATTAGGATTTGCCTATGTCTCAATCGACTGAGATTTTCTTTAGTCTCAATCACCTAAGAAAAGGGCAACCGTAGTTAAAAGAAATGTGCAACTCGTTTAGTCGACTGAGAAATTGCAAAACCGAATAAATTATGACAATACAATGCTGAGAGTCTTGATATTGCATTTACTAAACTTTCAAAATTATATTGAGATGATGATCTTGCATTGACAAAATATTTGTAGTTACAAATTTTGGTGATGACAAACTACATACTGTCAGGACTGACAGGAAATGTCCGGCGCTGCGCCAGTTCCTTGTAAAAAAAGGAGTTGTTTTCTGCATTGTCGACACAACAACTGATTTTTTGAAATTGTATCAAGAGGAAATTATAATTCATGTGCACAACTGGATCGATATTCAGCGTCTTGTCAAGATCCTAGGAGGCTCGAAGAAGGATGGAATGCCATCACTCGCAACTAGAATCCTCGATGAGTCGTACGACAAAATGAAGGAAGATTTCCCTACGGATAGGCATGATTTCTGGGACGAGTGGCCGTTGTCTGATATAAACCTGAAGTATGCAGCCATAGATGCTTACGTGACCTACCAGCTGTACAAGAAGATCCATTTTTTTCTACGCTACCTATTGTTTTGCCCTATTTGTAAGAGGGAAGACGAGCTTAGGGGAGCCCTTTGTAGAAAATGTGGAATAGCTGAGTTTGAAGTTGAATATGCAAAGAAATTGGCTGCATCTAAAGCAGCTGACAGAGAGGCTACAGAAGCAGCTGAAAGAGAGCTTGCAGCTGAAGAAGCAGCTGACAGAGAGGCTGTAGCTGAAGCGGCAAACAGAGAGGCGGCATCTTCTAGCGGCAACAATCAGGCCTATGATGCACCGCTAATTGTGCCGTGGGATGCTGAAGATAGGAAAGCCAAGTCAGATGCCAATTGGGACAAAGCAGTTCATGAGATGTGGAGTACTTGGAATGGTCGCAGTTCGTCGCCTAGGAACGATGGCAAGCGCCTCAAGTTGTCTGATGAGGAGTGAATTAAATTTTACTTGTCAGTGTTATGTTTCTGTTTTATGGAACTCAGTTATCTTGCCAAGATGTCTAGCACATCAAGTTATACTAGTAAAATAAATTTAAGCCTCGTTGTGTTATGTTTATGTATGTGTCTTGTAGCTTGTCAAGATGGTAGCTTCTTAACTAGCAGTTTGAAAGAGTGCCCTTTTCCTCTCTCTCTAAACATATTTGTTTCATTTTGCCCAAATTGGTAGTAAATCTAGAGAAGATTCTCACTTCGATATTTCGTTCCCGTTTGGACCTCTTTTTTCCTCCGATCAGGTAGCAAATCTAGAACAGCAAATCAAACTAGGCAGAATACATTCATTCAGAAAACAAAACAAATGTACATATAGCTGTGCGCAGCTAAATAGGATATAGCGATAGAAAGTAGGTTGCTTAACAAGGTTCGATGCATTCATCCAGAAATAGGATATAGCTAGAAAGAAGCTGCTTAGCAGCAGGGGTAGCCGCCGTAGCTGCAGGCACATCCTGCAAGCGCCCGCGCCTCTGCCATCTCCCTCTGGTGCTTCCACCACTTCTTGCTGCCCAGTTTCTTGGACTTGGGTGCCTTGGGCCTGATTGGAGGCATGCGACCCTCTTTGATGGCCACCCGCTGGAGGTTTCGGAGGTGAATGCAGAGAGTCCGGTGTTCAGCGATGTAGGCGTTGATGTTCGCGGGCTCAGGCTTGCCGGTTTTGTGGATGCCGGAGCCCGCGGCCTCTGCATGCTTCAGTAAGATGTTCAAGACAGTGCCACCGGCGGCGCGACTCATCGAGCAGTAGACGCCCCCTTGGGGAAGGGGCAGCTGTAGTAGGGGCCCCTGAGGAAGCCGTCGTACTTGTCGGCCCGTAGCCTCCTTAGCACCTGACGAGCCTTGGTGTGAATGGACTCGTCATCGCTGTAGACGTTGCTGCCGGAAACCTATAGGAAGAAAGGGAAAATGGGGGAGTAGATGGTGTAAGAAGATCGACCAATCGAAATGCGAACAAGCGAATCTTAATAAACCAAGATCTAGCATCCAATGATGGGAACGGTGTTGGATAATTAGGCACAATTTCCATGATTAATTCTAGAATATTAAACATGCCAATACCAGCTAAATTTTAAATAGATTAGCCCATTATTTATAACAAACGATAGAAGAACCAGGGGAGGGGAGCAAACCCAAGTTACCTCCAACCATAGGTCGTCGATGCCGGTGTCGTAGGGGTTTAGCAGAGCGATGTACTTATCTGGATCGTAGGTGCCCAAGAAGTGCGTGATTTTCTTGTGACCGGAGGGGGCCTCCTCGCCAGCGGGGGGCTCCTCTTCGGCGGCTCCGTCAGTTGCTGGGACGGGGGCCTGGATGGGAACGGCGGCTGCCATCGATGCCTCCACTAGGGCCTGGACAGGCACATCGTCTACTTTCAATGCGTCGAGTAGGACCGTCGAGGAGACGGGGGCCTCCTCGCCGGCGGCCACGGAGGCGACGATGGCCACCTTATCCTCCTCGGCCATCGTCGGCGCGGACGAGGTATTCTTGGGAGTTTGCGAATGCTGGTGGGATAGTGGAGAGGGTTGCGTGGGGACAATGAGCGAGAGTGGGAGTGGGTGTGCGGAGAGGGGCTCTATAGTTAAGGTGGATAGAAGCAAGGCACGTTTCGTTGCACCACCGTGCAACGCGCCGCGCAGTCGACTGCACTGTGCACCGCGACACACGCACGATACGTCACGTTTTTTCCCGAGCCATGCATGGCAGATCTGTATTGTGCCGCATGCAAAGGGTGCACACACAATTTATATGTATGAAGTTTGACACGGCCCTAAAATTGGCGATAGTTAAAAGTGGAAATGTAGAGGGGAAGGTAGGTGGCTGCACAGCAAGATTGTGGGGTTGTGATAGATTCAGTAAAGGGATGTGTTAATGGCGGCAAGTGACTTGATGAACCGGAGACGTTAGGTCTCGTCGAGCTCAGCTGTTCGGCCTCCGGCTAGCGCGTCCAAGCTTCTTACGGTGGGCCCCAGTTGGAAGTGAGATTGAGAGCCGCTACGTAAAAATGGGATGTGTCTTATTAAAATCAAGTGGCAATAAACTGCAGCTGTCCATCGACGACCGTGCACTCGATGACGCATGTGTAGTGGCGTAGTAGTAGCAGCAGTAAGCTTTTCAAACTTGATTAGACGTGACATGACCGCTCGGCAACTTTTTCCATGGATGGCATCCTGTTCCTTCTTGTAGAAGGAGACGTCAAGATGGGGCCACGTCAAGATGGTAGCTCGTTAACTGGTAGTTTGAAAGAGTAACCTTTTCCTCTCTCGTGAAACAGATATGTTTCATTTTGCCCAAATTGGTAGCAAATCTAGAGAAGATTCTCTCTTTGATAATTCGTTCCCTTTTGGACCTCTTTTTGCCTCCGATCAGGTAGCAAATCTAAAGTAGCAAATCACACCAGGCAGAATACATTCATTCAGAAAACAAAACAAATGTAGATATAGCTGTGCGCAGCTAAATAGGATATAGCGATAGAAAGTAGTAGGTTGCTTAACGGGGTTCGATGCATTCAGCCAGAAATAGGATGCAAGCAAAATATAGAAAATCAAAAGAAGCTACTTAGCAGCAGCAGCTGTGGCAGATGCAGATACATTCAAGGAGACATCCAACCCGTTCATTCACCAACACCTCCATCTCCCTCTGGCACCTCCGCCACTTCTTGCTGCCCAGTCGCTTGATCTTGGGGGCCTTGGGCCTGATTGGAGGCATGCAACCCTCTTTGATGGCCACCCGCTGGAGGTTTCAGAGGTGAATTCCGAGAGCCCGATGTTCAGCGATGTAGGCGTTGATGTTCATGATCTCGCGCTTGCCACCTTTGTGGATGCCGGAGCCCACGGCCTCTGCATGCTTCAGTAAGGTGTTGAAGTCGGTGCTGCCAGTGGCGCGACTCGTCAAGTAGTAGGCGATCCCCTTGCGGAAGGGGCAGCTATAGTAGGGGGACCGTGAGGTAGTCGTCGTACTAGCCGGCCCGCAGCCTCCTCAGCACCTGACGAGCCTTGGTGTGAATGGACTCGTTATCGCTGCAGACGTCGCTGCCGGAAACCTATTGGAAGAAAAGGAAAATGGGGGAGTAGATGATGTAAGAAGATCGAGCAATCCAAATGCGAACAAGCGAATCCTAATAAACCAAGATCTAGCATCCAACGATGGGAACAGTGTTGGATAATTAGGCACAATTTCCATGATTAATTCCAGAATATTAAACATGACAATAACAGCTAAATTCTAAATAGATTAGCCCATTATTTCTAACAAACGGTAGAAGAACCAGGGGAGGGGAGCAAACCCTAGTTACCTATGACCATAGGTCGTCGATGCCGGTGTCATATGGGTTCAGCGGAGCGATGTACTTATCTGGATCGTAGGTGCCCAAGAAGTGCGTGATCTGCTTGTGACCGGCAGGGGCCTACTCTTCGGCGGCTCCGTCGGTAGCTGGGACGGGGGCCTGGACGGGAACGGCGGCTGCCATCAATGCCTCCCCTGGGGCCTGAACAGGGACAGCGGCTGCTTTCAACGCGTCGAGGGGGACCGGCGAGGAGACGGGGGCCTCCTCACCGGCGGCCACAGAGGCGACGATGGCCACCTTATCCTCCTCGGCCATCACCGGCGTGGACGGGGTATTCTCAGGAGTTTGCAGATGCTGGTGGGACAGTGGAGAGGGTTGCGTGGGGACAGTGAGCGAGAGTGGGAGTGGGTGTGCGGAGAGGGGCTCTGTAGTTAAGGTGGATAGTAGCAAGGCACGTTTCGTTGCACCACCGTGCAACGCACCGCGCAGTCGACTGCACCATGCACCACGACACGCACACGGTACGTCACGTTTTTTCCCGGGCCATGCATGGCAGTTCTTTATTGAGCCGCATGCAAAGGGCGCACACACAATTTCTATGTACGAAGTTTGACACGGCCCAAAAATTGGCGTTTGAGAGCCGCTGCGTAAAAAATGGGATATGTCTTATTAAAATCAAGTGGCAATAAATTGTAGCTGTCCATCGACGACCGTGCACTCGATGACGCATGCGTTGTGGCGTAGTAGTAGCAGTAGTAGGCTTTTCAGACTTGATTAAACATGACATGACCGCTCGACGACTTTTTCCATGGACGGCATCGTGTTCCTTCTTGTAGAAGTCTCGCTGAGGGAGACGTCCATGCTGTCTCACGCTGTACTGTGAAGGGCACGACGTGTGCAACGATCATCGTTGGATCGCACAGAATCAACGGTTGGTGCGCACGATCCACGTGACAACTGTGATAACCAATCAGCGAGTAGCAGACATGGTGAGCATAAATTTGTGCTTCTACGAAAGATAGAGAGGGGGGCAAACTGATTAGTACCACATAAAACCAAGGGCGATATTGAGTAGTATAAAAATGGAAAGTGAGTGTCTTGTGCAATGAAATACATCATGGCATACATCAAATTATGCCAAGATAGATCCACTAGAGTTCATTGGATGTGTGTTCTTCTCAAAACCACTCATAAACCACGTAAGGATCCACTAGAGTTCATTGGATGTGTGTTCTTCCCATGAACCACACATGGAACCACCAATGTCATTCCATGTGTGTTCTTCCCACAGACCACACATGGATCCAATAGTGTCATTGCATGTGTGTTCTTCCCATAAACCACACATGGATCCACCAGTGTCATTGTATGTCTGCTCTTCCCATGAACCACAACTAGAGTCATCGCATGCGTGCTCTTTTCATGAACCACAACTAGAGTCATTGCATGTGTGTTCTTCTTACAAACCATATCATGAACCACACCCAGTGTCATTGCATGTGTGTTCTTCTCATTAACCACACATGGATCCACCAGTGTCATTGCATGTCTGTTCTTCTCATTAACCACACCTAGAGTCATTACATGTGTGTTCTTCTCACATACCACATATCACCAGAGTCATTGCATGTGTTTTCTTCCCACAGACCACACATGGATCCACCCAGTGTCATTGCATGTGTTTTCTTCCCACAGACCACACATGGATCTACCAGAGTCATTGCACATGTGTTCTTCCCATGAACCGCACATGGATCCACCAGTGTCATTGCATGTCTTCTCTTTTCATGAACCACAGCTAGAGTCATTGGATGTGTGTTCTTCTCACAAACCACATATCACCAGTGTCATTGCATGTGTATTCTTCCCACAAACCACACATGGATCCACCAGTGTCATTGCATGTGTGTTCTTCTCATAAACCATTTCATGAACCACACCCAGTGTCATTGCATGTGTGTTCTTCTCATTAAACCCACATGGATCCACCGATGTCCTTGCATGTCTGCTCCTTTCATTAACCACAGCTAGAGTCATTGCATGTCTATTCTTTTCACAAACCACATATCACCAGAGTCATTGCATGTGTGTTCTTCCCACAGACCACACATGGATCCACCAGTGTCATTGCATGTCTGCTCTTCTCATGAACCACAACTAGAGTCACTGCATGCGTGTTCTTCTCACAAACCATATCATGAACCACACCCAGTGTCATTGCATGTGTGTTCTTCTCATTAACCCCACATGGATCCACCGGTGTCATTGCATGTCTGCTCTTCTCATTAACCACGGCTAGAGTCATTGCATGTTTTTTCTTTTCACAAACCACATATCACCAGAGTCATTGCATGTGTGTTCTTCCCACAGACCACACATGGATCCACCAGTGTCATTACATGTGTGTTCTTCCCATGAAACACACATGGATCCACCAGTGCCATCGCATGTCTGCTCTTTTCATGAACCATAGCTAGAGTCATTGCATGTGTGTTCTTCTCACAGACCACATATCACATGTATCATTGCATGTGTGTTCTTCCCACAAACCACACATGGATCCACCAGTGTCATTGCATGTGTGTTCTTCCCACAGACCACACATGGATCCACCCAGTGTCATTGCATGTCTGTTCTTCCCACAGACCACACATGGATCCACCAGAGTCGTTGCATGTGTGTTCTTCCCATGAACCACATGGATCCACCAGTGTCATTGCATGTCTTCTATTTTCATGAACCACATCTAGAGTTATTTCATGTGTGTTCTTCTCACAAACCACATATCACCGGTGTCATTGCATGTATGTTCTTCCCATGAACCATACATGGATCCACCGGTGTCATTGCATGTGTGTTCTTCCCATAGATCACACATGGATCCCCTAGTGTCATTGCATATGTGTTCTTCCCATGAACCACAGATGGATCCACCAGTGTCATTGTATGTCTACTCTTCCCATGAACCACAGCTAGAGTCATCGCATGTGTGCTCTTTTCATCATCAACAGCTAGAGTCATTGCATATGTATTCTTCGTACAAACCATATCATGAACCACACCCAGTGTCATTGCATGTGTGTTCTTCTCATTAACCACACATGGATCCACCGGTGTCATTGCATGTCTGCTCTTCTCATTAACCACAGCTAGAGTCATTGCATGTGTGTTCTTCCCACAGACCACACATGGATCCACAAGAGTCATTGCATGTTGTGTTCTTCCCACAGACCACACATGGATCCACCCAGTGTCATTGCATGTGTGTTCTTCCCACAGACCGCACATGGATCCACCAGAGTCATTG